>CM040126.1:195748840-196061288 GCA_022559845.1 Amorphophallus konjac | reverse complement strand
GTTTTCCATGACTGCGCAATAGGGTTTTTATTGTATGCTATCCATGAAACTTTAGCTAAAAGATTATAAGTTTATGATAATTACATGAGTTCCATGCCTTATTTCCATCATAGCATGCTTTCCCTACTAGTTCCCTGTTAGTTCCATGTTTTTTGACCATAGGAAGTAGCCCTGCAAGGTCGGTATTATCTTGTCTCACAGAGAGATGATTGCGATCGTAACAGGGGTCGCGTCCATTAACGCGCAAGCACGATATGCCACGTTAATATACTAACGCGCAAGTCAGATATGTCGCGTTCTTATATTGACGCGCCGGTTACTCACGCCGCGTTAATGCTCCGTGATACATATCAAACCTTGTTTATTTCCCATGATATATATATATATATATACTAATATGCATGCCCTATCTTAGTGGTTTCACTTCCTGATTATGTCATGACTGCATATTTGGTGTTAGCATGCTTTTCAAAATTTAATTTCATTATATGTGATAATTTCATGTCAAAACCTTATAGTTTTGTACTTAAAAGTTTCATGACTTGGTCACACTTTGTTTTAATTCGTTCCTTCTCATCTCTATTTTTGTTTTATAAGATCACATATAGCGCGTATTCCGGTACGTGGCTATTAGTTACACTTTGCACATGGTAGGCACATTCTCTTGGACTTGGGATCCTCTCCGTCGGATATTCCTTCTGCCGGACTAGGTGATCATGTTTCAAGGCCTTCGTAAGATTCCGCGAGCCTAGGATTCCCACTAGGACGCCGAGCTGGTTGTACCCAAAAACCCAAAAGTTAGAGAGCACTTCGTGTTTTTCACGTTTTCGGTGAAATGACATGATGATGCGGGACGAGACTCGAACGGGCTAAGACTTACGACCGACTCGAAGTGCGGCCAGCACTTGCATGCTAAAGGCAGGCCGGGCGGCTGACCTTTATGGCGTGATCCGGGTGGAGACGTTTCTCAACAAGAAACTTGCTCTAGCTTTACAATCGTCCCTGCGAGGGAAGCGCGGGATTGCAGCGGTTATGGAACCACTATCGCCTAGGGTGTTCCAGTTCGGGCTCGGCGCTTGTAGACCCTGGTAAATTAAAGGACTAGAAAGTCTGAATAAATTAAAAACAATAAATTAAACAAGGCCCAGACCTTGTACATAACCCTCTTACGTCCTAAAAAGTCTTACAAAAAGGATTCATGGACCCTACCATTATATGATAATAAATTTAAGAATAACATGTTATTTTTAAGTAGGTATTTAATGTACAACATAATTTTAATCGAATTAAGAATCATTAAATCTCGAAGAAAATGTCAATTTATATTTTATTACCAATTTAGAAATTTTAATATTTTACATTTATTACATTATAATCTTATTAGAAGGGAGAAGGATATATATATAAGATTTAATTACATTAAAGATATGTAAAAGATAAAAGAATGAGTATATATGTAATTTCGGTTCTTTCAAGGGGATTGAGAAATGGCCAAAACTCAATTGACGTCTCTTTGCGCAGGCGTATCCAATGTGAAAAGCGACTTAACACAAGTCGTTATTTATAAATTAGTGAAAATCAAATAAAGTATTTAACTAAAGAGTTATAGAGATGGTAGGGATATAAACATAATAAAAGTCTTTTGGAAGGTCAAGGAGAAATGCCAAAGGAAATTGACGCCATCACCTTGGGCGTGTATTTCAAATGTGACGACTTAATAAAAGTCGTTATTTTATTCTAAAATGAATAGTGCCCGTTTTTGAATTAAAGAATTTTGGAAAACTAATTATATAGAAAAATAGAGAAAAATAGAAAACTCGTACCCCTAAAATTTTCCATCAAGATTATATCAAGAAAAAAAGATAAAAATCCAGAAAGATCGTTACACCTTAAAATAACAAATCAGGGTAAGGTGAATGACGCCTCCGAGGAAGTCGTCATTTAATTTTTGACGACTGTGTATACAAGCGTCATTTATTGAAATAACGTCCCAATATTAGGCGTCATTTACAAATCAAACCGTTGATGTTTGGTTCGAACAAGGATGATATCTGGGTAAGTTGGATTAGGGAAAGGATCAATATGTGGAATAGCTAAAGTCTAATCGGATTCTAAGAAGGAAGTTCTAATTGCTATTCGAACTCCTAGAACCTATTAGGATTCCTTCTCCTATAAATACCCATCCTTCCGTCGAACTTCCTGTTGACAATAGTGATCAAACAAGCCCTACTGTGGAAGTTCATCGTCCTCTTGTTGAAGAACGCAAGAGTTCTTCGTCATCATCTTCTTCTTCCTTTCTACATGAAGGCTTGAAGGGAAGGGGAATGCCGTTCTCCCTCTGCTACTTAAATCCTTTGAACCAAAGGAGCCATCTACCTGCTACTATATTATTCTAAGGTTTTATTGGTTGCCGAAGAAGCCAAGCTGTAGCTTCCCAGCTATTGTTTCTTCATCAAATCACCCAGAAGAAGACTTCTTCTTCCTCCTTTTTCTCCTGCAACAAGAAGGGCGCAAGAAGCCATCTTCTTCTTGCTGAAGGAAGGCCGCCGTCTTCCTTGGGGGTTTTTTTTCTTTACTATGTGTGAAGACCTCAGCGGCTGAGACATACGTACTTACCAATTAGTACTGTTGCTACTACTGTTTTGTCTTTGATTGCTGAAGGGGCTATCATCTTCTTCTTGATATCTAGTGAATCGGTTGTGGTTCATCTTCTTCACGTTCAATCAAACATCATCAATCCAAGGTAGGTTTTCTCAAGTGTTAAGCAAAACATATGGTTATTAGGCCATCCGCATGCATGTAGAATTGTTAGCAGTGATATTGATATATCCGTTTTCCCTGATTTCTGTATTTCTTGAAATGACGCCCCAGCTTAAGGCGTTATTTTGATTTAACGCCCATACGAATAGTCGTCAATTGACTAGTTGGTTAATAATATCACATTCAATAATTATGAACCCGTACATGTTAAACTAATGCATGATTATATTACAGAATTCCTGATAGTTTCTTGATTGGACATGAAGTAACGACCATGTCTAGGTCGTCAAATGAATGAACGCCCCTGTAAACGGGCGCCAATTTAGGGATAAAATGTGAAATTATAGAAATAATTGTAATATTCCTGGATATTGAAATGACGACATGTACCCTACCCTTTAATTTGTTATATGACGCCCTTGACTAGGGCGCTGTTTACTGAATTGAAGCTATCATGAAAGGCGTCATTTTTATAAATATCAAAATGGGAAAATATTTATAGATATTAATCTGGATGAAACGACTGAGTGAACAGTCATCATTTATGGAACGGATGACCCTGACAAGGGCGCCAATTCATAAAATAAAGACTTAAGCTCAGGCGCCATTTGACTGATCCTTGATTTTCATGATTTTTATATAACCCTTGTTAATGGGTTATGCTTATCGGCACTATATTTCATTCCGTGAATATAGTCCCATGTTTCACGTTGTGTTATCGATTACCCACTATCTCTCAGTGATAGACGAACTCTCCATAGGACATTCCGTTCCTTTGGACCAGTGACTTTATCATAGAGACCTCCGTGAGACTCCGCTAGCCTTGGATTCCCTCGAGACAGTCGAGCTGGTTGTACCCTTAAAACCTATGTCACTATGTGATTACCATGTCACTCTAAAGAAACATGGTATACCGGCCCTCATGACTTGCTAAAGAGGATGTCATGAGAATACTCTAAATTAATGGAATGGGAAACCATGCCATTAGTGTTCTTATGAATTAGGGGCCATACTTGGGGACCTCAATTCTATCTAGCTTATCATGTCCAAGAACGAGCGACCATCGCTATATGAGCGCTTATTCTTATTATCATGGCGCCCAATTAGGGAGCCGATTTCACCTAGTTTTATCGTTAATCGTGATTGTACCATTATTGTTGTCTTTATACATCATGTTCAATCCTTGAAATTCTATTCCACAAGATCTACCTTAAGATCCCTACAAGCTTATTCCATTGAAACTCTATATTGGCTATAACCATAGTGGATGTCGAAAAATACATGATCAATGCCTGCGCATATAAGGGCCCGATCTGGTCCTGAGAGGAGCACCCGAAAGTACTAGTGCCCATGGGAGTTGTAATGATCACGGTGTGGCATTGCACCGAAGTGCATGACTAGCTTGATTAGACATTCCACAATCTCATACTCGACTTGACATGACATGACTTGCGTGACTCGGAAAGGGTATTTATATACTTGCTTGAAACGTGATAGCCAATTCCCGACATGACATGATGAATATACTTGCTTAAATATCTTGACATTTATTGATATAAGTTCTTGAAAGACTTGCTTGTTCACTCAATTATCTCTTGTTATACTCTCTCTCTCTTGTCGTTTTACGCAAACATGCATAGCTTTATTGCATTCATGTAACATGTAATTTACTTAAAGCAAGCTAGCTCTTGAGATATAATTCCTACTGAGCGTTTGCTCATCCAGTATTTTCCCCTATTTTTCAGGTAAGTCCGATGACGAGACTCAATCGGATGGGGAAGGTCAAGAGTGAAGAGATTAGAGCTCTCCGTCTATCCAAGCGTCCACTAATCTTATCTTTCTAATTTCTTGAGTCAATCATTGTACTTTTTCCTTTTATTGAGTCTTAGCATTTTCATTTGTAATAGAAGTACTTTGAGGTTGTGATTGAATAAAGGATTGGGTTATCTTTACTTTTACGCACTCTATCTTTGTGTTGAATACACTAACGCTGTGATTGACATGATCGATATAAACTCGTCACGCGTCTCCGAGTTCCTTCCGCGCTCGGGGTGTGACAGTTTTTGTGGTATCAGAGCCTAGGATATTCAATTCCTAGGAAACCCAAGTCCAAGGATAGGTTTAAAACCTTTAACCGGTGAGATTGGGTAGAACCAAGGGTTAAGTTAACTTAGGATCAAAACCTTTGAACATAATCACATATTAATATAGTTATTGTAATTGTAGGACAATGGCTGCCGAACGTGCCCAGTGGCGCAACATGCAACGCAGTCTACAAGGCATGACCTAGGAACTTCAACAGGTGGCGCAAGGAGGTGCACATCGTGGAGCAGGAAATCTCCACCAAAGCTTCAAGAACATGAACCCTCCTAAGTTCATGGGATCCACTGATCCGGAGGACGCCGAGCACTGGATCTGGGAGACCGAACGTATCTTTCGAGTTATGCAATGCACAGACCAAGAGAAGGTCTTGTTAGCAACATTTCAATTAGAAAGGGACGCCCGCTGCTGGTGGGAGTCGGTGGAAGCCACATTAGATCAAGGACAAGTTACTTGGGAGGAGTTTGTTGAACATTTCAACAACAAATATTTTTCAGACCGAGTCCAAGAGAAGAAGGCCGCCGAGTTCGCCACACTTAAACAACGATCTTTGACGGTAGCTGAGTATGAGGCACAATTTTCTAGGTTGTCTCGATATGCTAAACATCTAATTAGTACCGAGAACATGAAAGCTAGGAGATTCCTAAATGGGCTCAGACCCCAATATATCACACAGCTGGCACCGATGGACATACAGGTCTATTCGGAGATAGTACGCCGAGCTCAGTTACTAGAAGACGCCACAGAGTTATCTGATAGGATCCGTGGGAAGGATAAGAAGGAACAAGTCACTAGTTCGGGTTCCTTCAAACCCAATTTCAAGAAGAGGCCGAGTAATGGAGGTACTCCCTCCCAAGAGCAAAAGTTCAAGAAGACCAAACCTTTCTCCATCACCACTACACCTTCTAAGGTGATATGTAAGCATTGTGATAAGGCCGGACATAAGGCCGAAGAATGTTGGAGGAAACTTGGAGCGTGTCTCCGTTGTAGGAGCCGTGATCATCGGATTCCCGACTGTCCCCTACTCAATGATCAAGTCGGTGATGGAAAGCGCCCGGTGACAAAGAATGTACGTCTCCAAGCTATTAAGGAGACAGAACAAGACGAAGGCGGTCTAGTGGAAGGTACATTGAAAGTTTGTTCCAAGTCTGCATATGTCTTATTCGATACTGGTGCCTCACATTCTTTTATTTCTAAGAAGTTTGCTAATCCATTACCCATGGAACCGGAATGATAAAATAGTTCTTTCTACTCCTCTCGGAAACGAAACCGATACTTACTCATCATTATCAAAACTGTGAAGTCTTGGTAAAGGGAAGAAACTTTCCTATCAACCTAATATGCCTAGACCTAAAGGAATATGATGTCATATTGGGAGCAGATTGGTTATCCAAGTATCAGGCAACTGTGGATTGCCGTAACAGCAAAGTTACTTTCAAAGACTTCCCGGAACTGGTCTATACTAGCCCTAAGAGTCGGAGCAAGTCACCTCTTATTTCGGCTCTCCGAGCTAGCAAGCTAATAAGGAAAGGATGTGTATCTTTCCTTGCGTTTGTCACTATTAAGGAGACTAAGGAGACTAAGCTAGAAGACATCCCAGTTGTGCAAGAATTTCCGGATGTGTTTCCGGAAGATTTGCCTGGATTACCTCCACAACGAGAAGTGGCCTTCACCATCGATTTGGTCCTGGTGCTGGTCCAGTTTCTAAGGCACCATATAGGATGTCCCCCGCCGAACTCAAGGAGTTAAAAGAACAATTAATGGAACTTCTAAAGAAGGGATTTATTAGACCAAGCACTTCCCCGTGGGGAGCACCTGTGCTATTTGTAAAGAAGAAGGATGGATCCATGAGGTTATGCATCGACTATCGACAGTTGAATCATCTTACTATCAAGAACAAGTATCCACTGCCGAGAATCGATGAATTATTTGATCAAATATCTGGATCCAATTATTTCTCGAAGATTGATCTCAGGTCGGGATATCACCAACTAAGGATCAAAGATGAGGACATTTATAAGACCGCATTCAGAAGCAGGTATGGGCACTATGGATTTGTTGTTATGCCTTTTGGACTAACAAATGCCCCTGCTGCCTTTATGCAATTGATGAATAGTATATTCAGGCCTCATCTAGATCAATTCATAGTGGTTTTCATTGATGATATACTAATCTATTCAAAAACCAAGGAAGAGCACGAGGAGCATTTGAGGATTGCATTACAGATATTGAGGATGAATCAGTTATATGCAAAGCTCAGTAAATGTGAATTTTGGTTAGAAGAAGTATCTTTCCTGGGGCATGTTATATCAAGAGACGGTTTATCCATAGATCCATCGAAGGTTGAAGCTGTAAAGAATTGGGAAAGACCGACCAACGCTAGCGAGATACGTAGTTTCTTGGGTCTTGTAGGTTATTACCGACGATTCATCAAGGATTTCTCCAAGATTGCCATACCACTCACTAGACTAACACGCAAGGAGATACGTTATGAATGGAGTGAGGAATGTGAAAGAAGCTTCCAAGCTCTCAAGGATCATCTAACTACTGCCCCAGTATTAGCTTTGCCAATTGAAGGAGAGAAATTTGAGGTATACACCGATGCCTCAGGCATTGGCCTCGGATGTGTATTGATGCAACAAGAAAGAGTCATAGCATATTCTTCCCGACAACTCAAGAAGCATGAAGAAAACTACCCAGTTCATGATTTGGAGTTGGCCGCGGTAGTATTTGCATTGAAGATATGGAGACATTATCTATACGGAGTACAATTCACTGTATACACCGATCACAAGAGTCTCAAATATCTCTTCTCACAGAAGGAATTGAACATGAGGCAAAGACGTTGGCTAGAATATCTCAAGGATTTTAACTTCATAATACAATATCATCCTGGAAAGGGTAATCCTGTAGCTGATGCCCCCAGTCGCAAGCCAAGAGTGATTTTAGCAAATTGTATGATTCAAGAGTGGAAGTGGTTAGAACAATTCTCTAAACTTAATATAAGTATAGACAAGGACAGTAGGTGTGTCACATTATCCCATATGAGCATACAGCCAGACTTGCTATCCGAAATACAAGGACTTCAAGATAGTGACCCCGTACTAGTGGAAATCAAGGGCAAAATGGAGGAACAACCTTATTTCAAGATAGCCTCGGATGGAAGATTGATGTTCAAGAATAGAACATGTATACCGGATTGTCCAGAGCTAAAGAAGAAAATCTTAGATGAAGCTCACAGATCAAGGTACACGATTCATCCAGGGTCTACCAAAATGTACCAAGATTTGAAAAGGACCTTCTGGTGGCCCAATATGAAAAGAGAAGTAGCAGACTTTGTGTCTCGCTGTCTCACGTGCCAACAAGTCAAGGCAGAACACCAAAAGCCTACCGGTAAGCTACATCCTCTAGTTATTCCCAAATGGAAGTGGGAGGATATCGGTATGGACTTCATTATGGGTCTGTCTAAATCTAGTGGAGGACATGATGGAATATGGGTTATCATCGACTGATTAACCAAGTCGGCACACTTCTTGCCAATAAAGAGTTGATGATCAGTTGATGTTCTTGATGCATTATACATTAAGGAGATAGTCAGGTTACATGGAATACCTGTCTCAATCGTGTTTGACCGAGACCCTCGTTTTACTTCTCACTTTTGGAAGGGTCTACAACATTCGTTGGGGACGGGACTTAACTTTAGTACAGCTTTTCATCCTCAAACGGATGGTCAGACCGAAAGAACGAATCAGGTAGTAGAAGATATGCTCAGAGCTTGCATCATCGATTTTGGTGGAAGCTGGTATGATCACTTGCCCTTAGTCGAGTTTGCATACAACAACATCTACTAGGCAAGTATACAAATGGCACCTTTTGAAGCCTTATACGGAAGGAGTTGCCGGTCACCCTTGTGCTGGGATGAAGTTGGCGAAAAATAACTATTAGGTCTAGACATGGTAAGGGATACCACTGAAAAGATTCAATTGATTAGAGAAAGACTTCGAGTTGCACAGTCTAGACAGAAGGCTTATGCTGACACAAGAAGAAGAGATCTTGAATTCTAAGTCGGAGATCACGTATTTCTCAAGATATCACCTGGACGTGGAATAAGGAGATTTGGTGTTAAGGGCAAGCTTACACCAAAGTTTATCGGACCTTTTGAGATACTAGAAAGAGTTGGCGATGTTGCTTACCGTGTCGCCTTACGTCCTCAATTGTCTGAAGTTCATAATGTATTCCACATATCTATGTTGAAGAAGTATGTGCACGATCCGTCACATATCATTGATCATGAAGACCTGGTGATTCAAAGGGATCTCACTTATGAACAAAAGCCCATGAAGATCCTCGATCGCGAGGTACGAACATTAAGGAACAAAGTTATTCCCATGGTTAAGGAGCAATGGAGTAAAAGCTCAGAACACGAAGCAACATGGGAGACCGAGGAGTCTATGAGGAAACGATTTCCAGACTTATTTTAAAAGGTATGTACTCTACACTCTCCACGTATATATACGACTGAATTTGGGGACCAAATTATTTTAAGTGGGGGAGGGTGTAGCAACCCTGATAAATTAAAGGACTAGAAAGTCTGAATAAATTAAAAATAATAAATTAAACAAGGCCCAGACCTTGTACATAACCCTCTTACGTCCTAAAAAGTTTTACAAAAAGGATTCATGGACCCTACCATTGTATGATAATAAATTTAAGAATAACATGTTATTTTTAAGTAGGCATTTAATGTACAACATAATTTTAATCGAATTAAGAATCATTAAATCTCGAAGAAAATGTCAATTTATATTTTATTACTAATTTAGAAAATTTAATATTTCACATTTATTACATTATAATCTTATTAAAAGGGAGAGGGATATATATATAAGATTTAATTACATTAAAGATATGTAAAAGATAAAAGAATGAGTATATATGCAATTTAGATTCTTTCAAGGGGATTGAGAAATGGCCAAAACTCAATTGACGCCTCTTTGTGCAGGCGTATCCAACGTGAAAAGCGACTTAACACAAGTCGTTATTTATAAATTAGTGAAAATCAAATAAAGTATTTAGCTAAAGAGTTATAGAGATGATAGGGATATAAATATAATAAAAGTCTTTTGGAAGGTCAAGGAGAAATGCCAAATGAAATTGACGCCATCACCTTGGGCGTGTATTTCAAATGTGACGACTTAATAAAAGTCGTTATTTTATTCTAAAATGAATAGTGCCCGTTTTTGAATTAAAGAATTTTGAAAAATAATTATATGGAAAAATAGAAAAAATGGAAAACTCGTACCCCTAAAATTTCCCATCAAGATCATATCAAGAAAAAAAGATAAAAATCTAGAAAGATCGTTACACCTTAAAATAACAAATCAGGGAAAGGTGAATGACGCCTCCGAGGAAGTCGTCATTTAATTTTTGACGACTGTGTATACAAGCGTCATTTATTGAAATAACGCCCCAACATTAGGCGTCATTTACAAATCAAACCGTTGGTGTTTGGTTCGAACAAGGATGATATCTGGGTAAGTTGGATTAGGGAAATGATCAATATGTGGAATAGCTAAAGTCTAATCGGATTCTAAGAAGGAAGTTCTAATCCTAATCGAACTCCTAGAACCTATTAGGATTCCTTCACCTATAAATACCCATCCTTCCATCGAACTTCCTGTTGACAATAGTGATCAAAGAAGCCCTACTGTGGAAGTTCATCGTCCTCTTGTTGAAGAACGCAAGAGTTCTTCGTCATCTTCTTCTTCTTCCTTGCTACATGAAGGCTTGAAGGGAAGGGGAAGGCCGTTCTCCCTCTGCTACTTAAATCCTTTGAACCAAAGGAGCCATCTACCTGCTACTATATTCTTCTAAGGTTTTATTGGTTGCCGAAGAAGCCAAGCTGCAGCTTCCCAGCTATTGTTTCTTCATCAAATCACCCAGAAGAAGACTTCTTCTTCCTCCTTTTTCTCCTGCAACAAGAAGGGCGCAAGAAGCCATCTTCTTCTTGCTGAAGGAAGGCCGCCGTCTTCCTTGGGGTTTTTTTTCTTTACTATGCGTGAAGACCTCAGCGGCTGAGACATACGTACTTACCAATTAGTACTGCTGCTGCTACTATTTTGTCTTCGATTGCTGAAGGGGCTATCATCTTCTTCCTGATATCTAGTGAATCGGTTGTGGTTCACCTTCTTCACGTTCAATCAAACATCATCAATCCAAGGTAGGTTTTCTCAAGTGTTAAGCAAAACATATGGTTATTAGGCCATCCGCATGCATGTAGAATTGTTAGCAGTGATATTGATATATCCGTTTTCCCTGATTTCTGTATTTCTTGAAATGACGCCCCAGCTTAAGGCGTTATTTTGATTTAACGCCCATACGAACAGTCGTCAATTGACTAGTTGGTTAATAATATCGCATTCAATAATTATGAACCCGTACATGTTAAACTAATGCATGATTATATTACAGAATTCCTGATAGTTTCTTGATTGGACATGAAGTAACGACCATGTCTAGGTCGTCAAATGAATGAACGCCCCTGTAAACGGGCGCCAATTTAGGGATAAAATGTGAAATTATAGAAATAATTGTAATATTCCTGGATATTGAAATGACGACATGTACCCTACCCTTTAATTTGTTATATGACGCCCTTGACTAGGGCGCTGTTTACTGAATTGAAGCTATCATGAAAGGCGTCATTTTTATAAATATCAAAATGGGAAAATGTTTATAGATATTAATCTATATGAAACGACTGAGTGAACAATCGTCATTTATGGAACGGACGACCCTGACAAGGGCGCCAATTCATAACATGAAGACTTAAGCTCAGGCACCATTTGACTGATCCCTGATTTTCGTGGTTTTTATATAACCCTTGTTAATGGGTTATGCTTATCGGCACTATATTTCATTCCGTGAATATAGTCCCATGTTTCACGTTGTGTTATCGATTACCCACTATCTCTCAGTGATAGACGAACTCTCTATAGGACATTCCGTTCCTTTAGACCAGTGACTTTATCATAGAGACCTCCGTGAGACTCCGCTAGCCTTGGATTCCCTCGAGACAGTCGAGCTGGTTTTACCATTAAAACCTATGTCACTATGTGATTACCATGTCACTCTAAAGAAACTTGGTATACCGGCCCTCATGACTTGCTAAAGAGGATGTCATGAGAATACTCTAAATTAATGGAATGGGAAACCATGCCATTAGTGTTCTTATGAATTAGGGGCCATACTTGGGGACCTCAATTCTATCTAGCTTATCATGTCCAAGAACGAGCGACCATCGCTATATGAGCGCTTATTCTTATTATCATGGCGCCCAATTAGGGAGCCGATTCCACCTAGTTTTATCATTAATCGTGATTGTACCATTATTGTTGTCTTTATACATCATGTTCAATCCTTGAAATTCTATTCCACAAGATCTACCTTAAGATCCCTACAAGCTTATTCCATTGAAACTTTATATTGGCTATAACCATAGTGGATGTCAAAAAATACATGATCAATGCCTGCGCATATAAGGGCCCGATCTGGTCCTGGGAGGAGCACCCGAAAGTACTAGTGCCCATGGGAGTTGTAATGATCACGGTGTGGCATTGTACCGAAGTGCATGACTAGCTTGATTAGACATTCCACAATCTCATACTCGACTTGACATGACATGACTTGCGTGACCCGGAAAGGGTATTTATATACTTGCTTGAAACGTGATAGCCAATTCCCGACATGACATGATGAATATACTTGCTTAAATATCTTGACATTTATTGATATAAGTTCTTGAAAGACATGCTAGTTCACTCAATTATCTCTTGTTATACTCTCTCTCTCTTGTCGTTTTACGCAAACATGCATAGCTTTATTGCATTCATGTAACATGTAATTTACTTAAAGCAAGCTAGCTCTTGAGATATAATTCCTACTGAGCATTCGCTCATCCAGTGTTTTCCCTTATTTTTCAGGTAAGTCCGATGACGAGACTCAATCGAATGGGGAAGGTCAAGAGTGAAGAGATTAGAGCTCTCCGTCTATCCATGCGTCCACTAACCTTATCTTTCTAATTTCTTGAGTCAATCATTGTACTTTTTCCTTTTATTGAGTCTTAGCATTTTCATTTGTAATAGAAGTACTTTGAGGTTGTGATTGAATAAAGGATTGGGTTATCTTTACTTTTGCGCACTCTGTCTTTGTGTTGAATACACTAACGCTCTGATTGACATGATCGATATAAACTGGTCACGCATCTCCGAGTTCCTTCCGCGCTCGGGGCGTGACAGTACTCGACTGGGGCTATGGAACGGGCGCTCACAACTCACAACCGCGGTGATTCATAATTGGCTTTGGCCTTAATCTCACAAATGTAACATATAAGAAAGTATACGAAATTAGCAAAGGTGCGTGTAAGGAACGTCGTGTACCTCCATGACTAGCGCGTGGGGAAGAAACCCCGACCGAATCCGACAACCCTGATACACAGCAACTGAATATTATTACAATTTCACAAATATGGCCCACTCCTCACATGGAGATAACAGGCTACAAGCACGAATTTTGGGACTACTGGAGCTCGGGTTGACGGGCCGCACTCGTAGGAGATGAGGGAGGCGAGTCGGGGCCGATCGGGTGAGCCAATTGATCGCTAAGCGGTTCTACCTGCGCTGGTCACCTGGCGTAGCAAACTTGGGAAAGTCGGTACGGTTGGATCAGAAGTCTGATCAGGGTGCCGTTTATGAGAGCACGTCGGAGAGTGAATGAAGAACACCTCGGCCAAATGATGCGATCAGATCTGATCAGATGTGTGCGTGACAGTGCTTGCACTAAGGCCCTAGTTCTGCTCACATAGAACTGCATAGGAAAACTAAAAATTACAGGAAAAATAGCTCCGGTGTCGGAACGGATCGCCGCTTGTTGGAGAGCGTCGACGACGTCTAGAGGAAAATACAGACCAAAGGATCCGGTCAGATCTGAGAGGAGGAAGGCGGCGCAGCTTTTGCAAGTTGCAGTTGGTACTGGGTCAGATCTGCACAGATCGGCTTGCGTAGTCCCACGAAAAATCTTCGCCACGCCCAGCATAGATCTCCGAATGACGCGAGCTTGGTAGTGGTGCGAAGAAGACACAAAGAGGTACGACCCTCCAAATTTCATCCACAAAGGAGTTGAGGGAAGATCTGGGGAGAATTCGGAAGATGGGGGTCATGATCTGTCTAACAGGAACTGGCAGCAGTGCGCGACTTCACGACGGGAATTGTGGCCGGAGGTCCCGAACTTCGATCGCTGCGAAACCAGCGCTGGATCGCTCTTGACTTGCAGATCTACCTCTGGTAAAATCACACAATTCAGATCCAACTAGGAGACAATGGTGGGTGATTCGTAATCTGGAGATGAAATCTAGGCGGACAGATTCAGAGGTGGAACACGAACGTGGCGATAACGGTTGCTTCGGCGTCGCACCTCGGCAAGGGGAGTCGCACCCCGGCTAGATCCCGTCGTAGGACTAGATATTGAGCATCACATTCAAGGAAGAACAAGAGAATCACTCTCACAAAAACATCAATTTTCATTCAAAATTTCATTACCTTTAACGATACACTATACATGGGATTATATAGAGAATGGCATGAGGAGAGGGATGGGGAGAGGAGGGCAGCCAAGAGAGAGAGGAGGGGGTTGCCACGTATGGGAGGGGGAGGTGTGGTCGATGGTGGGAGGGAGGGGGGAATGGCTTGGTCTTTGGTCCACCAAGGGAGGTGGGATGGTGGCTTACTTCTTCTTTGGTCAAGGAAGGGAGGAGGAGTCATTATCTTGGACCAAGTAAGGGGGTTCCCCCTTCCACTTGCCAAGCAAGCCAAAGCTTCCATTCACACCCAAGTCATGACCCATTCACACCTAGCACACCTAGCTCATGGACCTTTTCACACTCTAACCCCTTTTGGCCCATTAAAAGCCCAAAGAAAATAGAAAAGCCCAGTAACTCTAGCCCACTCATCTAATCTAGCCCATTAGCCATTACACAATAGTATAACTAGCTAATTGTCCACATGGACTAAATAGGGCCCCACAAGGCCAAAAAATATGACACAAAGATATCTAGCTCGACCAACTGATACGGGACGACGACGGGACTCGACTCGGACTTGTTGCGACCTTGGACACTATAGGACGACACGACTAAAAGGACGACGTGACCAGCAACAACACTACACCGTGCGACACCTAAGAGCTCCAGAAGTGGCAATCATGCCCCAAATAAGAAGCGCTAAACCCACGGTCGTCCCCGGTGAGGGAAACGTGACGATCTACACGGTTGGGAAACCGACTTTGAGTCTCGGGTGGTTGGCTCACTCTCGTGCTCGGAACGAGTCACGGGACGGGTCTCGCACTCACAACTCACAGTGGTGATTAATGTATGAACTAGCTAGGAAAATAATCTACTCACTAGCAGCGGCAGAAGAATCTATACTAGCTAAGCAAGTAAGACAAGGTGGGTGACGAGTGTACCTCCACGCTCGGGGCGTGGGGAAGACTTCCCGACCGAGAACCGTCATTCCCGGTACAAATGGCAAATTAATTACAGCAAGATAATTACGGCCCACTCCACGCAGGGAGGTAAAAGGCCACAACAGCGGTCCGGGAGCGCCGTCTGGGGTTGACGGGTAGCGTGTTGGCGGCGTGCCGGGCGGTTGCAGGCTGCGACTCCGAAGCTACAAATTCTGTCCGGCAGGACAACAAACACGGACGTCCAAAGGGACGTCGGCCTTCTGGGATCTTCTGAAAGCGACAGTGCACTGGGACGGTGGCAGTGGGTCCCTGGTCGACCCCGGGAGCGGCGGTCGCTGAAGCTAGCCCGGCGTATTTCTTTGGGATTTATCCGGTGACCCCTTTTGCTGGCCTGTCTCGGAGTAGAGATGCACGCCTCCACGAAAATGGCTGGTACGCCCAGATCCGATGTCGGATCGAGACGCAATGGGTACCGTTGGAAAGAGGACTGAAACACCTAGGACATATTGGAATATCACGTCCATCCAACGGCTGGATTGGAAATGAAAAATACTGCAAACTGACTGAGCTCACTATCCCGGAATACAGAACAGACATGGCAGAACGAGATCTGCCTGTTCAAGGGGTTTGACCGAAAACCAGACGAAGGATTTAGGACCTGGGATTTTTATGGTGGCTAGGGGGGAGGGTGATGATGACGCACATAATTTTTTTTGTAATTTTCTGACAACGTTTAGGGGGTGGGAAAAATCGGCTACTACAGACTATCCCACAGATCTGCACACAGACAGATTGTGAGAAGGAACAACAGGTGGCTGAGAAGGGGCCTAAACGGACTCTGATCAGCCTAAAAATTAAAATGGGAATGGTGGATGATGGGCGGAACCTACCTTCAAAATCTCATTGCAATCCGACGGTCGGATCTCCCGTAGCAATCCTTTTACCGCACTGCTGTCCTGCAACTCCAAATTTTCAGGCAGCAGGGGGATGCCGGGTTGTGGTGGCTTGACGGCGGCACGAACGGCGGCGGCGGCAGCGGCAGCGGTGATCGATCACAATAGGTAGAGGAAGTGGGGGCGTGGAAGAAATCTTAGAGATTTGGAGGATTAAGATCTAGATCTGAAGAAGAGGGAGGAAGAAGGGGAAGAACACTCAAGAACAAGAGGGGAGAGAGAGGGGTGCGCCCATGGCATTACTCACAATAATTCTTCATTAATTTTGGCCAACATACAACATGAGACATTAAATACACAAACCCTAGACCTATTCAAATGACCTAGGTTACCCTTGGTCAAGGGGGAAAATTGGGGAAGGGAGATTAAACTAGCATAAAAAATTCCCCCATAAAGGGACAAAAGAGGGGGCGCCCCTCCCTTAAGTCAACATGAGGGGCTTGGTGTATTTTAATCCCTTGGACCATATTAATTCTCCCTTGGACCAAAATAAATCAAAAATACAAATACAAGGTCAATTATTCTACCATTGACCCAATATAAAAACCCAAGATAATACAAATCAAATACACACCAAATACACACCTAATACACACCAAATACGACCAAATATGTATAAAAGATGAATACGTATAAAAATACGTACTAAAGTATCAAGGCTCCGGTGGTGACTCCAGACTGTCCCCCAGCCACAAAGAGATCGATGTCGACCGAGTCGTGCTGCGTGTCCGGTACCGACGGCTCACTGAGTTGAGCCGTACTTGTGCTCTGGTGTCCTCACCAATTCTCCCCGGGTGGGAGAAGCTCGACCCCGTCGAGTAAGGGTCCGGGTCGCTCTGGTATCGATCCAACAAATCTGGATCTATCCTCTGTAGCTTGTCCCAGGTGATCCAAGTGTCATCGGACGCGGGCCTGTCCCCTCCAACGCACCAAATAGCGCTGGTACACTCCTTCTCGAGTAGTCGTTACCTACTCGCCCATTATACATTCTATCTGATCTCACTGCTAAGGTAACAAGGCTGGAGGAGGACACTCTAGGGTGGTGTCACTCACAATGGGTGGAGACGGCTCAAAGGGCTCACTGGATATCATCGCTGGGTCCCTATAAGCGACGAGATCCAAGATGTTGAAAGTGGAGCTAATCCCGTAATCCTCTGGCATGTCCACAACATATGCGTTTGATTCGACTAGCCTCACTACCTGAAAGGGACCGGCACCGCGAGCATGCAACTTCTTCACGGCTCTCGAGAGAAACCGTTCAGGTCTGACCCTGATCATGACATAATCGCCCTCTTGAAACTCACGGTGGTGCCTGTAGGCATAAGCCAATTCTTTGTATCGTGCGTTGCTGGACTCAATGTGACGACGCACATGCTCATGCAACTATCTAATATGATCGGCAAAGGACTCGACTGCCTCAGACACACGGTGTAAGACCCCAAATTCTTTAGAAATTTATTTAGTAAGTTATTTGTAAGTATTCAGAATTTATTTGAAGTTATTCGAATTAATGAGAATTATCCAAATTAATTAGATTAATTAATTAATTAATAGAATAAGTCATTTTTCAACTATTTTCTAAAAATCCCCAAAAATCACATCTTGTAGAATTAATTTTGTTTTGCAACTTTGTCTTCTACATTCAAGCCTAAGAAAATCATTTATTATGCTGAATTAGTGAACTTAGTTTTCCGAACTTAACATTTAACTATTTACGGAATAGTATAAGTAATAATCCGACTACCTTAGAAAAATCTATAAAAATAGAAAATAGATTTAGGTCGATGTAGATAACAACTTTTCCTTCTGGCATTAGGCCATTGTAAATCCGTGGTAAGATCTATTTAGAGTTTAAACCCAAAAGTGCACACTTTTGACCCATACCTAACCCTTAGTTTAAAACATGAAATTCGACCTCAATACTCAACCAAATGATCTGAAATCAAGGGAAAATGGAAGGCCACAATGTAAGGAACATTTACCCTCAATCAATTTGAGGTAAACTTAGCCCCAAAACGTGCTGCCGACATAGTTTGGTCAAGTCAAGGATTTCGGCGCCGTTTCTAAACACGTAGCTTGCAGCAGTGAATACTCCCAACTCAGAAGGCTCCAGAAGCTCTATGAGCTATCAAAATGAAGCCCTACGAGTCTTCTTTCATTTGGCTGCTGTGGGGTTCGCTGAAGTTTCAGATCTGGAGAGATCTAGTTCGAATTATGGAGGTGGGTCAGCAGGCCGTTGGCTTCCCTTCATCCTTCTTTGATCCATCGATTGAGGTAGGAATTCTCAACCAAATCTTGATCATGAGTATAGCAAATTGTTCCTCTTATCGAGCTCTATCCATTGGTGGAAAAAGCCCCAATTTTCATTAGGTATCCGTGGAGAAATCGAGCTTTTTGTGAGGTGCTGTCCAAGTGTTCTTCATCCTAGGGTTTGAGTTTTCTCTCTCCGATTTGAGGTAGGATCTAACAACCAAACTCTAATTAACTTACATGAAGTAATCAGCATGTTATTATCTTTCATTTAACGTAGAAAGCCCCAAATTCCATTGAGCATGCATCGTGAATTTTGATTTTTGTAGAAGCATGTCTAGAACATGATTCATATAGTGTTCCTTAAGTCAGAGCTTGATTACGGGCTCATTTTGAGTCATGTAACTTGATCTTCATGTAGCATATCATATATGTTTGGATTATGATCGTGTTAGCTTTCTTTTGACACCAAAATCCCCAAATTTGGTTTTGTATATCGAGAGAATTCGACGATTTAGTGGAAGTATGTCCTGAACTAGGTCTCCTTGTGTTCTTCATAGAATAGGTTGTGATTCTTGTGAATTCTGATGAAATTCATGTTTCCAAACTGTAGTTTTATGACCCTAATATGTCTAGCAAGATTCCTATGGCATGTGGCTTTGATTTCAACTCAATTGGACCTCAATTGGGTGAGATTTCTCGTTTTCCGGAAGCCCCAGCCGCTGCTGTTCTTGCAGGGGTCGACCCCAGGGGTCGACCCATCACCTGGCAGCCCAGGCCAGCCCGAGGGTCGACCCCAGGGGTCGACCCATGCGGCCCAGCCCGAGGGTCGACCCCAGGGGTCGACCCATTCTGCTTCCAGACCCCCGTTTTGCATTCGTTTTTCGAACCGAAGATGGATCCGAATCAGTGGGGAATCAACCCATTTAACTTAGACCCATTAAAATTATATTTTTGAAGAACTTTTGACCTATTCATGTACCCCCCTTGATTTCAATTTGCATTGGTCCTTTCTCGCAAACATAGTACAAAACACGATGTTTACTATCTCCATTACAACACTTACATTGGTTAAATAGAAACTCACTTAATTAATGATTAATGGTGTAATTAAAGCCCCTGATAATGCATTCTATTTCACCGCTGTGAGAGCTTGTTCTTTACCTTGACAACTTGTTCTAGCTTGTTGGCTCTTTGGCTAATACAAATGATAATGGTTAATCATGATATCTTAACTTGGTGATTAGGATTAATATGTTGATTAGCTTGTTTGATTGCTGCTGTTTTACAATAGCGCAGCACGATTTACTCTTGTTGTGACTTGGTTTCGATCTCCTTGATGATTATACTTACCTTGAAATTCTGGAAATGAATCTCTTTCCTACGTGAAGTTGTTATTGCTACTTAGTTTAAACCTTGGAATTCTGGCCATAAACTGTGGAAGTCTAGATTTGTGGGATCTTTGATCCAAAGAAATCAATGCCTGGCAAACAATTAAGGACTCGGTCTAGTCCTGGGAAGAGCGCTCGAACACTACGTGTACCCCCGGGGAGGTGAATGACTAGGTGTGGCATTTGGCACCAGTACTTGACATGTGTTAAATCTAGGACTGTCCACTACTCTCTCTCCACTACTCTCTACATTACTTTCTACTACTTTTCACTTTCCACTCTTCACTGTTCTATACTCTACTTGTTGTTACTTTACTTGCTTATTACTTGGACGTGGAAATGAAATTACATACGTGCTTGACATGACTTGAATTGTCTTGATATGGCCAACTACTTTTTATCGTTATCTCCTGTAGTAAATTCTTGTCTTACCATTCTATTCATTATATTTCTTGACCTTGCAAGATCTTTGAATTTGTTTTCGTGATATCATCGTTATCTTTTTATTGTTTTATCATTTGTAGCATGACATTTTAAAATGTAATTAAACTGTTAATCACTTATACCTGTCTGTTATTTCCTACTGAGCGTCAGCTCATAGTTGTGTTTTTTCCCCTTTCCAAGCTTTTCAGGTGACGCGCTTACCGATGGGGAAGGGCATGAGTGATGTCTTGAGTGTATCAGTTCTAGTGTGTTAGTAGTGTGATATCTTACTTTTAGTTGTGTTTTGGAGAGCTTTTAGTCTCAGCCATGTTATTGAGTTTTAGTGGTTGATTATTCCAGTTGTATTAAGTTGAACTTGAGGTTATTGTATCAGTTGTGGTTTGTTAATGATCATTTAGTATTTCCATCTTGTAGCACTTGTGTATTATTTTAGATTAGTTCTCTCTCTTGCCAGCGTGTCCCTAACTGTACGTCCTGATATTTCCGCCTTGTTCGGGGCGTGACAGTTTAGTTGGTATCAGAGCCTAGGTTTCACATTCCTAGGTTTCCTAAGTTTTAGGTTTTCTTGCATTACATCCCAATAACCGGTATATCAAAAGGTGTTGTCCGAACGTTAGGCTACGCCTATCGGAAAGGTCGCACACTTGCGCAAGTGGTCTTCGGACCGATTACCTCCGCCAAGTACCGAGTTTTTGGTCGTGTCTAGGTGCATTAGATCCCTAACCTTGTAAAAGTCTAGGACCTGACCTGGTGAGAATGGGTAGAAACTTGGGTTAAGATCGTTTCTTAATCGTGTAATTATTTATCTTGATTAAACCTAAGTAATCTATTTCTCGTGTAGATGGCAGCTGATCGTGCTGAATGGAGGAACCTATAGCGTACGGTGCAAGGCCTTACTCAGGCCCTTCAGCAAGTAGCTCAGGTAGGAGCGGCACCGCATGGCACCGGTGATCTATACCGGAACTTCTGCGGAATGAACCCGCCTAGATTCGCTGGTTCGACTGACCCTGACCAAGCCGAGCACTGGCTAGATGAGATGGGGAGAATCTTTGAAGTTATGCAATGCACCAACGAGGAGCGTGTCCTTTTGTCCACATTTCAACTGGAACATGATGCACGTACTTGGTGGGATTCTATCAAGGCAACTCTCGGTGATCGGCAAGTTATGTGGGAAGAGTTCGAAGAACTCTTCAATAGCAAGTATTTTTCTGATAGAGTGCAAGAGAAGAAAGCAGCAGAGTTCGCGGCCTTGAAACAGCGAGCTTTGTCCGTGGCAGAGTATGAGGCTCAATTTGCACGGCTTTCTCGATATGCTACACATCTCATTTCCACCGAGAAGATGAAGGCAAAGCGCTTTCTCAATGGATTGAAGCTTCATTATATCAACCAATTGGCACCGATGGAGATTTCCACGTATTCTGAGGTGGTAAGGAAAGCACAAGTTCTAGAGGATACTCTTGAGATGACGGAGAGAATCCGTGGTAAAGGCACCAAGAAAGAATTACCTACGGGTTCCGGGAGTGTCAAACCCGGGTATACCAAGAAGAGGCCTGTTAGTGGACCTGGTTCGTGGAGCGGGTCTGGATCGTGGAAGGGCAAGATGCCGAGGCATGAAGACAAGAAGCCTGGCCCTATTGTTCCATTCAAGGGCGTGTGCAACTATTGTGATCGTCCGGGTCACAAGATAGAGGAGTGCTGGCGCAAGCTAGGCGCCTGTTTGCGATGTGGAAGCAAGGAGCACCGTATCCCCAATTGTCCTCTCATATCGGAGCAAGCTACACCGGCAAAACCTCTAGTCTTCAAGAAACCACAAGGCAAGCTTCAAGCTTTACATGCAGATGAAACTGGGATTTCTGATGATGGCGGACTCGTCGAAGGTACTCTTACTATAATCGATAAGCCCGCATTTGCTCTCTTTGATACTGGTGCAACACATTCATTTATTTCTCGGAGATTTACTAAGTCATTAGTTGTGGAACCTGTTTTGATGAATACTCCGTTAGAGATTTCAACCCCTATTGGCACTAGATCAACAATCCAGTATTTCTATCCTTCTAGTAAGGTTATGATTGGTGAACAGAACTTTCCAGCAGATTTGGTCTGCATGGACATGAAGGATTATGATGTAATCCTAGGAGCAGATTGGTTGGCCAAGTATGAGGCCAATGTTCACTATAGTTCTAGCTCAGTGACTTTTACTGGACATTCTGGTTTATCTTTTACGGGAGTCAAGCACCATAACTCCGTACCTCTCATCTCGGCTCTTCGAGCTGATAAGCTTTTGAGGCATGGGTGTGAGGCTTTTCTAGCCTTTGTTTGTGCAACTCCTGAGCAGCAGATGGAGATCAAGGACATTCCTGTTGTCCGAGATTTTCCTGATGTCTTTCCAGAAGAACTACCAGGACTTCCGCCTGAGCGGGAAGTTATCTTTTCTATTGATCTTATTCCTGGCACAGCTCCTATTTCTAAGGCTCCTTATCGTATGTCTCCTGCGGAACTGAGGGAACTGAAGCAGCAACTGATGGAATTACTTGAGAAGGGTTTTATTCATCCTAGTACTTCTCCGTGGGGAGCCCCTGTACTATTTGTCAGGAAGAAAGATGGTTCGATGAGGCTGTGCATTGATTATCGACAATTAAACCAGCAGACTGTCAAGAACAAATATCCCTTGCCGAGGATTGACGAGTTATTTGACCAGATAGCGGGAGCTCAATATTTCTCTAAGATCGATCTTCGATCTGGATATCACCAGTTGCGGATTAAGGAAGAGGATATTTATAAAACGGCTTTCCACAGCAGGTATGGTCATTTTGAGTTTGTCGTTATGCCTTTTGGTCTAACGAATGCACCAGCGGCTTTCATGCAGTTGATGAACGATGCATTTCGGCCCTATCTTGATCAGTGGGTCGTAGTATTTATTGATGACATCTTGATCTATTCCAAGAGTGAATTGGAGCATGCTGAACACCTGAGGATGGCATTGCAATTGTTGAGAGATCATCAACTTTATGCTAAGTTCAGTAAGTGTGAATTCTGGCTGCAAGAAGTGTCCTTTCTCGGACATATTATCACCAAGGAAGGTATTTCAGTTGATCCTTCGAAGATTGAGGCAGTGAAGAATTAGGAACATCCTACCAGAGTGACAGAAGTTAGAAGTTTTCTAGGCCTGGCAGGTTATTATCGAAGATTTATTCAAGATTTCTCCAAGATTGCAGTACCTATGACAAGATTAACCCGCAAGGAGAATAAGTTTGATTGGTCAGATGATTGTCAGCGAAGCTTTCAGACTCTGAAGGAGTGTTTGACTACTGCACCTGTTTTGGCTTTACCTTCTGGTGAAGGAGGATTTGTTGTTTATACTGATGCATCAGGTATTGGCTTAGGCTGTGTACTTATGTAGCATGGGAAGGTGATTGCCTATTCCTCTAGACAGTTGAGGAAGCACGAAGATAATTATCCTGCTCATGATTTGGAACTTGCTGCAGTCGTGTTTACTTTGAAGATATGGAGGCATTACTTGTATGGAGAAACCTTTACAGTGTTCTCAGATCATAAGAGTTTGAAGTATTTATTTTCTCAAAAGGAACTCAACATGAGGCAGCGGAGATGGTTGGAGTACTTGAAAGACTTCGACTTCTCGATTGAGTATCATCCTGGCAAAGGTAATGTTGTGGCAGATGCATTAAGCCGGAAGTCGGTAGCTAGATTGTCAAGTATCATGTTACAAGAATGGAGGTTGTTGGAACAATTATCTAGTCTGGATCTTAATATCGACAATGATCGGGTCATGATTGCTCAGATCCAACTTAAGCCCGAATTGTTGATAGAGATCAAGTCCTTGCAAGATAATGACCCCGAGTTAGTAGAGATCAAGGGAAGCTTGAGCAGCAGACCTGACTTCATGTTGGCCGATGATGGTAGATTATTATTTAAGAACTTGTGTTCCGGATGAGGCTACAATAAAGAACAAAATTCTTGAGGAAGCTCATAGATCCAGATATACCATTCATCCTGGAGGCACTAAGATGTACCGAGATTTGAAAAGGTCCTTTTGGTGGCCGAATATGAAAAGAGAAGTTACATATTTTGTGAGCAGATGTTTGGTATGTCAGCAAGTTAAGGCCGAACATTTCAGACCGGCAGGGAAATTGAAACCACTCGACATACCCCAATGGAAGTGGGAAAGCATTGGCATGGATTTCATTATGGGTCTACCTAGGACTCGTGGTGGATTTGATGCGATATGGGTGATTGTCGATCGATTGACAAAGTCGGCTCATTTCTTACCAATTAAGTCCAAGTGGACGATTGATGTATTGGCTGCTTTGTATATAAAGGAAGTGGTGAGATTGCATAGTATTCCAGTGAATATAGTATCTGATCGAGACCCCAGATTTACTTCACATTTCTGGAAGGGACTGCAAGAGTCTTTGGGTACTCGTCTGAATTTCAGTACTGCTTTTCATCCACAAACAGATGGACAGACTGAAAGAACCAATCAGATAGTGGAAGATATGCTGCGAGCTTGCATGATTGATTTTGGTGGTAATTGGAGTGAGCATTTGACATTAATTGAATTTGCCTACAATAACAGCTATCAGTCTAGCATTCAGATGGCTCCTTTTGAAGCACTGTATGGTAGAAGTTGTCGTTCCCCGTTGTGTTGGGACGAGGTAGGTGAGAAACAGTGGCTTGGACCAGATCTTGTTACGGAATCATCACAGAACATCCGTGTTATCCGAGACTAGTTACAAGTAGCCCAGTCAAGACAGAAGAGTTATGTCGACAACATAAGGAGAGCATTGGAATTTCAGGTTGGCGAGCATGTGTTCTTAAAGGTCTCTCCGACGAGAGGGATCCGAAGATTTGGCATTCATGGCAAGCTGAGTCCGAGGTACATTGGTCCATTCGAGATTCTAGATAGAGTGGGAGAGGTGGCATACAGACTGGCTTTACCACCGCAATTGTCTGGCGTACACAACGTTTTCCATGTGTCTATGTTGCGGAAATATGTGTACGATCCCACTCATATCATTCAGCAGGTGGATTTTGAACTGAAGGAAGATTTGACCTATGAGGAAAGACCTGTCAAGATTCTAGACCGGAAGCAACAGCAACTCCGGAATCGTTCGATACCGATGGTCAAGATTCAGTGGAGTCGGCGTGGGACCGAAGAAGCTACATGGGAGTCTGAAGAGACTATGCGAAAGCGGTATCCCGATCTATTCTAGGTGAGCGATCTTTTTCTACTCTCAGTTTTAGTGCAGTGAATTTGGAGGACCAAATTCCTTTAAGTAGGGGAGGGTGTAAGACCCCAAATTCTTTAGAAATTTGTTTAGTAAGTTATTTGTAATTATTCGGAATTTATTTGAAGTTATTCAAATTAATGAGAATTATCCAAATTAATTAGATTAATTAATTATTTAATAGAATAAGTCATTTTTCAACTATTTTCTAAAAATCCCCAAAAATCACATCTTGTAGAATTAATTTTGTTTAGCAACTTTGTCTTCTACATTTAAGCCTAAGAAAATCATTTATTATGCCGAATTAGTGAACTTAGTTTTCCGAACTTAACATTTAACTATTTACGGAATAGTATAAGTAATAATCCGACTACCTTAGAAAAATCTGTAAAAATAGTAAATAGATTTAGGTCGATGTAGATAACAACTTTTCCTTCTGGCATTAGGCCATTGTAAATCCGTGGTAAGATCTATTTAGAGTTTAAACCCAAAAGTGCACACTTTTGACCCATACCTAACCCTTAGTTTAAAACACGAAATTCGACCTCAATACTCAACCAAATGATCTGAAATAAAGGGCAAATGGAAGGCCACAATGTAAGGAACATTTACCCTCAATCAATTTGAGGTAAACTTAGCCCCAAAACGTGCTGCCGACATAGTTTGGTCAAGTCAAGGATTTCAGCGCCGTTTCTAAACACGTAGCTTGCAGCAGCGAATACTACCAACTCAGAAGGCTCCAGAAGCTCTATGAGCTATCAAAATGAAGCCCTACGAGTCTTCTTTCATTTGGCTGCTGTGGGGTTCGCTGAAGTTTCAGATCTGGAGAGATCTAGTTCGAATTGTGGAGGTGGGTCAGCAGGCCGTTGGCTTCCCTTCATCCTTCTTTGATCCATCGATTGAGGTAGGAATTCTCAACCAAATCTTGATCATGAGTATAGCAAATTATTCCTCTCATCGAGCTCTATCCATTGGTGGCAAAAGCCCCAATTTTTATTAGGTATCCATGGAGCAATCGAGCTTTTTGTGAGGTGCTGTCCAAGTGTTCTTCATCCTAGGATTTGAGTTTTCTCTCTCCGATTTGAGGTAGGATCTAACAACCAAACTCTAATTAACTTACATGAAGTAATCAGCATGTTATTATCTTTCATTTAACGTAGAAAGCCCCAAATTCCATTGAGCATGCATCGTGAATTTCAATTTTTGTAGAAGCATGTCTAGAACATGATTCATATAGTGTTCCTTAAGTCAGAGCTTGATTACGGGCTCATTTTGAGTCATGTAACTTGATCTTCATGTAGCATATCATATATGTTTGGATTCATGATCGTGTTAGCTTTCTTTTGACACCAAAATCCCCAAATTTGGTTTTGTATATCGAGAGAATTCGACGATTTAGTGGAAGTATGTCCTGAACTAGGTCTCCTTGTGTTCTTCATAGAATAGGTTGTGATTCTTGTGAATTCTGATGAAATTCGTGTTTCCAAACTGTAGTTTTATGACCCTAATATGTCTAGCAAGATTCCTATGGCATGTGGCTTTGATTTCAACTCAATTGGACCTCAATTGGGTGAGATTTCTCGTTTTCCGGAAGCCCCAGCCGCTGCTGTTCTTGCAGGGGTCGACCCCAGGGGTCGACCCATCACCTGGCAGCCCAGGCCAGCCCAAGGGTCGACCCCAGGGGTTGACCCATGCGGCCCAGCCCGAGGGTCAACCCCAGGGGTCGACCCATTCTGCTTCCAGACCCCCGTTTTGCAGGGGTCGACCCCAAGGGTCGACCCGTACACCAGAAACCCGATTTTCTTCGTTTTTCGAACCGAAGATGGATCCGAATCAGTGGGGAATCAACCCATTTAACTTAGACCCATTGAAATTATATTTTTGAAGAACTTTTGACCTATTCATGTACCCGCCTTGATTTCAATTTGCATTGGTCCTTTCTCGCAAACATAGTACAAAACACGATGTTTACTATCTCCATTACAACACTTACATTGGTTAAATAGAAACTCACTTAATTAATGATTAATGGTGTAATTAAAGCCCCTGATAATGCATTCTATTTCACCGCTGTGAGAGCTTGTTCTTTACCTTGACAACTTGTTCTAGCTTGTTGGCTCTTTGGCTAATACAAATGATAATGGTTAATCATGATATCTTAACTTGGTGATTAGGATTAATATGTTGATTAGCTTGTTTGATTGCTGCTGTTTTACAATAGCGCAGCACGATTTACTCTTGTTGTGACTTGGTTTCGATCTCCTTGATGATTATACTTACCTTGAAATTCTGGAAATGAATCTCTTTCCTACGTGAAGTTGTTATTGCTACTTAGTTTAAACCTTGGAATTCTGGCCATAAACTGTGGAAGTCTAGATTTGTGGGATCTTTGATCCAAGGAAATCAATGCCTGGCAAACAATTAAGGACTCGGTCTAGTCCTGGGAAGAGCGCTCGAACACTACGTGTACCCCCGGGGAGGTGAATGACTAGGTGTGGCATTTGGCACCAGTACTTGACATGTGTTAAATCTAGGACTGTCCACTACTCTCTCCACTACTCTCTCCACTACTCTCTACATTACTTTATACTACTTTTCACTTTCCACTCTTCACTGTTCTATACTCTACTTGTTGTTACTTTACTTGCTTATTACTTGGACGTGGAAATGAAATTACATACGTGCTTGACATGACTTGAATTGTCTTGATATGGCCAACTACTTTTTATCGTTATCTCATGTAGTAAATTCTTGTCTTACCATTCTATTCATTATATTTCTTGACCTTGCAAGATCTTTGAATTTGTTTTCGTGATATCATCGTTATCTTTTTATTGTTTTATCATTTGTAGCATGACATTTTAAAATGTAATTAAACTGTTAATCACTTATACCTGTCTGTTATTTCCTACTGAGCGTCAGCTCATAGTTGTGTTTTTCCCCCTTTCCAAGCTTTTCAGGTGACGCGCTTACCGATGGGGAAGGGCAGGAGTGATGTCTTGAGTGTATCAGTTCTAGTGTGTTAGTAGTGTGATATCTTACTTTTAGTTGTGTTTTGGAGAGCTTTTAGTCTCAGCCATGTTATTGAGTTTTAGTGGTTGATTATTCCAGTTGTATTAAGTTGAACTTGAGGTTATTGTATCAGTTGTGGTTTGTTAATGATCATTTAGTATTTCCATCTTGTAGCACTTGTGTATTATTTTAGATTAGTTCTCTCTCTTGCCAGCGTGTCCCTAACTGTACGTCCCGATATTTCCGCCTTGTTCGGGGCGTGACACACGGGACTGGATGGGAGATGGAACCAGGTCTATGGGTTTCCTAGGTATACGACCAGTGACAATCTCAAAGGGGCTCATGCCTGTAGACCTTTTGACCGAATCGTTGTAGGTAAACTCTGCTAAGGGTAAGACCAAATCCCAATCCCTGACTCGATCTCGGACCAGACACCTAAGAAGATCCCCCAAACTCCGATTGACAACCTCAGTCTGACCATCGGTCTGGGGGTGATATGCAGTGGAGCATTTCAATTGGGTGCCCATCATGTGCCATAGAGTTTTCCAAAAATAGCTAGTAAAGCGCACATCCCTATTAGACACTATAGTGCGTGGGAGTCCAAACCTGGAGACATAGTGTGAAAAGAATAGACGGGCAACTCTAGAGGCATCCGACGTTTTGGAGCAAGGAATGAATAATGCCATCTTTGAGAACCTGTCTACAACCACAAAGATAGAGTCATACCGTCGGAGGGTGCGGGGCAATCCCAACACAAAGTCCATGCTAATGTCCTGCCATGGACTATCTGGGACGGGGAGGGGAGTATAGAGGTCGGTATTCTGCTTCCTTTGTTTGGCCATAGCGCAAGTGTGACACTGGGCCACAATGCGAGCGACATCCCTCTTCAAGCTAGGCCAATAGAATCTATGCTCAACCGCCTCTATGGTCTTGTTCCAGCCGAAGTGGCCATCAAGACCTGCCGCGTGCATCTCCCACGTAAGAAAGTCACGAACAGAAGTCCGTGGGATGCACAACTTGTCACCCCTGAATAGGTGACCCTCCTGTAGCATAAACTCGCTATAATCACGCGAGGGACCGGCCTGAAGGGCTGCATAGATCGGACTGAAATCTGGACAATCAACATAAGCATCCTTCAGCCTCTTTAAACCTACCACCTCTACACTCAAGGTGGTCAACATCATCATCCACCGACTCAGCGCATCGACGACCTTGTTCTCGGCTCCTGCCTTGTGCTTGAGCACAAAGGTGTACTCCTAGAGATACTCCACCCAACGACTGTGGCGAGCGTTCAACTTCTTCTGGGTATGGAGGAATCGTAAAAACTCATGATCATAAAAGAGGACAAAGTCCCGGTGCAACAAATAGTGCCTCTAATACCGCAATGCCTGGACAACTGCGTAAAATTCTTTATCATAAATGGAGTAATGCAGTTTGGCATCATTAAGCTTCTCGCTAAAGAATGTAATGGGGTGAGACTCCTGACTCAACACTCCACTAATACCCACTCCAGAAGCGTCACATGTGACCTCAAACACCTTATAAAAATCTGGTAATGCAAGGACAGGTGCCTGGGTCATGCGCTCCTTGATGTCCTGAAAGGCTATGGCTGCAGCCTCAGTCCATACGAATGCCCCCTTCTTTATGCAATCAGTGATCGGGGCGGTGATGGAACTGAAGCCACGAATGAAGCGGTGATAGAATGTCGCTAAGTCATGGAAGCTCCGGACATCGTGGAGTGTACGGGGCTCGAGCCACTCCCTGATGGCCCTAATCTTCTCCGGGTCAGCGGAGACTCCATCCCTAGACACAATGAACCCGAGGAAGGTAATCTGAACAGTCATGAAAGCACACTTCTTCGGGTTGGCGAATAAGCTCTCTCACCTCAAAACGACACAGACCTGCCTAAGGTGGTCTAAGTGGTCCTCCCTAGTGCGGCTATGGATAAGAATGTCATCAAAGTAGACGACCAAGAAGACCCTTATCATAGGGCGTAAAACCTGGGTTATCAACTGAATGAAGGTACTAGGGGCATTGGAAAGCCCGAATGGCATAACCAACCACTCATAAAGACTATCCTTGGTTTTGAATGCCGTCTTCCATTCATCCCCAGGCCCGATATGTACCTAGTGATAGCCACTACGAAGATCTATCTTCGAAAAGATAGTGGCTCTCGACATCATATCTAATAAGTCATCCAGTCGGGGAATGGGAAAGCGATACTTCACCGTGATCTTGTTGATCGCACGGCTATCAACGTGCATCCTCCATGTGCCATCCTTCTTCTGGGCCAATAATGCTAGAACAGCGCAAGGGCTCTTGCTGTCCCTAAGAGATCACCGACTCATCAACTCCTTGACCTACCTTTGAAGTTCGGCATGATCCATGGGACTCATCCTGTAGTGGGGAAGGTTGGGCAAGGATGAGCCCGAGACAAGGTCGATCTCGTGCTGGATATCCCTCATAGGCGGAAGGCCTTCAGGGAGGTCTTCCGGGAAGAGATCAGCAAACTCCCGTAGGATCGCAGCTATCTCTGGGGGGTGCTCATCATCAGACCTAGGAGCGACATCCTCCAATCACCCGACAACAACGGCAAGAATAGGGCTACCCCTGGTCACCTCTTGCTCCATCTCTCGCGGGCTAATCATCATTAACCTCCAAGGTGGGAGGCCTCCTGTGCTAGGAGCAGTTGATGTGGCAGTAGCCCGCGCCGAGGATGAGGTGGGAGGACCGACCGTCCCCTGACTAGTAGGAGTCAAAGTGTTGCGACCAGCTGGTCCTCGGACAGAAGGATCCTTCTGCTGAGTGGGGTAGAGGGTGATCCTATGACCCTCGTGGTCGAATGTGCTAGTGTTCGACCGACCTTGAAGGGTGGCATCTTGATCAAAAAGCCAAGGCCTACCTAGGATAATGCTACCCACCTCCATAGGCAACACATCACACCAGATCTCATCATGGTAAGCCTGGAACTGCAGTGGCACCAGACATCGCAGTCTGACCGGGATGGAAGTAGAATCCACCCAAGAAACTCTATAGGGTGCGGGGTGATCCACGGGCGTCAAACCCAGACGCCTAACAGTGCTCATAGAGATAGCGTTAATGCAACTCCCGCTATCCATGATCACCTTGCAGGCCTTTCCTTCTAGCCTACAAAATGTATGGAAGATGGTGGTATGACGCCAGTCATCACTCACCTGAGGCTGGGTCAGGATGCACCTGACTACACCCAGCTGTACATCACCCTGATGCTGGGTACCTGGGACATCAACTGGCTCTCCCTCCATTAGTTCATCAAAGAACTCCTCCTCTAAGTCTTGATCAACCTCGTAACTGATCGACACTAGCTTAGGTGTGGGGTCGCTGGCAGAGGGATCAGAGATGACAAGCGACTCCCGAGTGGGACACTTGGCCGAATAGTGGCCAACCCCACCACACCTATAGCAAGTTCCCTATGTCCCGAAGCCCTGGAATGTTCCACCAACCATCGACCCCTTACCCTTGTCCACAGGATTGACTGGGGGTGTAGGAAGTAGGGGTGGTCGAGTCGGCATGGCGGGCTGGGGAGGTCTAGGGGTAGGGAAGGGTGCCTGCTGGCGAAGGGGAGGATCCCTCGGAGGGAGGGGGTGCCTAGGAGCAGCGAGGTCCTGGCAAGGGGGTTCCTGGGGGCGGGCCATAGGCCATCGAGTATAGGAACCGGGCATGGTCCTAGGATCAGACGCACGCAGGTATGTGACCCCCTGGCGCGGGGTAGGAGCAAACTCCGCCTCAAATTGCTCCACCTCGAGGGCAACCTGGTATGCATCTTCCAACTCGTCCACTTTGCAGCGGAAAAGCTCATACTGTAGGTGTGGCCGTAGACCACGCCGAAAACGGGAAACAGTCAGGGAGCTTTCCTCCGTGGCATCACATTGCAGAAAGTACTCATCGAATTCGGTGATGTAATCGGAGATGGACCGATCTCCTTGGGTGAGACTCTGCCATCTGTCTATGAGATGCTAGCGGTAGGAGGTAGGAAGGTACTTCTTCCTGAGTTTGGTCCTTATCTCATCCCACGTCTCTACTTAGGGCTCCTGACGGTGAAACAGTAGGTTCTCCATGTTCCTCCAATAAGTTTGTGCCTACCCTAGCAGTTTTATTTTGGCGAACTTGACTTTCTGGTGGTTTGTCATCTCAAACCACTCGAAATACCGGTCCATGCCGGCCTCCCAATCAAGATAGACCTTCGAGTCCAAGGACCTGTCAAAAGTGGGAGGGTCTGCTCGCACCGTCCTAAGGACCCGCTCGTCGTCATCATCCCTCTATGGTCGGTGACCACGACGGCGTCGGCCATTTCCCCCATAATCATTGTCGGACTCGTAGTCCTCAACATCGGGGGCACGTGGCTGTCGCTCCTCAGCCCTAAGTGGGGCGGGTTGAGCAGCAGGCGCCAGAGGGGCCGGGGCAGCTCCCGGTGGGGGACTCTCCCCACATTCTCCATCCTTCCAACCAGACCTTGGATAGATCAGTCGGAGACCTTGGCACGGTCCTCCATGGTCTTGAGATGACCCTCCAAGCGGTCGGTGTTCTCCCTACTAGTTTGTTCGAACCTATCCATGCGCTCTATGAGTAGAGCGAACACGTCATCCAGAGTTCGGCCTCCCGGGTTGGCACCTCGGGGTTCACCCATAGTGTCAGGGCGATGGTACTGGGCACCTCCACGGGTGGGCATGCAATGGGAGAGGACCTAGAGGGAACTAATGGGTGACTCACTACGACCTATATGGATGGACTTATGTAGAAATGAAGATGACCTAGACTCCAATATCCGGTACGAGGCGGAGGTTTGATCCGAAGATCGCGCTCACGCAAGTGTGCCCCTTTCCCAATAGGCGTAGCCTACTATTCCGGGAACACCTTTGGATATACTAGATGAAATTTAGCACCTTGGACTGACTACCCTAGACTCAAACCGGCTTAGATACCAATTTAATGCGGGACGATGACGGGACTCGACTCGGACTTATTGCGACCTTGGACTCTATAGGACGATGCGACCAGCAACAACACTACAACGCGCGGCACCTAAGAGCTCCAGAAGTGGCGATCATACCCCAAACAAGAAGCGCTAAACCCACGGTTGTCCCCGATGAGGGAAACATGACGATCTGCACGGTTGGGAAACTAGCTTTGAGTCTCGGGTGGTCGGCTCACTCTCGTGCTCGGAACGAGTCACGGGACGGGTCTCGCACTCACAACTCACAGCGGTGATTAATGTATGAACTAGCTAGGAAAATAATCTACTCACTAGCAGTGGCAGAAGAATCTATACTAGCTAATCAAGTAATACAAGGTGGGTGGCGAGTGTACCTCTATGCTCGGGACGTGGGGAAGACTTCTCGGCCGAGAACCGTCACTCCTGGTACAAATGGCAAATTATATACAGCAAGATAATTACGGCCCACTCCACGCAGAAAGGTAAAAGGCCACAACAGTAGTCCGGGAGCGCCGTATGGGGTTGACGGGCAGCGTGTTGGCGGCGTGCCGAGCGGTTGTGGGCTGCGACTCCGAGGCTGCAAATTCTGTCGCGTTCATTAACGCGCAAGCATGATATGCCACGTTAATATACTAACGCGCAAGTCAGATATGTCACGTTCTTATATTGACGCGCCGGTTACTCACGCCGCGTTAATGCTACATGAAACATATCAAACCTTGTTTATTTCCCATGATATATATATATACTAATATGCATGCCCTATCTTAGTGGTTTCACTTTCTGATTATGTCATGACTGCATATTTAGTGTTAGCATGCTTTTCAAAATTTAATTTCATTATATGTGATAATTTCATGTCAAAACCTTATAGTTTTGTACTTAAAAGGTTTCATGACTTGGTCACACTTTATTTTAGTTCGTTCCTTCTCATCTCTATTTTTGTTTTATAAGATCACATATAGCGCGTATTCCGGTACGTGGCGATTAGTTACACTTTGCACATGGTAGACACATTCCCTTGGACTTGGGATCCTCTCCGTCGGCTATTCCTTCTGCCGGACTAGGTGATCATGTTTCAAGGCCTCCGTAAGACTCCGCGAGCCTAAGATTCCCACTAGGACGTCGAGTTAGTTGTACCCTAAAACCCAAAAGTTAGAGAGCACTTCGTGTTTTTCACGTTTTCGGTGAAATGACATGATGATGCGGGACGAGACTCGAACGGGCTAAGACTTACGACCGACTCGAAGTGCGGCCAGCACTTGCATGCTAAAGGCAAGTCGGACGGATGACCTCTATGGCGTTCTCCGGGTGGAGACGTTTCTCAACAAGAAACTTGCTCTAGCTTTACAATCATCCCTACGAGGGAAGCGCGGGATTGCAGCGGTTATGGAACCACTGTCGCCTAGGGTGTTCCAGTTCGGGCTCAGTGCTCCACTGGGGCTATGGAACGGGCGCTCACAACTCACAACCGCGGTGATTCGTAATTAGCTTTGGCCCTAATCTCACAAATGTAACATATAAGAAAGTATACCAAATTAGCAAAGGTGCGTGTAAGGAACGTCGTGTACCTCCACGACTAGCTCGTGGGGAAGAAACCCCGACCGAATCCGACAACCCCGATACACAACAAATGAATATTATTACAATTTCACAAATATGGCCCACTCCTCACATGGAGATAACAGGCTACAAGCACGAATTTCGGGACTACTGGAGCTCGGGTTGACGGGCCGCACTCGTAGGAGATGAGGGAGGCGAGTTGGGGCCGATCGGGTGAGCCGATTGATCGTTGAGCGGTTCTACCTGCGCTGGTCACATGGCGTAGCAAACTTGCGAAAGTCGGTACGGTTGGATCCGAAGTCTGATCAGGGTGCCGTTTATGGGAGCACGTCGGAGAGTGGATGAAGAACACCTCGGCCAAATGATGCGATCAGATCTGATCAGATTTGTGCATGACAGTGCTTGCACTAAGGCCCTAGTTCTGCTCGCATAGAACTGCATAGGAAAACTAAAAATTATAGGAAAAATAGATCCGGTGTCGGAACGGATCGCCGCTTGTTGGAGAGCGTCGACGACTTCTAGAGGAAAATACAGACCAAAGGATCCAATCAGATCTGAGAGGAGGAAGGCGGTGCAGCTTCTGCAAGTTGCAGTTGGTACTGGGTCGGATCTGCACAGATCGGCTTGCGCAGTCCCACGAAAAATCTTCGCCACGCCCAGCACAGATCTCCGAATGACGCGAGCTCGGTGGTGGTACGAAGAAGACAGGAAGAGGTACGACCCTCCAAATTTCAGCCACAAAGGAGTTGAGGGAAGATCTGGGGAGAATTCGGAAGATGGGGGTCATGATCTGTCTAATAGGAACTGGCAGCAGTGCGCGACTTCACGGCGGGAATTGTGGCCGGAGGTCCCGAACTTCGATCGCTGCAAAACCGGCCCTGGATCGCTCTTGACTTGCAGATCTACCTCAGGTAAAATCACCAAATTCAGATCCGACTAGGAGACAATGGTGGGCGATTCGTAATCTAGAGATGAAATCTGGGCGGACATATTCGGAGGTGGAACACGAACGTGGCGATAACGGTTGCTTCGGCGTCGCACCTCGGCAAGGGGAGTCACACCCCGGCTAGATCCCGTTGTTGGACTAGATCTTGAGCATCACATTCAAGGAAGAACAAGAGAATCACTCTCACAAAAACTTCAATTTTTCATTCAAAATTTCATTACCTTTAACGATACACTATACACGGGATTATATAGAGAATGGCATGAGGAGAGGGATGGGGAGAGGAGGGCAGCCAAGAGAGAGAGAAGGGGGTGGCCACGTATGGGAGGGGGAGGTGTGGTCGATGGTGGGACGGAGGGGGGAATGGCTTGGTCTTTGGTCCACCAAGGGAGGTGGGATGGTGGCTTACTTCTTCTTTGGTCAAGGAAGGGAGGAGGAGTCATTATCTTGGACCAAGTAAGGGGGTTCCCCCTTCCACTTGCCAAGCAAGCCAAAGCCTCCATTCACACCCAAGTCATGACCCATTCACACCTAGCACACCTAGCTCATGGACCTTTTCACACTCTAACCCCTTTTGGCCCATTAAAAGCCCAAAGAAAATAGAAAAGCCCAGTAACTCTAGCCCACTCATCTAATCTAGCCCATTAGCCATTACACAATAGTATAACTAGCTAATTGTCCACATGGACTAAATAGGGCCCCACAAGGCCAAAAAATATGACACAAAGATATCTAGCTCGACCGACTGATGCGGGACGACGACGGGACTCGACTCGGACTTGTTGCGACCTTGGACTCTATAGGACGACACGACTAACAGGACGACGCGACCAGCAACAACACTACAACGCGCGGCACCTAAGAGCTCCAGAAGTGGCGATCATGCCCCAAACAAGAAGCGCTAAACCCACGGTCGTCCCCGGTGAGGGAAACGTGATGATCTGCACGGTTGGGAAACCGACTTTGAGTCTCGGGTGGTTGACTCACTCTCATGCTCGGAACGAGTCACGGGACGGGTCTCGCACTCACAACTCACAGCGGTGATTAATGTATGAACTAGCTAGGAAAATAATCTACTCACTAGCAGCGGCAGAAGAATCTATACTAGATAAGCAAGTAAGACAAGGTGGGTGACGAGTGTACCTCCACGCTCGGGGCGTGGGGAAGACTTCCCGACCGAGAACCGTCACTCCCGGTACAAATGGCAAATTAATTACAGCAAGATAATTACGGCCCACTCCACGCAGGGAGGTAAATGGCCACAACAGTGGTCCGGGAGCGCCGTCTGGGGTTGACGGGCAGCGTGTTGGCGGTTGCGGGCTGCGACTCCGAAGCTACAAATTCTGTCCGGCAGGACAGCAAACACAGACGTCCAAAGGGACGTCGGCCTCCTTGGATCTTCTGAAGGCGGCAATGCACTGGGATGGTGGCAGTGGGTCCCTGGTCGACCCCGGGAGTGGTGGTCGCTGAAGCTAGCCCGGCGTATTTCTTTCGGATTTATCTGGCGACCCCTTTTGCTAGCCTGACTCGGAGCAGAGATGAACGCCTCCACGAAAATGGCCAGTACGCCCAGATCCGGTGTCGGATCGAGATGCAATGGGTACCGTTGGAAAGAGGACTCAAACACCTAGGACATATTGGAATATCACATCCATCCAACGGCTGGATTGGAAATGAAAATGACTGCAAACCGACTGAGCTCAGTATCCCGGAATACAGAACAGACAGGGCAGAACGAGATCTGCCTGTTCAAGGGGTTTGACCGAAAACCAAACGAAGGATTTAGGACCTGAGATTTTTATGGTGGCTAGGGGGGAAGGTGAAAATGACGCACATAACTTTTTTGTAATTTTCTGACAACGTTTAGGGGGGGGGGAAATCGGCTACTACAGACTATCCCATAGATCTGCACACAGACAGATTGTGAGAAGGAACAACAGGTGGCTGGGAAAGGGCCTAAACGGACTCTGATCAGCCTAAAAATTAAACTGGGAATGGTGGACGATGGGGGGAACCTACCTTCAAAATCTCATCACGATCCGACGGTCGGATCTCCCGTAGCAACCCTTTTAGCGATCTGCTGTCTTGCAACTCCGAATTTCGGGGCAGCAGGGGGGATGCCGGGTTGTGGTGGCTTGATGGCGGCACGAACGGCGGCGGCGGCGGCGGTGATCGATCACAGCAGGTAGAGGAAGAGGGGGAGAGGAAGAAATCTTAGAGATTTGGAGGATAAAGATCTAGATCTGAAGAAGAGGGTGGAAGAAGGGGAAGAACACTCAAGAACAAGAGGGGAGAGAGAGGGGTGCGCCCATGGCATTACTCACAATAATTCTTCATTAATTTTGGCCAAAATACAACATGAGACATTAAATACACAAACCCTAGACCTATCCAAATGACCTAGGTTACCCTTGGTCATGGGGGAAAATTGGGGAAGGGAGATTAAACCAGCATAAAAAATTCCCCCATAAGGGGACAAAAGAGGGGGCGCCCCTCCCTTAAGTCAACATGAGGGGCTTGGTGTATTTTAATCCCTTGGACCATATTAATTCTCCCTTGGACCAAAATAAATCAAAAATACAAATACAAGGTCAATTATTCTACCATTGACCCAATATAAAAACCCAAGATAATACAAATCAAATACACACCAAATACACACCTAATACACACCAAATACGACCAAATACGTATAAAAGATGAATACATATAAAAATACGTACTAAAGTATCAAGGCTCCGGTGGTGACTCCAGACTGTCCCCCAGCCACAAAGAGGTCGGTGTCGACCGAGTCGTGCTGCGTGTCCGGTACCGACGGCTCGCTGAGTCGGGCCGTACTCGTGCTCTGGTGTCCTCACCACCGACGCATCCACGTCCTCCTCGAACCAAAGAGATTCCGGTGTGTCCTCGTTGTCCGGCGTGTACTGTGGTGCGTGTCCTCATCAATTCTCCCCGGGTGGGAGGAACTCGACCCCGTCGAGTAAGGGTCCCGATGCTTGAGCTCTTCGCGTGTGATCAAGGCATCGTTTGGCGCAAGGCGCCCTCTCCAACGCACTAAGAAGCGTTGGTAGGCTCCATTCCTGGTGGTGGTCACCTGCTCATCTAATATACAATCTATATGCTCACGTTGTTGTAATGGGGCTAGAAGAGGTGGACTCTCGGGTGGTTTGTCACTCACCACAAGAGGAGAAGGCCCAAAAGGCTCACTAGGTATCACCGCGGGGTTCCGATATGCTACCAGATCTGAAACATTGAACGTCGAACTGATACTATAGTCGTCTGGTAGTTCAATAACGTATGCATTGGATCCCACTCGCTTCACGACTCGGAAAGGCTAGCACCGCGGGCCTGGAGTTTTTTCACGGTCCCCGAGGGAAACCGTTCAGGTCTTACCTTGATCATGACATACTCTCTTTCGGAACTCACGGGCACGTTGACCTGCGTCAGCTAACTCCTTGTAACGTGCGTTATTGGCCTTTTGAATGACTATGCAAACTCCTATATGCTTGACAAATGTATGACGGACTCTTAACAAACTGTGCAAATAAAGAAAAGCAGGATTATGGACTCTGGAATGAAGACATACGGAGAGACAAAACCTAACGACTTCCTATGACTGACGACGAAAACAATGGACGCACTAAGGAAGACCCCGGTAAGAATGATGGGCATCGTCTGCATACACCAAGTGTAAAGATAGGCTGACCCACAACTTGATGCCGTGAGTCTCAACCCTCGTCAACCGTCTCCGGTTCGAGAAGACTCGTCCTCAGGTACAGAAGTGCAAGAGGATTGGGAGGAGGGTGACGGGAAGGTAATCCGGGTGTTGTCTCTCGTACGCGTGGTAGAAATTAGACCATACCACGTCAACATAGGGCGTCGATAGTGGTACGGTAGTCACTAGCGGCTGTGCTACCGTAGGAGAGACGGGCAAAAGAGGGACGGATGACAGCTGCTCAGGAGTGACTAGCAAAAGAGAGGTGGCAGGCTGGTCAAGGCCGTCAAGGGAAGCTTGGATGGGCGGCCGCACGGGGTCGTTCTGTGGGGCTGGGGTAACTGACAGACCCTGGCCCTCTAGGCACTCTACGGGATTACTCTCTAACCCCTCAACCTCAGCGAGGTACTCCTCGACCAACTCTTGGTCAACCTCGTAACTCACTGGAATAAGCTCAAGTGGGGCATCCTCCGAATGTGTGTCCTCTAAGGTAGGGGAATGTGAAGGACACTGGTCGGAGAAATGTCTAATCCCACTATAGGGGGCCATAGGGGTGGGCTCCGGGAGTGGTGGCGGGCATGAGCCCGGAGGTGGAGCGGACCGCTGGGGGTGGGTGGTTGGTGACACGGAGGTGGTCTGCTGAACGCCGTCGGGGAAGATGAACTCGTCGGGCAGGTGTGGTGGGTGTAAGGTGCAAGTTCTCCTATCCAGGTCAATGATCGCTCTCCTCTCTTCCAACCAAGTTTTCCCTAAAATGATGCATGGACCAACAAGTTTGCCGATCTTGCACCATGCTCTATCGTGATATAGAACGGGGCCGAACCACCGTTGGAACTCTATAAAAGCTAAGCCACCGTTGAAGACAATCTCCCTGGTCTTAGAGAGAGACTAAACAATGTCCTGTGAGACACAATTAGATGACACCCTACTGATGAAGTCGATCTCCGCATGCGACCCATTAGGTAGGATGGCAGTGGACACGATAGGGCGCTGGAATGACTTGATCATCAGCATAAGGATCGGGTCAATCGGTGGTTGAATGGTAGGGGCGAGACCTGGGGGTCGGGCCATAAGAGCCTAGAATTGGGCCACCAGGGATGACCAATCTGACACATGGTCTCGGGGAACAGCCATGGGGCTGGCGGGTAGCTGGACATGCAGACAACTGAGACATGCAATGAAACAGAGATTGAAATGCGCTGACTAAGGCGAAATGAAGAACCTAGACTCAACCCATATCCGGTACGTGGCAGAGATATTGATCCGAAGATCCAACTCACACAAGGATGCTACCTTCGCAATAGGCGTAAGCCATCGTTTCGATAAAACCTTTTAATATATCGGGTATAGGAATGAAATGCAACACTTGAGACAAAAGTACCCTAGACTCAAACCATGCTCTTATACCAATTTGATGCGGGACGAGACTCGAACGGGCTAAGACTTATGACCGACTCGAAGTGCGGCTAGCACTTGCACGCTAAAGGCAAGCTGGGCGGTTGACCTCCGTGGCGTTCTCTGAGTGGAGATATCTCTCAATAAGAAACTCGCTCTAGCCCTACGATCGTCCCTACGAGGGAAGCACGGGATCGCAGCAGTTAAGGAACCACTATCGCCTAGGGTGTTCCAGTTCGGGCTCGGTGCTCGACAGGGGCTATGGAACGGGCACTCACAACTCACAACCGTGGTGATTCGTAATTGGTTATGGCCCTAATCTCACAAACACAACATATAAGAGAGTATACCAAATTAGCAAAGGTGCGTGTAAAGAACGTCACGTACCTCCACGACTAGCGCGTCGGGAAGAAACCCCGGCCGAATCTGACAATCTCGATACACAACAAATGAATATTATTACAATTTCATAAATATGGCCCACTCCTCAGAGGGAGATAACAGGTTACAAGCATGAATTTTGGGGATGCTGGAGCTCGGGTTGACGGGCCGCACTCGTAGGAGACGAGGGAGGCTAGTCGGGGCCGATCGGGTGAGCCGATTGATCGCCGAGCGGTTCTGCCCGCGCTGGTCACCCGACGTAGGAAACTTGCGAAAGTTGGTACGGCTGGATCCGACGTCCGATCAGGGTGCCGTTTGTTGGAGCACGTCGATGACTGGATGAAAAACACCTCGGCCAAATGACGCGATCAGATTTGGGCATGACAGCGCTTGCACCAAGGCTCTGGTTCTGCTCGCACAGAACTGCATAGGAAAACTAAAAATTATAGGAAAAATAGCTCCGGTGTCGGAACGGATTGCTGCTTGCTGGACAGCGTCGGCGACGTCTGGAGGAAGATCTAGACCAAAGGATCCGGTCAGATTTGAGAGGAGGAAGGAGGCGCAGCTTCTGCAAGTTGTTGTTGGTACTGGGTCGGATCTGCACAGATCGGCCTGCGCAGTCCCACGAAAAATATTCGCCACGCCCAGCATGGATCTCCGAATGATACGAGCTTAGCGGCGGTGCGAAGAAGACAAGAAGAGGTACGATCCCTCCAAATTTCAGCCCAAAATAAGTTGAGGGCAGATATGGGGAAAATTCGTAAGATGGGGGTCATGATCTATCTTACAGGAATTGGCGGCTGTGCGCGACTTCACGGCGGGAATTATGGCCGGATGTACCGAACTTCGATCGCTGCGAAACCAGCGCTGGATCGCTCCTGACTTGCAGATCTACCTCTGGTAAAATCACCAAATTCAGATCCTACTAGGAGATGGCGGTGGGCGATTCACAATCTGGAGATGAAATCTGGGCAGACAGATTCGGAGACGGAACACGAACATGGCGATAACGGTTGCTTCGGCATCGCACCTCGGCAAGGGGAGTCGCACCTCGGCTAGATCCTGTCGCAGGACTAGATCTTACGCATCACACTCAAGGAAGAACAAGAGAATCACTCTCTCACAAAAACTTCAATTTTTCATTCAAAATTTCATTACCTTTAACAATACACTATACATGGGATTATATAGAGAATGGCATGGGGAGAGGGATGGGGAGAGGAGGGCAGCCAAGAGAGAGAGGAGGAGGTGGCCACGTATTGGAGGGGGAGGTGTGGTCGATGGTGGGAGGGAGGGGGGAATGTCTTGGTCTTTGGTCCACCAAGGGAGGTGGGATGGTGGCTTACTTCTTCTTTGGTCAAGGAAGGGAGGAGGAGTCATTATCTTGGACCAAGTAAGGGGGGGTGCCCCCTTCCACTTGCCAAGCAAGCCAAAGCCTCCATTCACACCCAAGTCATTCACACCTAGCACACCTAGCTCATGAACCTTTTCACACTCTAACCCATTTTGGCCCATTCAAAACCCAAAGAAAATAGAAAAGCCCAATAACTCTAGCCCACTCATCTAATCTAGCCCATTAGCCATTACACAATAGTATAACTAGCTAATTGTCCACATGGACTAAATAGGGCCCAACAAGGCCAAAAAATATGACACAAAGATAGCTTGCTCGACCGACGCATCCACGTCCTCCTCGAACCAAAGAGATTCCGGCGTTTCCTCATTCCCCGGCGTGTACTGCAGTGCGTGTCCTCATCACATGATCGCGCCCTACTCTCCAGTCACGTCAATTACTTATCGCGGTGGTTACTATGGTCGCGTTATTGTTCAGCCACAAATTTCTTCCTGCGTCGACCAGACTTACTTTTTGCGTCGACTCTCTCTATGATCGCGGACTGTTGTTATACCGCGTTAATGAATTATCACGACCCTCAAACCCGTCGCATTAATGAAATTCTGTCCAACCCGAGGTTTGACCCAAGGGTTGAACTTGTTCTATTCTTAGATGTTCTTATGATTATCTGGAACCCAACACCTTGTTTAATAAGCCATTTATAAACTATAGAAATCTATGAATGTACCGTTATGCTGCCGAAATTCCACCGTGGCATAATATTCAATTAATTCATCCTTGAACTCTCATGATTTCTATTTTGGTGCATTCTTACCTTGGTATTTGTTATCATGGACCTATTGTTTGAACTTTATATTATTGGCCTGCATTTATATTTCTCGTGGAAGTAGTTTGATTTATAACGTGAAGATGTAAGAGCGGGCATGGACAGTGTCCAAGGGCTAGACACTAGCCCCCTCGGCGGATGGCCGGAAACATACTGTAAACCATGGGGTATGATGAACACTGACGTCACATTGCATTGGGAGTACTTTTTTTTATAAACGGGTGAAATCTACGAGGCTCACGATGAAATTATTACATTCTTGTTACATGACTTTCTAGTGCATAGCCTTTATAGTTATGAAAAGTACATTCTCATTACATTCTAGTACATTCTCGTTCATGAAAGACCACTTTATATTCTTACTTGATCATACTCTCATTCTACATGTACTCTCATATCTCTATGATTTATATCTTGCTACTTATGTTGTTTTTTGGTTTTATCGCATGTTTCCTCGCATTTTCTTTATCTTACCTTCTAGAGCTAAAATGTTAATTATTTAAACTTGCCTTCATGTTTATACGAAGATATCTATTGGGCAAGTGTGCTCATCCCCTACTTTTCAATCTTTTCAAGAAATTCTAGCGAGCCAGATTCAGACTTTTCAAGTGGCGGGTCCGAGAGCGATTAACGCACGAGAGGAGCCATAGTTATGAGTCCAATTAGTTAGACGTAAGTCATATGGTAATAAGGTCCTTCACTGTAATAGGCGGTGACGTTGATCATGTTATGTAGTTTTCCCTTTTCTTGAGTCTAGATTGTAAAGGGTCAAAGTTGTAAGATTTTTTGTAAATCTTTGATTATTATTCAATAAAGTTGGATTTTGAGTACATTACCTTGTGCATTCCTATTTTATGTGTGAATGTTTCACACTCTGATTATCATTCTCACTTGAGACTTTATTTGCCGGTTGTTCACGTTGCTGACATACTTCCGATGCATATCTCGGGGCGTGACACATTCGAAGGGTTTAGACCTCATTGCCTATCGAATATTTCTTGTCTTCTCTGATAACTTGGGAATAAAATTGTGAAGGTAGTTTACGCAGCCCATAAATATCTGGCATTGTTGTAAATTTGTAAGGTTGGATGGGAACTGCGATAACTTTTCCAAGGGATGTTTTTGCATCGAAAATTTTCCCTTTTGAATTAGGACTCCCAGAAATTTGACTTTCTCAACGGCCACTTGAAATTTATCGGTTGCTGCTGATAAGCCAATTCCATGTTGTTGGACGATGTTCATGAATTGATGCAAGTGTTGCAAATGTTCCTGCATATTGTCAGAAAAGACCAAAAAACCGTCTATATAATTGGTAATAAAATTTGCATAGGGCTTGAATATTTCATCTATGCGTCGTTGAAACTGTGCTGGCGCATTTTTTAGCCCGAAAGGAAGCACTAGCCATTCATATTGTCCACCAGGAGAAGAGAATGCGCTTTTGTGGACATCTGCTTTTGCTATTTTTATCTGGTGATAACCAGATTTCTAGTCAAAATTTGAAAATATTGATTTTTTGGCAACTCTCTGTATCAGTTCTTCTTTGTTTGGGAGAGGCCACTTGATATCGACTGTGACTACATTCAAAGGCCCGTAGTTAATTACCATACGCGCTTTAACTCTTTTTTGTTCAGCATGGTTTCTGACAATAAAAGCAGAGCATGAATAATTTGAAGAGGATGGCCTCATAAGTTGTTTGGTACTGAATTCCTCTATTTGGTGTCTTAATTCTGTCTCGTCTTCCAAAGAATGCCTGATTGGTTTGCCTTGTATGGGAATATTATGTATTGTTGGAATATGTGCCACTAGAGAATCCTTGTCCCATCGGTCCAGAGGGTGGTCAACACGGCATTCTTGTAATTTGCTCGTGAGGGTGGTTAGTGAGCCAACATATGGTTGAGCTGTTGGAGACAAAAAGTTGAGTTGCTTTATAATAGAATAGATCTCCTTTTGCTCTTGCTATTTTTCTTTATAGCGAAGCAGCTGGTAGATAGAGACTTCTTCCATAGAGACCATATTATGCTGGGATTTGAAATATGGAGAAATCTGTGGGATTATTTCTTGGCCTTCTTGCATATTGACCACTACCATATCATATGAGATTGTGTAAGGTCCTAATTTGTCAAGGGTAACACATCTCAATCCCACTTCATAGCCTCCATCATTGATTTGGAAGAAATCTGCTAGCATCACTTGTTTACCGAGCTTAATTGATACTTGGAGGGCAAAATGAGAGATAGAGCGACTCCCATTCATGGTTTCAATTACCCCCCTGTTGGATAGTAGAGTCAATTTTTCCAAAAAGATTTATGGCACCAATTTATATTATCACCAGTATCAATAAATATTTGGCATTTGCGCCACTGTTCAAGCCCATCTACTGTTAGATGACCTGAGATAATAACACTATTAGTGATTTTTATGAGCTTTTTTATTTGTAGCACTTGTTTTTCAGAAAGCTCATGTTTGAGAGGTTGATGAATACTTATCTCAGGTATTTTTCCTTTCTTGTAATCGCTCGGAAGTGCAGTAGGTGGCTTGACTAGTTTTGCTGCTGAATAGAAAGGGTTAATAAAATCTTCTTCACTTTCACAAGAAGCGGACAACGACGTAGATAAATATGCTTTGTCTTCATTTGAAGCTTCTTCTGAAGAGTAGGACTGATGCTTGGTAGAAGATGAGGGGATGTCCTCGTTGCTGTCTAGAAATAGGGTCCACGAAGAAGTAGCCATCTGTATTTGAAACTGCTCGTCGGGACTCGAGCTGGAAGAGTCCGCTTCATCGGAGGCCAAGGTGTAAAGCTGTTGATGTAAGACAACCTAGGATGGTGGTGGCAACCCGGGCACCAAGTGGTACGAGACGGAGGTTGAACCCGAAGGTCTCCTCGCGCAAGAAAGGCCGCGTTCCGGACCGGCGTAACCGGACCTTTCCGCGACGTCTTTTGATATACCAGTTGTTGAGGGGGAACCACAATGTGTGGGGCACAACTAATGGGATGCAGCAACTAGCCCGATCCTTGGACCTAGCAAGCAAGCACAATTCGCAAGATTAACGGACCGACGTCGGTGGCCACTCACCCGACGCTCACCCAAAACCCGGGGTAACTCCGTGATGCCGAGTCGAGGATGTGAGGGTTGGACCCTTGCTGGTGGAGGACCAGCAAGGCCAAGGTTGCTTTCCCAAGGTTACGAATGCCCGAAGCAAGGGGCAGACTGTTAGCGCAGCAAGAGTGATATAGAAAGGGGGGGATGAATAGATCACTCCCAATTTGTAGAAACTTAAGCGAAAAATAAATTCTACTGCTAACGCACCTCCTTAACCCGTACACAGAGAAATGTAAATGAGAATAAAGAACTGATCACATGGAAGCAAAGAGACAAGCAGATGAAGAGCGCAGATAATAATAGCAAACCACAGAGGAGGCACTCGGTTTTTAGGTGGTTCGATTGCAGTCCGCAATCTACATCCACCCCTCACTCCAACTAGAGTGAGGATTCCACTAGACGATGCTAGATCAATGCAGACTCAGTCTGCGAACAACATGCTGCCACACAGCTTGAACACCAAGGGAAACAAATCCCTCAACCAAGTTCTGCTACCCACAGAACTTGAAACCTGTTCTAGCTCCCAGCTAGAACACAACCGGAGAATCCTCTCCCTTCCTCCACACACCGGAGGGAAACTGTTAATGACAACCAGCCACTAACACCACCAGAGATCACCGATCTCTCTTCCTCTGCAACACAGAGGGAAACTGGAGTGATACTCCCTTCCTCCACACACCGGAGGGAAAACAATTCAAATCAGAAGGATGAACAAAATGAAACGAAAGCAAAGTAGAAACAGAAAACCAATGAAGAAGAAATCGGTTTTGAAAACCCAATACAAATGTAGCTTCAAATGAAGCAATTCATCAATACACAACTACTGCTCTCTCTCTCGAACAAACTCCTCTCAGATCTGGAGCTCTCTGCTCTTTTTCTTTTCTGGATCGTGCAAACTCTCACCAATGGCTTCTGCTTTCTCTATTCACGATCTAGCTTCTACTGAAGGATGAAGCTCTATATTTATAGCAGATATTGGCGTGTGGCTGCCAGGTTCCCGCCCATGCACTTTTGGCCAGATCATTTGAATTTCGACCACATGGCAGCATCCTGACCAGGTTGCCATCCACGTGTCATGCGCCTGTTGTCTTGGATCACGTGCCAGGTGCCAACCTCGGTTCACGTGCCCAATCATCAGCCTGAATCACCTGCAGACAGACAGATGGAATGTATAGACTTAGTTAGTTCAGGCTATTAACATGACTGTATATACTTCAGACACTTCAACTGATTAAGTGTGTACAACGTGAGAGAGTGTACAAACTTAATGAAAGAAGCGCATGTGTGAAGGCAGTGTATAGACATATGAGCAATGCGCATGAATGGCAGTGTATAGACTTATGAACAATGCAGACGGATGGCAGTGTATAGACTATGAACAAGCGCATGTGAAGGCATTGTATAGACTAAAGAAAAACAAAGCAAACAAGCCTTACTAATGTGTACACTTAACAAAGCTTCTGCCACTGTATAGACTTCACGAAGCCTAACCAGTGTACAGACTTGGAACCTGTGTAAGACTCTTAATAAGACTGTGAGCAGTGTGTAGACTTGAACCCCATCGGTGATGTATAGACTTCGACAGCCTTAGCCAGTGTATAGACTCTGCCAGGGTGAGAAGATGCATTAGACACTCGGCTGTACAGACTTGGAGATTTCTGAATGAAACGATCGGCTGATGAACCGATGTACGGACTCTGAATGTAAAGGCAGTCTGTATAGACTTGAATCGCTTGAAGCGATGTATAGACTTTGTGAAGCTCAAGCACTGTACAGACTTATGAAGTCTTCAGCGTTGTACAGACTTGGTGAAGCTCAAGTGGATGTATAGACTTGATGAACCACTGTGGATGTGTGGACTTGAGCGAATGAAGCTGATGTACAGACTTGGTAAATCGAAGCCTCTGTACAGACTTTCCTAAGACGCAGTTCAATGTATAGACTTGAACGACTGAGGCCGATGTACAGACTTGCCTAAGACACAGCATGAGACGCTGGCGGAGACGGACGCTGTACAGACTTTGAAGAGCAGTTCAATGTATAGACTTGAACGAATGAGGCCGATGTACAGACTTGCCTAAGACGCAGCATGAGACGCTGGCTGAGACAGAAGCTATACAGACTTTGAAGACATTGAACGTTTGAGCAGCATGCAATGTACACACTTAGAGATGTACAGACTTGGCCAGGAAAGCGTAGGGAAATGTTGAGTGTATGGACTTGGCCAATGCGTAGGAAAAGATATCGAATGTACAGAGTTGGTGAATCATAGACCAGTGTATAGACTTAGAGAAATGAAGTCTAGTGTATAGACTTGGAGAACTGTTCAATGTGTTGGGTTGGCGTTGTATAGACTTTGCCCAAGGAACCGAATGTATAGACTTTGCCACAGTCTAATGTACATACTTTGCTGAAGTGAACGAGCCAATGTGTAGACTTCAAAAGAAGCAGTCCGATGTACAGACTTCAAGAAGTCTTGACAACGGACGCTGTTCAGACATTGCAAACAAGACTCTGGGCGATGTATAGACATACACTATCGGATGTGTAGACTTCATGACAATGCAGCAGCCAGTGTATAGACATGAAGTTTGACAATCCAATGTATAGAGTTGAAGCTTGGAAGGATGTATAGGGTTGAGCTGAACTAACTATGAGTGTTGAGACCAATGTATGGACTTCAGTTAGAAAGTGCCCGATGTACAGACTAGAAGAGGATATGCCAATGTACAGACTAAATGGATCAAGCTGGTGTATAGACTTTGTGCCCAACCTATCAATGCTCTGATGCGTCGACCCACCCCTGCTGATGAGTCGACCCACTACTGTTCATATTAACCAAACAGTGTAGATAGAATCAAGATAGCATGCTTATCTGACAACCAAATGAACTGTACTCACTCACATGATGAAACAGCATTAATCTAGAGATAGAAGATTGATTTATAGTGTGAGACATCATCAAAACCATAGGGATGCAACAATCTCCCCCTTTTTGATGATGACAACACTATTAATCAAGCAATATCAAGGTTCAACAGGAGATTTATATCAGCTGCAACAAACATATTAAATTCAAGGCATGCACATGCAGATGAATTATACAATCCCTACAACACACTCTCATCTCCCCCACAACTCATAACCATATCTTCCACGAAGCAACATGACTCCCCCAAAGCTCAAGACAAATCCAAGACTCACTGATATTGCAGTACTTCTCACTGAAATTGCAGACATTGCAAACTTCTCTCCCCCAAAGCTCAAGACAAATCCAAGACTCACTGATATTGCAGTACTTCTCACTGAAATTGCAGACATTGCAAACTTCTCTCCCCCTTTGACATCAGCAAAAAGAACTCCAGAATGTATGACAGTGCTGGAAACATGAGGACTAAGGGCAGTAACTTCTTAGTGCAGAAAGTCACTAGTAGGTCTTAAGAGAATAAGTGAGGTTCTAATCTCAAGAGAAGATTCTTTAAGCTCCAGTACACAATAGAGAAGTAGAATGATAGACAAGTTTATCAGCATACATAGTGGATGATTTAGAGCATGAATTTACAAGTATGGCCAGATATAGCTGATCATTCAACTATCCCACAAGACAGCAAGAGACTAAATCAGAGAGGTGTTCTCAAGGTATTGAAGACAAGCAATCCATTAGTTGCATAACAACTAGGAATTTTTTGTTGGAGATGATTTTTAAGAAGATCAATGAGTAAGTTGGTAGTTCACTCCTTTGACATTAGAGAGACACCTTGTTTAGAGGCCTGAATCTCCAGTTACTCAGAGTGAGTACCTCATTACTTCCCTTTTTATTATTATTATTAGGGAACAGAGATAGTAACTGTGGCTTTTGACATGAGGAAACACCTTGATTAGAGGCCAGAGTCCCCAGTTACTCACCAGCAAGTCACCATTGCTCTGTCATGTCTTTTCATTCATTTTAAGCATTTGACACCTCATGACATGGGAGAAAAATTCATTTCATTGATGAAGCTCCCAGTTTCTCAATGATCAAAACAGAACATTTTTGATCAGTTAAGCCCTTGAGTTAAAGAGATAGAATGATTGAAAACAATACCAAAAAGGACTATTTCTTGAATTGAGTCTTGAAGTCTAGATTTCAAGTTGATTGGGTCAGATAACAAGACATACAAGTTTTTGGCCTGAACCAGAATCAATGACAATGTAGGAAGATATACTTTATGCAATTAGTCCAAATCTCTGAAGAAGTACTAAAGGAAAGATTCTAATCTGGAGACTAGAGTCACTGACTTATAGACTTAAGAGATAAGTGACACTCTACTGTCTGAGAGAACCACTCTAGATCAGTCATGCAAGACCAGCAAAGTTACACATCTGGACAGCCCTTTTGAATCTGTCAAAGAACTTCTCTTCTCACATCACAACTCAGCTCCCCCTAAGACATAGCATTCCTTAATAAAACATTTCAGCATAATCTCAAAGCTTCCCCTTACTCAAAGTATTCCTGAAAGCTAACCAGTAAGCATTCTGAACTCCCCCTTAAACCAGCATGAAAGAAGGCTAATTTTCAGACAAACACAACTCCCCCTCACAACAAGAGCAGGCTTCATAATTATGACAATTTGTATAAGCCTAATTCTCTTCTCAATGTGGTGAATTTTTCATTATCCAGAGGTTTTGTGAATATGTCAGCAATTTGATTATCTGTGCCTACATGAATCAGTTCAAAATTATTCTTAGACACCTCATCTCTTATAAAATGATGTCTTATCTCTATGTGTTTGGTTCGTGAATGCAAAACATGATTTTTAGCAAGACTGATGGCACTAGTATTATCACAGTAAATAGGTGTGCACCCCAGGTCTACTTGGTAGTCCTGAAGCTGGTGTTTAATCCATATTACTTGTGTTCCACAGCTCCCTGCAGCCACATATTCAGCTTCTGCAGTGGAGAGGGCCACAGAATGTTATTTCTTGGAGCCCCAAGACACTAAACACCCACCCAAGAATTCACAATGGCCACTAGTGCTTTTCCTATCTAGTTTACAGCCTGCATAATCAGCATCTGTGTATGCTACTAAGTTAAATGTGTGAGATGCAGGAAACCATAAACCAAGAGAATGACTAGCTGACAAATATCTGAAGATTCTTTTAACTGCAACTAAGTGTAATTCAGTAGGTCTAGATTGATACATTGCACACATTCCTACACTGAATTGTATATCTGGTCTAGAGGCTGTCAAGTAAAGAAGTGATCCAATCATACCTCTATAAAGTTTGGCATTTACTTCTTTACCTGTCTCATCTGCATCCAATGAGGTATTGGTGCCCATGGGTGTAGTAATGTGCTTTAAGTTTTCCATGCCAAACCTTTTGAACAGTTCCATTGTGTATTTGGTTTGGTTGATGAAGCACCCATCTTCTAGCTGCTGTACCTGCAATCCAAGAAAATATTTTAGTTCACCAACCAAGCTCATTTCAAATTCAGCAGACATCATGGTAGAAAATTCATCACATAGTTCATGCTTAGTTGATCCAAATACAATGTCATCTACATATACCTGAACTATGATGAGATCTCTGTTTATGCCTTTGGTGAATAAAGTTTGATCAACTTTACCTCTTTTGTAGCCCTTGCTGATCAGAAATTCAGACAATCTTTCATACCAAGCTCTTGGAGCCTGCTTTAGACCATACAAGGCTTTGTTTAACCTGAAAACTTGGTTAGGTTGAGGAGAATATTGAAATCCAGGAGGTTGTTCAACAAAAACTTCTTCCTTAATGACTCCATTTAAAAAAGCACTGTTGACATCCATTTGTTGGAGTTTTATATTCTTTGAGCAAGCAAAGGCAAGCAACAATCTTATAGCTTCCATCCTAGCAACAGGTGCATAGGATTCATCAAAGTCTACACCGAATTCCTGACAGTAGCCTTTGGCTACTAATCTGGCTTTATTCCTAGAGATGATTCCATCTTCATTCATTTTATTTTTGAACACCCACTTGGTTCCTATGATATTTATACCATCTGGTCTTGGGACAAGCTCCCAGACATTATTCCTTTCAAACTGACCTAATTCCTCACTCATAGCATTGACCCAAGCTTGATCAGCTAAGGCCTCTTCTACTGTTTTGGGTTCAATTTGTGAGACTAATGCAATTAAGTCATCATTATTCACATTTCTAAAATGAGACCTAGTCCGAAGAGGATCTTCAGGATTGCCTATGACTTTATCTAAAGGATAGTCTTTAAGAAATCTGATATTTGTTGAAGACTCACCTGTTTCGCTTGGACCTTCCTGATTTGGGGAATTTGTTTCTCCACTCGGCTGAGTCTTCTCTTCTTCCTGTTGGTCTTCTAGAAAATCTCCACCATGATTGGAATCCCTGTCAAGATTTTCAACATTAGGAACATCTTTCTTTTCACTAAAAAGGATGTGTGGAGACTCTTCCACTTTCTGATCTGATATGTTAAATACCCTATATGCCCTTGACACTTCAGAGTAACCCAAGAATATTCCAGGTGAACTCTTGGCTTCAAACTTGTCTAAATCTTTCTTATCATTGTTATGAATAAAATATTTTGCTCCAAAAATTCTGAAATGAAACAAGTTTGGTTTCTTACCTTTTAAAAGCTCATAGGGTGTTTTCTTGTGTATGGGTCTTACCATGGCCCTGTTGATTATGTAGGTTGCTGTATTGGCCGCTTCTGCCCAAAACCTTCTAGGTAATTTACTTTCAATCAACATGGTTCGGGCCATCTCCACCACTGTTCTATTTCTTCTCTCCACAATCCCATTTTGTTCAGGTGTCCTGGGAGAAGAAAACCTGTGAGTTAGTCCTTCTTTGTCACAAATATCAGTAAACGTGGAGTTTTCAAACTCACCTCCATGGTCAGATTGAATAGAACTAACCTTATACTTTCCTTCTTGTTTGACCGTATTGAAAAACAGATTAAACTTTTGAAATGCATCACTCTTATTTGCTAAGAAAAATATCCATGAATATCTAGAGAAGTCATCTATGATGACATAGCCAAACCTGTTTCCATTAAGACTCTGAGTTCTAGTTGGACCGAAAAGGTCCATATGAAGAAGTTCCATTGGTCTAGAAGACAATGGCTCAGATCTTAATTTAAAAGAATTTCTGGTCTGTTTGCCTAGAGCACATGCATCACATGCTTTTGATATTGAGTTGAATTTAATTCTAGGCATGCCTCTAACTAAATCATGCTTGACCAATTTATTTAAAGTTGAAAAGCTAGCATGACCTAGACGTCTATGCCATTCAAAGGCATCATTTTCAGAATTGGCAGATAAGCAAATAGTAGATTCAGATTTCTCATCTAAGTCTACAATGTAGACATTATTAATCCTGTTGGCTACAAATTTAACCATGTCAGAATTTGTTTCAAGAATTTTGCATGAACTATCATCAAATACAACCTTGTGACCCCTGTCACATAATTGACTAATGCTAATCAGGTTGTGTTGAAGCCCTTCCACAAGTAAGACTTTTTCAATGGAGTTTGTGGAAGACTTACCTACTGTTCCAACTCCAATTATTTTACCTTTGTTCTTGCCTCCAAACTTGACCAGACCCCCTGGCTTCATCTCTATCTTGCTAAACTTGGATCGGTCTCCTGTCATATGCCTGGAGCAGCCACTGTCGAGGTACCACTTATTGTCTTCAGCTGCCAGGTCGACCTACACAGATACATCAAGCAGAGTGATTTGGAACCCAAGATGAGTTGGGTCCAATGACATTGTTCAAATCTCTGATCAAGTGTTTAGGTATCCAGATTTGTTTCAGCATAGTTTTCTCTGGCACCTTCCTTTTTGGTTTATTAAAGTTGAATCTAGCTGAACTGGAGAAGTGAGTTCTATTCCATTCATTAGTCTTCCTATTCCTAGGAAATTTCCTGTAGGCTTGTTGATTAGCATATCTTTGACCATGAAAGTTATTTCTCCAGTAGGTCCTGTTTGGATCCATCTGATTGTTTGTAATTCCAGCTCTTATTCTGATTTGCTTTCTTGGTCCATCTATCATTTGTGTTCTGGTAAGTGGGCTTAGTGTTATTCTTCATAAAATTCATTCCCATCTTAAATGGTTGTCCAGTACTGATTTTTGTGTTTTCTTTAGGACTTTGAATTTCCTTAGAGCTGTTTGAGCTGGATGGTGTGTCCAGCTTTTCTTTTCCCTTCTCTGGGCAGAAGGTGATGGTCTTGAATTACAAGGGTCTCTTGTTGGTTGGGTCATAGCCTAGACCTTCCTTATTGAAATTGACCCTAGTCCCTAGTATAGCATCTAGGCTAGTCTTTCCTTGGACAAACTTTTCTAAGACTTTCTGTTTGTCTTCCAGCTCCTTTTGAAGGGACTCAGAATTTTTTTGAAGTTCAACATTTACTTTCTTCACAGCTTCATATTTCTCTGAATTCACTCTAATTTCATTCATGCTTTCTTCAATTTTAGTTTTGAATTCATTAAGCTGTTTTTGACTTTCTTGAGTTTCTTCCTTGAGCTTATCATTTTCTTTTCTTAGTGAGGTCATTGCTTCAAGTTGTTCTTTTAGCTTCTCATTTTCCTCACAGATCAGAGTTTGTTCTTCAACATTTGTGTTAAATTTTCTTTTCAGAACTCTGTGCTCTTTGCTAAGGGAATTAAATTTATCTAGCAAGTCACCATAAGCATCCTCCCAATCATCAATTGAGAAATTTTCAAAAACGTTTATTACCTCCTCTTCACTGTTTGCCATAAGGCAAATTCCATCTTCATATTCTTCTGAGGAAGCTTCTTCTGGGTCTTCTTCTTCCTCGCTCCATGTGCAGACCATCGCCTGTGGCTTCTTCTTCTTCTGCACCTTTATGTTTTTCTTCTGAAGATAGGGACCCTTCTTCTGGAGGTCTGGGCATTCGCCTTTCATATGTCTCTGTTTGTTACAATTAAAACAAGTCAGTCTCTTAGGATTTCTATCCCTATAATTAGTAAATTCAGCACTCTTGTTGAAAGAGTGTGGCTTCTTCTTCCTAAAGGTCTTTCCCTTTTTCGTCAAAAATTTTCTGAACTGTCTAGTGAGCATTGCCTGCTCCTCCTGGTCGAGATTTGAAAGACCTTCAAGCTCGGACTCAGACTCGGGGCTACTGCTGCTGCTCCCACTGTTGCTACCCTTGTTGCGGGATGCCCTTAGAGCCACATTCTTACCCTTCCTCTCACTTCCTTCTCCACCTCCTTTGAAATTCATCTCATAGGTCATAAGAGATCCTATGAGTTCATTCACAGTCAAGATAGTCAAATCTTTTGACTGCTCAATCACAATGGCCTTAGTGTGCCATGCCGGGGATAAAGATCTAAGGATTTTCCTGACTATATCTGCCTCAGCAAGATCCTTCCCTAGCCCTTTAAGAGTATTTGTGATTAAAGACAACCTGGCATACATCTCAGTTATATTCTCGTCTGCATTCATCTTAAACATTTCATACTTAGAAGTGTAGAGATTTACCTTTGAGGCTTTCACTTGAGCTGTACCTTCATAGATCAATTGCAGCTCATCCCACATTCGCTTGGCAGTTCTGTATGCAGATATACGAGCATATTCCTCTGGATGAACAGCACACTGGATGATGTTCAGCGCCGTCCAGTTGAGTGAAGAGAGCTTGACATGGTCATCTGTCCAAGCATCCTCGTTTGGTGGCAGATCATATGGCCCCACCTTGATTACTCTCCACAGTTTATGACTCTGAGCCCTGATGAACACTTCCATCCTGTTCTTCCAAAACAGATAGTCACTACCATCGAAATAAGGAGGGCGACTAATGGATTGACCTTCGGCCATGAAGGTTCTAGGACCACTAGGATTTCCTTGACCGTTCGTCCACATGGCGTAAACCTGCTCTGATACCAAATGTTAGCGCATCAAGAGTGATATAGAAGGGGGGGATGAATAGATCACTCCCAATTTGTAGAAACTTAAGCGGAAAATAAATTCTACTGCTAACGCACCTCCTTAACCCGTACACAGAGAAATGTAAATGAGAATAAAGAACTGATCACATGGAAGCAAAGAGACAAGCAGATGAAGAGCGAAGATAATAATTGCAAACTACAGAGGAGGCACTCGGTTTTTAGGTGGTTCGATTGCAGTCCGCAATCTACATCCATCCCTCACTCCAACTAGAGTAAGGATTCCACTAGACGATGCTAGATCAATGCAGACTCAGTCTGCGAACAACATGCTGCCACACAGCTTGAACACCAAGGGAAACAAATCCCTCAACCAAGTTCTGCTACCCATAGAACTTGAAACCTGTTCTAGCTCCCAGCTAGAACACAACTGGAGAATCCTCTCCCTTCCTCCACACATCGGAGGGAAACTGTTAATGACAACCAGTCACTAACACCACCAGAGATCACCGATCTCTCTTCCTCTGCAACACAGAGGGAAACTGGAGTGATACTCCCTTCCTCCACACACCGGAGGGAAAATAATTCAAATCAGAAGGATGAACAAAATGAAACGAAAGCAAAGTAGAAACAAAAAACCAATGAAGAAGAAATCAGTTCTGAAAACCCAATACAAATGTAGCTTCAAATGAAGCAATTCATCAATACACAACTACTGCTCTCTCTCTCGAACAAACTCCTCTCAGATCTGGAGCTCTCTGCTCTTTTTCTTTTCTGGATCATGCAAACTCTCACCAATGGCTTCTGCTTTCTCTATTCACGATCTAGCTTCTACTGAAGGATGAAGCTCTATATTTATAGCAGATATTGGCGTGTGGCTGCCAGGTTCCCGCCCATGCACTTTTGGCCAGATCATTTGAATTTCGACCACATGGCAGCATCCTGACCAGGTTGCCATCCACGTGTCATGCGCCTGTTGTCTTGGATCATGTGCCAGGTGCCAACCTCGGTTCACGTGCCCAATCATCAGCCTGAATCACCTACAGACAGACAGATGGAATGTATAGACTTAGTTAGTTCAGGCTATTAACATGACTGTATATACTTCAGACACTTCAACTGATTAAGTGTGTACAACGTGAGAGAGTGTACAGACTTAATGAAAGAAGCGCATGTGTGAAGGCAGTGTATAGACATATGAGCAATGCGCATGAATGGCAGTGTATAGACTTATGAACAATGCAGACGGATGGCAGTGTATAGACTATGAACAAGCGCATGTGAAGGCATTGTATAGACTAAAGAAAAACAAAGCAAACAATCCTTACTAATGTGTACACTTAACAAAGCTTCTGCCACTGTATAGACTTCACGAAGCCTAACCAGTGTACAGACTTGGAACCTGTGTAAGACTCTTAATAAGACTGTGAGCAATGTGTAGACTTGAACCCCATCGGTGATGTATAGACTTCGACAGCCTTAGCCAGTGTATAGACTCTGCCAGGGTGAGACGATGCTTTAGACACTCGGCTGTACAGACTTGGAGATTTCTGAATGAAACGATCGGCTGATGAACCGATGTACGGACTCTGAATGTAAAGGCAGTCTGTATAGACTTGAATCGCTTGAAGCGATGTATAGACTTTGTGAAGCTCAAGCACTGTACAGACTTATGAAGTCTTCAGCGTTGTACAGACTTGGTGAAGCTCAAGTGGATGTATAGACTTGATGAACCACTGTGGATGTGTGGACTTGAGCGAATGAAGCCGATGTACAGACTTGGTAAATCGAAGCCTCTGTACAGACTTGCCTAAGACGCAGTTCAATGTATAGACTTGAACGACTGAGGCCGATGTACAGACTTGCCTAAGACACAGCATGAGACGCTGGCTGAGACGGACGCTGTACAGACTTTGAAGAGCAGTTCAATGTATAGACTTGAACGAATGAGGCCGATGTACAGACTTGCCTAAGACGCAGCATGAGACGCTGGCTGAGATGGAAGCTGTACAGACTTTGAAGATTTTGAACGTTTGAGCAGCATGCAATGTACACACTTAGTGATGTACAGACTTGGCCAGGAAAGCGTAGGGAAATGTTGAGTGTATGGACTTGGCCAATGCGTAGGAAAAGATATCGAATGTACAGAGTTGGTGAATCACAAGACCAGTGTATAGACTTAGAGAAATGAAGTCTAGTGTATAGACTTGGAGAACTGTTCAATGTGTTGGGTTGGCGTTGTATAGACTTTGCCCAAGGAACCGAATGTATAGACTTTGCCACAGTCTAATGTACATACTTTGCTGAAGTGAACGAGCCAATGTGTAGACTTCAAAAGAAGCAGTCCGATGTACAGACTTCAAGAAGTCTTGACAACGGACGCTGTTCAGACATTGCAAACAAGACTCTGGGCGATGTATAGACATACACTATCGGATGTGTAGACTTCATGACAATGCAGCAGCCAGTGTATAGACATGAAGTTTGACAATCCAATGTATAGAGTTGAAGCTTGGAAGGATGTATAGGGTTGAGCTGAACTAACTATGAGTGTTGAGACCAATGTATGGACTTCAGTTAGAAAGTGCCCGATGTACAGACTAGAAGAGGATATGCCAATGTACAGACTAAATGGATCAAGCTGGTGTATAGACTTTGTGCCCAACCTATCAATGCTCTGATGCGTCGACCCACCCCAGCTGATGAGTCGACCCACTACTGTTCATATTAACCAAACAGTGTAGATAGAATCAAGATAGCATGCTCATCTGACAACCAAATGAACTGTACTCACTCACATGATGAAACAACATTAATCTAGAGATAGAATATTGATTTATAGTGTGAGACATCATCAAAACCATAGGGATGCAACACAGACTGGGTGCCGAGGGCACGGTTCTCACTCTCTTCCCCACAGCGGTCTCTCGAAGGCAATGGTGCTGCCGGGACCGAGCGCTCACTCTCTCTAACCAGCGGAGCTATGAACAAATATTGAACAAACAAAACACTAAGTAGGATCAGGAGTAGAGTTCTTACTCAACCGGTTTGAAGAAACTGGTCCCAGTCGGAGACGTGGGCGAGCGGGGAGCGTGGGATCGCCACCCGCACGCTGCGCCGATGAAGCTTCAACCTGAATTAACAAGTTACAATCACTACGCCCCTTGCAAGGGGGTTGGACTAGAAGTGGGGACTGTAGGATTACAAGCAAACACTACCTCCCACAGGGAGGGGCTTTAAGCCGACCAGGCGGGGAGGGGGAACTTAAGATAAAGTCGAATTGTCGAGCTACGCCGGTTCTGGCCGCTTCTGGAATAGCCGGATAGGAAGGCGATGACGGCGCCGCCATTGACTCCACCGACTTCAGATGATGATGGGACTAGCGCCAAAATGTCCTGGGTTGGCCCAGGAAGACGCCCAAATTTCTGGAGATTATTCTGATGCCGATGGTGGCCGAGGCGGGGTCGGGACCAGGGCTGGTCGGACCTAGCTCTGGATGTCCCAAAACTTCTGCTGCTGGAAGCAGTGGCCGCCACGAACACTCCCGGGGTCCAATGAGGGCGAGACCAGAGCCGTTGCGATCGTGGACAAGTCCTCTTCGATCAGAGACCAACGGGGTCACCGGATGAGGTCGGAGTAGACCGCAAGAACCAGAATGGTGGGAAGGGTCGGATCTAGCTCAAGGGAAGCTGACCTGCGCACTCCGGGGAGAAAATTTGGAAATCTATGCTCCGGGATCCAAATGGCTCCCTTCTTGTTGGTACTGACAGAGGGCTTGGAGGAGAAGACCCCAGCCAAAACTCGTGTACAAAGTCATCCTGGAGCAGCCGTGGTGGCTTCTTCTCTCAGCCTCAGGTTCTCCGCCGGAGCAGTTCTGCGCAGTCGGGGGAGATTGGCTGTAGCAACCCTAATAAATGAATAATTGAAATGAATTAAAACATATATATTACAGAAGTAATATATATAAAAGGAATAGGGTTAATTGGACGAAATAAAATAAATTAAAAATAACGCCTCTTATTAAGGCGTTAATTTATAAAGAAACGCCTCTATCCATGGCGTGAATAAAGAAAGGACGCCCACACTTACGGTCGTCAGTTCTCACGCGACCAAATGGGTAAGTAAAAGAAATGCCCCTATCTTGGGCGTGTTTTAAAACACGAAACGCCCTTTTTCAAGGCGCTTTTTAAGAAACGACCTTATGCAAGGCGTTAATTAAAGAATACACGCCCTGACCAAAGTCGTTAATTCCATTCGGGAACCGTTCGTCCCAGAGCTCATCCAGAGTAGGTGATAAGTATTAGAAAGAGTTATAACGTGGCAATAACTCTATATTGGAAGCATTACTTCCACTAGAACTCTAACCCTAATTGGACCCCCTAAATCCCTATAAATAATCTTCTGCTCGAACCCTAGAATCTATTTGGTCGACTGCTGCTACGGTATGTATAGAACCAAAGGTTATTCCTCATCGTTTTCTCTGTTATACGATCGTGTGAAGAACATTAATTGATCTTCTCTTATTTGTAGGAAGTCTGCTTGTCGAACGTGAAGAACAAGGTACTGTTCTTCTATCTTTTCCCTAAAAACTTCGGTTATATCTGTGAAGATTATTTAAATATCTTCATCTTCCTTCCTTTTCTCTCCCTCTACAGGTTGACGGTAGAGTGCAGATTTCTGAAGAACGATTGTTCTTCTTCTTGCTGTTGCTACGGCTGTTATTGAGTTGCAGTTGAAGCTTCAGAGTATTAGGCTTCTCACCAAATCCTTCAGAGTTCATCTTCAAATCCATTATTAAGGTAGGTTTTCTCAAGTTATTGTAGCCCAAATGAAATTAATGCAAGATATATATATATAAGCATGTCATGCATACGGTTATTATAGTTTCCATGCGTTTTCTGCAATATTTTGAAAGAGACGCCCCTGTCAAGGGCGCTAATTCACATGAAACGACTCTTCCCAGGTCGTTAATTTCATGTTTAACGCCCCGTACTCAGGCGTTAATTTCTTTAAACCGTTAATCACCCATCTTAAGAATTGATTATCTATGAAATCATGATTATAAAATAATGCATGATCCTCTGTCTTCAACCTGCTAACTTTACTGTCATGATATTACATTCGTTCCTCTGTTATCCTGAAATTGTTACTGTCCTTAAAGTTTCTGAAGGAACTTGAATTAACGACTTGGACAAAGTCGTTTTCCACATATTAACGCCCCCTCATAGGGCGTGAATCTGAAAGGTAACGCCCCTTCCTAGGGCGTGTATCGGTTAAAATCCTGAAATTTATATATTCTGAAAAATAGAATTAAATAGTAACGCCCCTGCCCAGGGCGCGTTTTTGATAATTCCTGAAAATTAATTGTATTCTGTCAAATATGTAAACAATAAGACGCCTTCTGGTGTAGTCGTCAGATCTTGAAGAAACGACCCTGACCAAGGCGTGTTTTAGTTAAATTACTGAACTAATGAAAATTCTGCAAAATAGAAACATATGTAAACGCCCTTCTGTTAGGCGTTAATTACTTGAGAAACGACTTGACCTAAGTCGTTATTTTACTGTAAACTGTTTTTAACCCGTTACTGTTAAACGATTGTTTCAATATATATTTATATACATATATCGGCACTATTCTCCATTCCGTGAGTATAGTCCCACTTTTCACGTTGATTTATCGATCACACTCAACTCTCATTGACATACAAGCTCTCCATTGGACATTCCGTTCCTTTGGACTAGCGAGTTAGTCATAGAGACCTCCGTAAGACTCCTCGTAGCCTTGGATTCCCTCAAGGCCGACTGAGCTGGTTGTACCCTAAAAACCCATTACACCATTGATGCCATGTCACTCTAAAGAAACATGGGATACCGGCCCTTATGATTATACAAAGAGTATATCATAAGAAATTCTTAATGGGATGATGACATCATGCCATATCATGCCATTCTTGTAAACCTCAATTCTATGATAAGAATGAGGGTATCTTACCTTTGATATACTGTTCATGTGGACCTCAATTCTATATAAAGAATGTCCATACTGATTTGTCATGGTACCCAAGTTAAGGGAATCATGTTCTACCTAGTTTTATCGATATCGTGATTATACCGTTATTATCGCCATTCTATGTCCTTTGTCATATTTTGGACTCTATTCTATCAAAGTTGTCATACGTGTCTACAAGCTTGATTATTGAAATTCTATGTTGGCTATAAACAAGAGTGGATGTCAAAACACATGATAAATGCCTGCGCATATAGGGCCCGATCTGGTCCTGGGAGGAGCACCCGAAAGTACTTGTGCCCATGGGAGTTAAAATGATAAGGTATCTGGCATTATACCGAGTACTTGACTTGCTTGATTGGACATTCCACACACATCTTGTACTTGACTCGTACTTGACATGAAATGAAATGCGTGGCCCGAAAAAGGGTAATTTACTTGCTTGCTTGATACATGATAGCCAAAGTTCTTGACATGATTTGTTAAATGTACTTGCTTGAATATCTCGAATAAACTTGTTATCTTGTTGAAAGTTCATGATAAGTTCATCTTATTTCCTTGATACTACATTCTATCTATCCTGTCGTTTTATGCGAGCATGCATAGCTTTATTGCATTCATAAAAATGTAATTACTTAAACCCCTCGCTAGTACTTGAGATATAATTTCCTACTGAGCGTTCGCTCATTCCGTTTGTCCCTTTTACTTTTCAGGTAAGTCCGACGACGATGGAAGTCAATCGGATGGGAATGATCAAGAGTGCAAGTGATAGAGCTTCTACAAGTGTCGTCTAGTCTTTTCTATAGTTTCTTGAGTCAAATATGTATTCTTTTCCTTTTTATTAAACAGAGTATTGGATTTGTAATAGTCTATCCATTATGAAATAAAGGATTGGGTTATCTTGCTATTTTGCGCATCTCTGTCTTTGTGTCGAATACACGACCACTCTGATTGACATGATTGATATAGACACGTCGCGCATCTCCGGGTATCTTCCGCGCTCGGGGCGTGACAGTCTTTGTGGTATCAGAGCCTAAGGTTATTCAATTCCTAGGAAACCCAAGTCCAAGGATAGGTTTCAAAACCTTTAACCAAGTGAGAGTGGGTAGAACCAAGGGTTAAATGATCAATGAGTCCTTTATAAGATCATAGTGATATAATACTAACATAGCTATTGTAATTGTAGGATAATGGCTGCCGAACGTGCTCAATGGCGCAACATGCAGCGTACCCTTCAAGGGATGACCCAAGTGCTACAACAGGTAGCACAAGGTGGTGCTCCACGAGCTGGAAGCTTACACCAAGCATTCAAGAATATGAATCCCCCGAAGTTCATGGGATCGACCGATCCAGACGATGCCGAGCATTGGGTTCGGGAGATTGAACGTATATTCCGTGTCATGTAATGCACGGATCAGGACAAAGTCTTATTAGCTACTTTCCAGTTAGAAAAGGATGCTAGATGCTGGTGGGAGTCGATTGAAGCTACTATAGACCCAACTCAAGTTACATGGGGTGAATTCGTTGAATATTTCAACGCCAAATATTTCTCTGATAGGGTCCAGGAAAAGAAGGCCGCCGAATTTGCCGCATTAAAGCAAAGATCTTTATCGGTGGCTGAATATGAAGCACAGTTTTCTAGACTGTCTAGATATGCTAAGCATTTAATTAGCACGGAAAAGATGAAAGCCCGTAGATTTCTTAATGGGCTTAGGCCCCACTACATTACTCAACTGGCGCCTATGGATATTCAAGTTTATACTGAAATAGTGCGCCGAGCTCAGTTGCTTGAAGATGCCACGGAACTATCTGATAGGATCCGTGGGAAAGACAAAAAGGAGCAAGTCACAAGTTCGGGTTCTTTTAAACCCAACTTTAAGAAGAGGCCCAATAATGGAGGTTCTTCCTCTCAAGATCAGAAGTTCAAGAAATCCAAGCCTTTCTCTATCACCACTACACCTTCAAACGTAGTATGCAAGCATTGTGACAAGGCTGGTCACAAAACAGAAGAATGCTGGAGGAAATTAGGAGCATGTCTCCGTTGTGGGAGTCGTGAACATCGGATTCCCGATTGTCCATTAATGAATGACCAAGACGGTGAGGGTAAACGCCCAGTGACAAGGAACGCGCGTCTTCATGCGATCCAAGAGACCGAACCAGAAGAAGAAGGCGGATTGGTGGAAGGTACATTAAAAATTTGTTCCAAATATGCACATGTCTTATTTGATACGGGTGCATCGCATTCCATTATTTCCAAGAAGTTTGCTGACCCATTACCTCTAGAACCAGAATGGATGAAGTTAATATTGTCTACTCCTCTCGGAAACGAGACGGATATCACACATCATTATCAAAACTGTGAGGTGTTGGTTCGAGGAAAGAATTTTCCTATTGATCTTATCTGCTTAGATCTAAAAGAGTATGATGTTATACTAGGAGCAGATTGGTTATCCAAATACCAGGCAACGGTTGATTGCCGTGATAGCAAGATTGTTTTCAAGGAATTTCCGGAACTGACTTATACTAGTCCTAAGAGTCGAAGCAAATCCCCTCTTATTTCGGCTCTTCGAGCAAGCAAGCTCGTCAAGAAAGGATGTGTATCCTTCCTTGCTTTTGTCACTATTAAAGAAGCTAAAGAAACCAAGATAGAGGACATTCAGGTAGTGCGAGAATTTCCAGACGTATTTCCGGAAGAATTGCCGGGATTACCCCCGCAAAGAGATGTGGCCTTTACCATCGACTTAGCCCCTGGTGCTGGTCCTGTTTCAAAGGCACCCTATAGAATGTCCCCTGCAGAACTAAAAGAATTAAAGAAGCAATTGATGGAATTGATTCAAAAAGGGTTCATTAGACCAAGTACTTCCCCGTGGGGAGCCCCAGTCCTATTTGTAAGGAAGAAGGATGGATCCATGAGATTGTGTATCGACTATCGACAGTTGAATCATCTTACTATCAAGAACAAGTATCCACTGCCGAGAATCGATGAATTATTTGATCAGATTTCTGGATCCAAACATTTCTCCAAGATTGATCTTAGGTCTGGTTATCATCAATTGAGGATTAAAGACGAAGATATTCATAAAACTGCGTTCAGAAGCAGGTATGGCCACTATGAATTTGTTGTTATGCCTTTTGGACTAACAAATGCCCCTGCTGCCTTTATGCAGTTGATGAATAGCATATTCAGGCCTTATCTAGATCAATTTGTGGTGGTTTTCATTGATGATATATTGATATATTCCAAGACTAAGGAAGAACATGAAGAGCATTTGAGGATTTCATTACAAATCTTGAGGACAAATCAATTATATGCTAAGCTCAGCAAATGCGAATTCTGGCTTGAAGAAGTGGCTTTTCTCGGACATGTGATATCCAAGGACGGTTTATCTGTAGATCCGTCAAAGGTTGAAGCTGTAAGAAACTAGGAAAGACCCACTAATGCAAGCGAGATCAGAAGTTTCTTAGGTCTTGCAGGCTATTATCGGCGATTCATCAAAGATTTCTCTAAGATCGCCGTGCCCCTTACAAGGTTAACTCGCAAGGAGATCCGATACGAATGGAGTGAGGAATGTGAAAGAAGTTTCCAAACTCTCAAGGATCATCTCACCACAGCTCCGGTCTTAGCTCTACCGATAGAAGGAGAGAAATTCGAGGTCTACACTGATGCTTCTGGCATTGGCCTCGGATGTGTCCTAATGTAACAAGGAAAGGTCATAGCATACTCTTCACGTCAGCTGAAGAAGCATGAGGAGACTTACCCCGTCCATGACTTAGAACTGGCCGCGGTAGTATTTGCCTTAAAGATATGGAGACACTACTTATATGGAGCACAGTTTACTGTATACTCCGATCACAAAAGTCTCAAATATCTATTTTCACAAAAGGAGCTAAACATGAGACAAAGACGCTGGCTAGAATATCTCAAGGACTTCGACTTCAATATACAATACCATCCCGGAAAGGGTAATTATGTTGCTGACGCCCTTAGTCGAAAGCCGAGAGCAATGATAGCAAATTGTATGATGCAAGAATGGAGGTTACTTGAACAATTCTCCGAGCTCAATATAAGCTTGGACACGGAATCCAAATTTGTCACACTATCTCATGTAAGCATACAGTCAGATTTGTTATCTGAGATACAAACACTTCAGGATGATGATCCTATATTAGTAGAAATCAAAGGCAGATTAGAAGGACAATCTGATTTTCAACTAACTTCTGATGGAAGATTATCGTTCAAAGATAGAACTTGTATACCCGATTGTCCGGAATTAAAGAAGAAGATCTTAGATGAAGCTCACCAATCAAGGTACACTATTCATCCAGGATCAACCAAAATGTACCAAGATGTAAAGAGGAACTTTTGGTGGCCTAATATGAAAAGAGAAATAGCGGACTATGTATCACGCTGTCTCACATGCCAACAGGTCAAGGCGGAACACCAAAAGCCTGCGGGAAAACTACATCCTCTAGATATTCCTAAGTGGAAATGGGAGGATATTGGTATGGACTTCATCATGGGTTTGTCTAAATCTAAATGAGGACATGATGGAATCTGGGTTATCATTGACCGATTGACTAAATCGGCACATTTCTTGCCAATCAAAAGCTGATGGTCAATTGATGTGCTAGCTGCACTATACATCAAAGAAATAGTCAGGATACATGGAATTCCTGTCTCAATCGTGTCTGATAGAGATCCCCGTTTTACTTCTCATTTTTGGAAGGGATTACAACATTCGTTGGGAACAAGGCTCAACTTTAGTACTGCTTTTCACCCACAAACGGATGGTCAGACCGAGCGAACTAATCAAGTTGTTGAAGATATGCTGAGAGCATGCATTATTGACTTTGGAGGAAGCTGGCATGACCATTTACCTTTAGTTGAATTTGCATATAATAATAGCTACCAAGCTAGTATCCAAATGGCACCTTTCGAAGCCTTATACGGAAGGAGTTGCCGATCTCCCATATGTTGGAACGAAGTTGGAGAGAAACAACTATTAGGTCCAGACATGGTAAGGGATACAACTGAGAAGATACAGGTAATCAGAGAAAGATTACAAGTTGCTCAGACAAGGCAAAAGGCTTATGCTGATACCAGGAGAAGAGATCTTGAATTCCAGGTTGGAGATCATGTATTTCTTAAAATATCCCCTGGACGTGGCATACGAAGATTTGGTGTTAAGGGCAAGCTTACGCCAAGATTCATCGGACCATTTGAGGTACTCGAAAGAGTTGGCGAGGTTGCTTATCGCATCGCGTTGCCTCCTCAGTTGTCCGAGGTACACAATGTATTTCACATATCTATGTTGAAGAAGTATGTGCACGATCCGTCACATATTATTGAGCATGGAGATCTGGTGATCCAGAAAGATCTCACATATGAATAGAGGCCTTTAAAGATATTAGATCGAGAAATACGAGCTCTAAGGAATAAGGTTATTCCCATGCTTAAGGTGCAATGGAATAAGAATCCTGAACACGAAGCGACATGGGAGACCGAGGAATCTATGAAGAAACGATTTCCCGAGTTATTCTAAGAGGTATATGTCCTACACTCTCCACGTGTATAATTATATATATATTGAATTTGGGGACCAAATTCTTTTTAAGTGGGGGAGGGTGTAGCAACCCTAATAAATGAATAATTGAAATGAATTAAAACATATATATTACAGAAGTAATATATATAAAAGGAATAGGGTTAATTGGATGAAATAAAACAAATTAAAAATAACGCCTCTTATTAAGGCGTTAATTTATAAAGAAACGCCTCTATCCATGGCGTGAATAAAGAAAGGACGCCCACACTTACGGTCGTCAGTTCTCACGCGACCAAATGGGTAAGTAAAAGAAATGCCCCTATCTTGGGCGTGTTTTAAAACACGAAACGCCCTTTTTCAAGGCGCTTTTTAAGAAACGACCTTATGCAAGGCGTTAATTAAAGAATACACGCCCTGACCAAAGTCGTTAATTCCATTCGGGAACCGTTCGTCCCAGAGCTCATCCAGAGTAGGTGATAAGTATTAGAAAGAGTTATAACGTGGCAATAACTCTATATTGGAAGCATTACTTCCACTAGAACTCTAACCCTAATTGGACCCCCTAAATCCCTATAAATAATCTTCTGCTCGAACCCTAGAATCTATTTGGTCGACTGCTGCTACGGTATGTATAGAACCAAAGGTTATTCCTCATCGTTTTCTCTGTTATACGATCGTGTGAAGAACATTAATTGATCTTCTCTTATTTGTAGGAAGTCTGCTTGTCGAACGTGAAGAACAAGGTACTGTTCTTCTATCTTTTCCCTAAAAACTTCGGTTATATCTGTGAAGATTATTTAAATATCTTCATCTTCCTTCCTTTTCTCTCCCTCTACAGGTTGACGGTAGAGTGCAGATTTCTGAAGAACGATTGTTCTTCTTCTTGCTGTTGCTACGGCTGTTATTGAGTTGCAGTTGAAGCTTCAGAGTATTAGGCTTCTCACCAAATCCTTCAGAGTTCATCTTCAAATCCATTATTAAGGTAGGTTTTCTCAAGTTATTGTAGCCCAAATGAAATTAATGCAAGATATATATATATAAGCATGTCATGCATACGGTTATTATAGTTTCCATGCGTTTTCTGCAATATTTTGAAAGAGACGCCCCTGTCAAGGGCGCTAATTCACATGAAACGACTCTTCCCAGGTCGTTAATTTCATGTTTAACGCCCCGTACTCAGGCGTTAATTTCTTTAAACCGTTAATCACCCATCTTAAGAATTGATTATCTATGAAATCATGATTATAAAATAATGCATGATCCTCTGTCTTCAACCTGCTAACTTTACTGTCATGATATTACATTCGTTCCTCTGTTATCCTGAAATTGTTACTGTCCTTAAAGTTTCTGAAGGAACTTGAATTAACGACTTGGACAAAGTCGTTTTCCACATATTAACGCCCCCTCATAGGGCGTGAATCTGAAAGGTAACGCCCCTTCCTAGGGCGTGTATCGGTTAAAATCCTGAAATTTATATATTCTGAAAAATAGAATTAAATAGTAACGCCCCTGCCCAGGGCGCGTTTTTGATAATTCCTGAAAATTAATTGTATTCTGTCAAATATGTAAACAATAAGACGCCTTCTGGTGTAGTCGTCAGATCTTGAAGAAACGACCCTGACCAAGGCGTGTTTTAGTTAAATTACTGAACTAATGAAAATTCTGCAAAATAGAAACATATGTAAACGCCCTTCTGTTAGGCGTTAATTACTTGAGAAACGACTTGACCTAAGTCGTTATTTTACTGTAAACTGTTTTTAACCCGTTACTGTTAAACGATTGTTTCAATATATATTTATATACATATATCGGCACTATTCTCCATTCCGTGAGTATAGTCCCACTTTTCACGTTGATTTATCGATCACACTCAACTCTCATTGACATACAAGCTCTCCATTGGACATTCCGTTCCTTTGGACTAGCGAGTTAGTCATAGAGACCTCCGTAAGACTCCTCGTAGCCTTGGATTCCCTCAAGGCCGACTGAGCTGGTTGTACCCTAAAAACCCATTACACCATTGATGCCATGTCACTCTAAAGAAACATGGGATACCGGCCCTTATGATTATACAAAGAGTATATCATAAGAAATTCTTAATGGGATGATGACATCATGCCATATCATGCCATTCTTGTAAACCTCAATTCTATGATAAGAATGAGGGTATCTTACCTTTGATATACTGTTCATGTGGACCTCAATTCTATATAAAGAATGTCCATACTGATTTGTCATGGTACCCAAGTTAAGGGAATCATGTTCTACCTAGTTTTATCGATATCGTGATTATACCGTTATTATCGCCATTCTATGTCCTTTGTCATATTTTGGACTCTATTCTATCAAAGTTGTCATACGTGTCTACAAGCTTGATTATTGAAATTCTATGTTGGCTATAAACAAGAGTGGATGTCAAAACACATGATAAATGCCTGCGCATATAGGGCCCGATCTGGTCCTGGGAGGAGCACCCGAAAGTACTTGTGCCCATGGGAGTTAAAATGATAAGGTATCTGGCATTATACCGAGTACTTGACTTGCTTGATTGGACATTCCACACACATCTTGTACTTGACTCGTACTTGACATGAAATGAAATGCGTGGCCCGAAAAAGGGTAATTTACTTGCTTGCTTGATACATGATAGCCAAAGTTCTTGACATGATTTGTTAAATGTACTTGCTTGAATATCTCGAATAAACTTGTTATCTTGTTGAAAGTTCATGATAAGTTCATCTTATTTCCTTGATACTACATTCTATCTATCCTGTCGTTTTATGCGAGCATGCATAGCTTTATTGCATTCATAAAAATGTAATTACTTAAACCCCTCGCTAGTACTTGAGATATAATTTCCTACTGAGCGTTCGCTCATTCCGTTTGTCCCTTTTACTTTTCAGGTAAGTCCGACGACGATGGAAGTCAATCGGATGGGAATGATCAAGAGTGCAAGTGATAGAGCTTCTACAAGTGTCGTCTAGTCTTTTCTATAGTTTCTTGAGTCAAATATGTATTCTTTTCCTTTTTATTAAACAGAGTATTGGATTTGTAATAGTCTATCCATTATGAAATAAAGGATTGGGTTATCTTGCTATTTTGCGCATCTCTGTCTTTGTGTCGAATACACGACCACTCTGATTGACATGATTGATATAGACACGTCGCGCATCTCCGGGTATCTTCCGCGCTCGGGGCGTGACATTGGCTCCTCTGGGCAGCAGGGACCTCGGATGACGGCGAGACCATCTCGCCTATGAAGCAGCATTGACAAGCTTTCCAGAAATATAGGGCTTGCCCCCAGGAACTTCATGGAGATGATGGGACAGCCTCTACAACTAAAAGCTTCTCTGCTGCTGTGAATCTAGTTGGGTGGTAGGTGGAGATTGAGGATGAGGATGGGGTAGATAAGAAGGGGGAAGGGGGTGGGAAGGGGCTGGATTTTCCCTGGTTGAGAGGGGATATGGGGAGGGTGCAAACCAGGCTAGGTGGAGGGGAGGAGAGAGCTGGGGGGTGGAGCTAGCAGGGGGGGAGAGCTGGGGTCGTAGGTCTCCCAGGGTGGGAGAGAGAGGGGGGGAGCAAATGGCTAGGGGAGGGAGATCTCTCCCTAGTTTGAATTCCCACTAATGGTTATTCAATGGAGGGTCCTTGGGGATGTGAAAGGGTGTCTTGGAGGATGAAAGGGTGTGTTGGGAGTGGGATTCTCCCTAGGGAGAGGAGAGGTTGCTTGGGAGAGTGGGGAAGTCTCCCCAGGGGGTGGTGTGGTTAATGGTGGAGTAATGGTGGGGTGGGGAAGTTGAGGGGTCACTTGGTGATGTGGAGGGTGATGTGGCAAGTGAGGGGTGATGTGGCAAAAGGGGATTGGGCTGAGGTGGAGGAGAGGAGAGAGGGGATGGGGCGGTCTAGAGAGAGAGAGCTAGAGAGAGAAAGGGGGTGCCCCCTTTAGAGAGGGAGGGAAGAGAGAGAAGGGGGTAAGGGAGTTTCTCACTCCATAATTGGCTTCTCACCAAAGGATCACTCAAATTGGATTTTTGAAAATACAAATATTCATTAGGTTTCTCAAATGGTGGTGGGGTCCTATTTATATGGACCCAACCTTTTACAAGACATAACTACCCCTAGCTTTACTTGAAATGACCAAAGCTGTCCAATAAGCAAACCAAGGGGGTAAATGACTCAAACATAGGAAAATAACCTTAGGACCTAGGGATATGACTCAAATAAAAGGGAAATTACAATGATATGACTCAAATAAAAATGAGAAAATACAACATATGACTCAAAATAAATGACTAAATCATGTCGAATGCTTCCGGGGAAGGAGACGGGCCGTGAGTGCAGGGTCGGATGGTGATGACCCCATCATACTCCCGGGGTACGGAGAACTCGACTCTGTCGAGTAAGAGTCTTCCCTCCTCGGAGAGTGCTATAGCAGTGCCGCCCACAAGTCTTCCGAAGGAGGCCGATCCTTCCACCAGACGAGAGAGCGCTCATACACCTTGCTCCTGGTGGCAGTGACCTGTTCATCCAATATCCGCTCAATCTGCTCACGCTGGGCTCTCCGGGCTGGTGTATCTCTCTCAAAGGTAGGTGCTCTCTCAAGGGAGGGGATGGGCTCAATATCCTCATTGGGTGTCACCGTGGGACCCTTATATGGCACCAGGTCTGCCACATTGAATGTGGGGCTCACTCCGTACTCCTCGGGAAGGTCTAACTCATAGGCATTAGTGCCAATGCGCCTCAGAACCTAGAAGGGACCAGCCCCACGAGACCTCAATTTTGAGATAGCTCTCGAGGAGAGCCTCTCAGTCCTCACCATCACAGAATCACCTACGCGGAATTCTTGGTGGCGTCGATGAGAGTTGGCCGGCCTTTTGTAAATATCATTTTTCTTGCTGAGGTGCTTGCGAAGGTTTTTATGCAATTTTGTGAATGCTGACCTTCTAGTGTTTATGGGTGAACTTGGGCACTCAAATGTGGACCTACCATGCATGAGGTGTTTATCGGGCTTGTGAGATGTGGGAGGTCCTGGGCATCCAAAAGTGGATCTAGCTTGCTTATGCTTCCTATCAAGGTAGGTGAAGACTGGGAGACTGGGGCATCCAAACTTGGCCCTATCATGCATAAGTTCTCTACTCAAGGTTGGAGGACCGGGACATCCAAATATGATCCTATCATGTTTAAGACCAATGACGAATGGGGGAGTATCGTTACACCTAAATATGGACCACTCACGCTTCCGACTTGACATGTCGGTGTCATGAATGAAAGGACCTGACTTACTAATCATGTCAAGTGGTGTGAGGTGCCAAGACATATGCATTCCTACTCCAAAGATGACTTCCATGGGCGGGGTTGTGGGATGGTCTTTGAGCTTCTACTCAAAAGGGTCGAAGGGATCTAGGAAGGTGATCATCATGGAGAGAGGCTCTTCCTTGTTCCCTAGGTGAAGATCTTCCATGGTTATGGTTTTCCATATGAGGCCCGAGTCTAGAAAGTGGTGGGTTAGATCAATCAGGGTGGGTTGTGGTAGGGATAGGGGGGTGGTGGGTAAGGTATTTGGGTCACATGGGTATCTCGGCTCCCATAGGAAGGGATTGAAGGGATCATGACAAGGGTCACCTAGAGAGAGGTACTCTATGTCCTCGAGGTCCTCAAAAGGTGATGAGTCATCCTCCTCCATAATGGTTAGGCTCGTGCCTTGGGTGGGATGGTCAGCCATGAGGGAATGGCTTGACTTCCTACTCGAGATAAGAAGCTCCAATTTGAGGATGGAGCCGGGCTCATCGGGTGTGGGGAGGAGTAAAAAGAGGTCGCTAGTGTAGCAACCCATGGTGCAAATTGAGGTGATAGACCCGACACATAGGTGTAGGAGGTCAAGGCTCCTAGGTTGTTTGGCTATAGTGGTTAACGTGCCAGTCAACTCCATTTGCCAAGCTAGGCCCTTAAGAAGATCCCCAAATGTCTCCACTTGGTAAGATGAATGAATGGTGGTGTGATAGGAGAGGGGCACTATGGGGAGGTTTAGCTCCATGGGAGGGTAGACATAGGATGTGATGGGATGAATCGGTCTCTCCTTTAGCCATCTAACTAAGGATCCACTTAAGATGACCTCGTTGATAACGTGGAAGCATATGTCATTACTGCACACACGCTAACAATCTTAAAATCGAACTCGCACAAAATGATCAAAAGAGAATATAGTACTATGGCAAGCACGGGCCGAATCCACAAGGAAGAAGAGATTTTTGAAGTTAAAAACCTTGGACTCCTTTGGAAAATATTTGTGATTTGATTGCTTGAAAAAAAGTGATGAAACAAAGAATGATTCTAACAATTACTTAAAAATGCCTATGACTATGTGCCTATGATATAGAAAATAATTGCATGAAGTAAAAAGAAGAGATAGAAGAAGGAGGTAGAGAGGGAAGAAGAGTAAGATATATATCAAAAGAACAACTCCTTTCATTAACTTAAAAGAAAGAGTACATGAAATGCGAAACAAAATTGCACTAACAACGTAACGAGATTACAATAATGTGAAATAACACAAAAGCAATAAAAACAAGAAAAGCCTGGAGTTTGGAGTTTGGAGATTGTAGCAGCAATGGTGATGATGGCGCCGTCCTCTCTTGGCCTTGGATCACGAATCACCTCGCAGAAGATGTCGTCTATGCCGGGAGGAAGTCACCTTCGTCGTTGAAGCCGCTCTCGGAGGAGAATGTATGGGGTGAGGAGAGAGATCTAAGGAGAGGAAGGGAGAAGTCAAGGTGAAGTTAAGGGAGATGGCAATGGTTTAGAAGAGAAGGGGATGGTGATGAAGGAGAGAGTAACTAAGGCTACCTAGGTGAGATGGAATAAGAAGAAGAAGGCTTTTAAAATATGAATAGTAAAAATCATAGATAGAGCAGTGAAAAGTCTAACATGTCTTGAAAATCAGAAGGAATTTGAAGATGATGAAGAAGGAGAAGTTGTAGATCATTTAAAAATAAAGAACGTTTGTGAAGAAAGCAAGAGGGGACGAGGAGTACAAGGGGGAGAAAAATATGGAATAACAGAGAAGAATGCAGTCTGCGATTGCACAGGATAGAATAGTAAAAAATATGAAATAACTTCAAAAACAAAAGGATTTAGAAGCTAATGCAGAAGAAGAAGTTGTATAGAATTTAAACACAAAGAACTTTTGTGAAGAAAGCAAGAGGAGAATAGGAGTATAAGGGGGAGAAACTGGCAGCCTAAGGTTAGGGGAGAAAGAGTGAAAAATTGCTAAAAGAAGAATTCCCTTTCTCCTCCTTGACATGGGCTATTTATAGGGAAAATTGGGTCAATGGAGGGTGTAGATTGTATCAAAAGGAGATGGATGGCTGAGATTTAGTTAGAAGATGATGCATGGGGGAAAGGAAAAGGAGGTGGGTACCCCCTCCTTGAGCTTTAGGCAACCCTTTCGCAAGACTCATCATTTCTCTCCTTTATTTCAAACTTTGAATTCTCTTTTCCCTCCAACCAAAATATGTGCATCTTCTCCTCTATTACAAATTTTGAATTTTCTTTTCCCTCCAATCAAAATATTTTGAATTCTCAATTTGACTTGGTCAAAGTGGTGATGACAGTTTTACCCCCGGCTTCTCTTACAATTACCTTCAGTGTCCTGCACACACATAATTATAATTTAATCCATCAAAATTATCACAATGTTCACAAATGCTCATGATTATGCAATGGAGAATTAATGCTCATGGCCCTCAACTTTACTTTACTAAATGATATCACCGAATTAATCAATTTACGTGAAATGCCCAATTTACATGCGAAGTTGAGATTAACAATGGGACATGCATAATTGCGTATTTATATGCTCATAAAATGGTGCATATGCAATGAATTATCATAGAAAATGGACACTTATCACACCCCCAACTTGAACATTGCTAGTCCTTAGCAATGTAAATAATTGTAGAATTAGGACTAGCAAACACTCATGTGTCACAGTTCAAGGCAAGAACATTATCCATGATGATTTAGACTTTGGAGTATTATAAGTTCAAGTAGTATGTATTCGGTACAAATTTCATCAGTCCATGTGTTTAGACCTTTCCTCCTGATTCACTCAAAAATATCTCTTTGTGTAGGAGTGATATAACTTGACTAGTGACTACCAAATAGTCTAGATGAATGAGTCTTCTACCTTTCACTTTAAGATGATCTTCAATTCTACCCACATCTCGAATTAAGCTATCGAATTACAGATAGCTTCACTCTGCCTGTTTATTCATTTTTTTTTTTTTGACACATGGTGCTGCACATCCCTTCACCGTTTGACGTGAACCTTAACTCTTGTCTTAGGAGAAGCATGCCCGGTTACTAAGTTCAGGTGCATTTTCCATGTTTTTTTGGCAAGTTGGCAGGTAGCTTTTTCCTCACGATTACTTTCAACGAATGGGAATACTATCAATCATCACCTAAGTGTTAAGAAAAATTTCCATTATCCTAATGTTTGTCATCTACCAATCTTGTTATTGTGCAATTGTGTGCAAGTTCAATAGAATTTTTATGTGTATTCTGAGGAAAAGGCTAAATACATAACTAATTAATTCACGCCTTTAACTTCATACTCTCACAAGTAAGACTCTAAGTCCTATCATTCTAAGAAAAATTTCTCATCATGAAACATGAACATGGAACACTTGTTAGGAGTGTGATGAAAGGTTGCAAGCATTTTGAGAAAATTAAAGCTCAAGCTATCCCCCAACTTAGGTGACATTGTCCCCAATAGCATGATCACAATATAGAAATAAAATAAAGCCATGAAAAGTAGGGGGAAGGATAGATACGACCTGAGAGAGAGATGTCGTCGTCAGAAGAATGCTGCTCCAGGTTGCTAAGAAAATTAAAAACTTTTTTTTTGTTTGAAAAGGAGAAAGAGTAATTGGGTTGCCTCCCAATAAGTGCTAAGTTTTACGTCTTCCACCAAATGCAATAAAGCTCACAATGGGTCACTCAGCCTGAGAGAGTCCTCCTGCAACGTTGGAAGATTTTCAAAGTAAGGTTTTAAACATTGACCATTGACAGTGAAAGTTTGACCAGTTTTAGGATCGAGAATTGTTACTGCACCATGGTAAAATATTTTAATTACCACATATGGTCCATCCCATCTGGATTTCAATTTGTCAGGGAATAATCGTAGCCTAGAGTTAAAAAGTCAGACCTTTTGGTTGATTTGAAAAGTTTTTCGTGAAATGTGTTTATCATGGAATACTTTAGTCTAGGCTTTATAAATCCTAGAGTTCTCATAGGCCTTATTGTGAAGTTCCTCTAACTCATTCAGTTGAAGGGCTCTATGGGAACTAGCCTGTGCTGAATCAAGATTGAATTGTTTGATTGCCCAATAGGCCCTATGTTCCAATTCGACTGGCAAATGACATGGCATTCCAAAAACGAGCCTATAAGGGGACATGTCAATAGGAGTTTTGTAGGCGGTCTGATAGGCCCATAAAGCATCATCTAACATTTCTGACCAATCTTTCCTATCGGGCCTGACAGACTTTTGTAAAATATTCTTGATCTCCCTATTAGAAACCTCCACCTGGCCACTAGTCTGGAGATGGTAGGGGGTAGCAATTTTATGTGTTATCCCATACTTCCTAAGCAAAGCCCGGAATTGAGAATGGATGAAATGTGAACCCCCATAACTAATGATAGCCCTAGGACACCCAAACCGAGAGAAAATATTTTTACGAATAAATTTCATGACAGTTTTGTGATCATTAGTCCTCGTGGCTATAGCTTCTATCCACTTAGACACGTAATCCATTGCCACCAAAATGTACTCATGACCAAAAGATGATGAAACGGTCCCATGAAGTCAATTCCCCATACATCAAAAATTTTCACAACCAGGATAGGGTTTAAAGGCATCATGTCCCTGCGTGACATGCTCCCCACAGCCTGACAGCGCTCACAAGATTTACAAAATTCGAATGCATCTTTGAATAATATGGGCCAGTAGAACCCACTTTGCAAAACCTTGGCTGCCGTTTTCTTACCTGAAAAATGCCCCCCACAAGATAAGGTATGGCAAAATGTAAGAATGCTATGTTGCTCACCCTCAGGGACACACCTCCGAATGATTTGGTCTGGTCCTAAATGGAATAGCTCAGGGTCTTCCCAAAAGAAGTACTTGAGCTTAGCAAAGAAACAGTCTTTTTCTTGTTTGGACCAACCTTCAGGAATTTTTTCCACAGCTAAGTAATTGACAATGTGCGCATACCATGGGGGTGAAATGTGGGATACACTAAGGAGGTGCTCATCTGGAAATGAGTCCTGTAAGGGTGTGGTGTCTGATGTTATAATCCGGGACAAGTGATATGCAACAACATTTTCACTTCTTTTTTTATCCTGAATTTCTAAATCAAATTCCTGTAACAACATGATCCATCTAATCAACCTTGGTTTGGCATCTTTTTTAGACAGAAGGTGTCTAAGGGCTGAGTGATCAGAAAACACAATGACTTTGGCCCCTAGTAGATAGGATCGAAACTTTTCAAGGACAAAGATAACAGCAAGTAACTCATTTTCTGTTGTGGTGTACCTAAGTTGGGCATCAGCGAGTGTGCGACTCGCATAGTAAATCACCATTGGCTTTTTGTCTACCCTTTGTCCCAAAACAGCACCTAAAGCATAATCCGAGGCATCACACATAATTTCAAAAGGTAATGACCAATTGGGATTTTGTAAGATTGGGGCATTGGTCAACGCCATTTTCAATGATTCAAAAGCCTCAAGATATGATTGGTCAAGATGGAATGGGACTTCCTTAGCCAGCAGATTAGTGAAAGGTCTAGCAACTTTTGAGAAATCTTGGATGAACCGGCGATAGAAGCCGACATGACCCAGGAATGATCGGATTTGTTTTACTGAGGTGGGTGGTAGCAGTTTGGCAATGAGCTCAACCTTGGCTGTATCTACCTCAATTCCTCTTGCCGACACTATATGCCCCAGAACAATGCCTTCTTTAACTATGAAATGGCTCTTTTACCAACTGAGGACAAGATTAGTGTCAATGCATCTCTTCATTACTTTGGCTAAGTGATCAAGGCAGGAATCAAATGTGTCCCCAAAAATGGAAAAATCATCCATGAAAACCTCTAAAAAATTGCCCACCATGTTAGAAAAAATTGCTAACATGCATCTTTGAAATGTGGCAAGCGCATTACATAGTCTAAAAGGCATTCTCCAGAAAGTAAATGTTCCATAGGGACAAGTGAATGTGGTCTTTTCCTGATCCTTTGGGTATATAGCCACCTGGTTGTACCAAGAGTACCCATCTAGAAAATAAAAGTATTTTTGCCCTGCTAATTTTTTCAGAATTTGGTCAATGAATGGGAGGGGAAAATGGTCCTTCTTTGTCATGGAGTTGAGCTTCCTATAATCAATGCAGACCCTCCATCCTGTGGTCAACCTAGTAGGTATCAACTCCTCTTGATCATTGACGATCATAGTCAGTCCTGATTTCTTTGGGACTATTTGAGTTGGACTGACCCACTGGCTATCAGAAATTGGGTAGATGATCCCGGCATCTAGCTACTTGACCACCTCATTTTTGACCACCTCCTTCATGTGTGGATTTAATCTCCTTTGCATGTCTCTGCTTGGTTTTGCATTCTCCTCCATATAAATGTGGTGTTAACAAATGGATGGACTAATCCCTTTAAGATCAGCGATAGACCAACCTATAGCCCCCTTATGAGATTTAAGGACCTCAACTAGTTTCTCCTCATGGTTAGGTTCAAGGTCGCTTGCTATGATGACTAGCAAGGTTTGGTCTGGGCCTAGGAATGCATACTTAAGGGAGGCCGACAATGGTTTTAATTCAACCTGAGGAGGGGATTGCAAAGATGGCAGAGCTAGTTCAGATTTAAGCTGAGGCAAGGGTTCAACTGGGGGCCACGTCCTAAGTTGAGTTGACAAGATGTCAACTTCTTCTCTCATTCTGGTCATACTGTCCCCTTCAATCTCCAATAACTCCTCAATGGTGTCAACAGCATAGCAATCTCCTTTTTGATCATGGAATTTGGACGCCTCGAAAATGTTGATGCTGACTTTCTGGTCCCCAAAAGATATGTCCATAATTTCTGAAGCACAGTCTATATTATCTCTAGCCGTAGCTAAAAATGGTCTACCCAAAATGATAGGAGTATGCTTGATTTCTTGGGGAGAAACCATGTCAAAAATAAGAAAGTCGGCATGGAAGTAGCACTCATTCACTTTAACAATGACATCCTCAATAAGGCCCTTTGGAGTCTTGATTGATATATCGGCAAGCTGGAGAATAATAGATGTAGGCTTGAGCTCATCGATGTCAAACTGCTCATAGATGGAGGTGGGGAGTAAATTCACACTGGCTCCTAAATCAAGGAGAGCCTTATCAAAGGTCACACCCCCAATGTTGCAAGAGATAAGGGGCGCTCCAGGGTCTTTTAACTTCCTTTGAAGTTGGTTGAGGACCACAACACTAATGTTCTCAGAGAGTCGAACCTTTTCGGTGTCACTCATGGCTCCCGCCTAGGAGTGCACATTTCCTTCAAGAATTTAGCATAGGTTGGGACATGTTTGACGGCATCGAGGAGAGGGATGTTGATGTGTACTTGTTTGAAGAGCTCCGTCATCTTCTCATTATGGGCTGGTTGTTTCTTTTTGGGCTTTAAGGCATTGGGAAATAGCACTGTAGGTTGGTAAGTGCTAGGCCCTTCCTCTAGTTTCCTCTTTCCCTTGACATCCTCTTCCTAGTTGGGCTCCTCTTCACTATCAGAAGATATTTCAGGGGCCTAGATTGATGAAGTAGGAGTGGACCCCTGGGGATCTTGGAGGACTTTACCACTTCTTAAGGTCAAAATTACTTTTGCATTTTCAAGTTGTGGGCCTTTTTGTGGTATTTGGCCTGATGGGTGCTGGAGGAGAGGAGGAATTTACTGATTAATGGGGAAGTTTGGTTGTGGGAAGCTCGGAGGATTATTTCGTGGGTTGGCAATGGGCTGACTTGGCAATTGGCCCATTTCCCTTTTCATGGTGGCTTCAGCCAATTGGCCCAATTGGGTTTCCAACTTAGAAATAGTTTGTTGGTGGGCATGGAGGGTATGTTGGGAAGATTGGCTTTGGGCTTGCATGGTTTGTTGGAAGGATTAGTTTTGGGCCAGAATTAGTTGTTGTAACTGATGGAATCTATCATCAGTTTAGGAGTCTTGGTGGTGTTGCAGAGGAGGTTGATAGATTTATTGGGAATTGGAAGACTGTCCGTAATTGGGGTGAAGAGGTTGGTATGGGGCCTGACCCTGGTTGAATCGGGGAAGTGGTTGTTGGGCTTGCGATCCCCGACCATAAGCATTTCCTTGAAATGGTGGCTGAGCTTGGAATTGGTGTTGGATGGGTGGTTTGTGAGTTTGAGACACGGAGGGGATGGTGGGCTGATTAGGAGCTTGTTGATTTCTCCAATTAAAATTGGAGTGATTCCTCCAGCCCGGATTATAGGTGTTAGAAAATAGGTCATAGTTGGGCTTAGTGAACCCCTGCGCTGCTTGGACTTGCTCCTGTATAAAAGATGGTAACTGGGCTACTGTTGGGCAATCGGACACATCGTCCGGGCTAGCACATAAAGCACACACCTCATGGTGTGTTGGGTTTGGGTATGGGTTAGACGTAGGTGAGATGGTGGTTTCTTGTTTGTTTTGGGCCAGGAGCTGGTCTAACTTGTGGGCCAGTATATCAACCTGTTCTAACTTTTGGGCCATGATGTCCACCTTGTCCAATTTTTGATGGATGAAATTCACATCTACTCTAGCTTCAGGTTCCACACGATACATCCCGGCCCGTTTCGAGGGCCCAATGGTTCTCTCATATGAGGATAAGGAAGCATGGTTGATTGAATTCTTGCTCAACATTTCAAATAAGGCATAGGCCTCATCCTCACTCTTACTCATAAAGGCCCCACCACATGATGTATCCACAATATGCCTAACTTGATCATCTAAGCCCTCATAGAAAGCTTGCACTATTTGCCATTTGGAAAGCCCATGATGTGAGAATTTTTTGAGGAGTTCCTTTAATCTCTCCCATGATTCATGTATTTGTTCATTTGGGAGTTACGCGAATCCTGTGATTGCACGTCTCATGGTGTTGGTTCTACCGATAGGGTAGAACTTCTTAAGGAACTCATGCTGCATATCTACGTATGTGCCAATAGGTTTTCCTAAAGTCCCTGGCCAATATTTGGCTTTGTCCTTAAGTGAGAAAGAGAATAAGGTCAAGCGGAGGGCATCATCTGTGAAATTTTAAATTTTCACAGTGGAACAAATTTCCAGAAATTCTTTCAGATGTTTGTAGGGATCTTCATTGGTCTTCTAATAAAAGGATGAGAGCATCTGAATGGTGCTAGATTTGATCTCATATTGTAAAGTAGGGACATTTGGCAGTTGGATACAAGTGGATGGCTGATAATTTGAAGGAATAAAATATTCTTTCATCTGTTTGGGCACCCCTAGTTGGTGTTGTTCAGCCATAGGTTGGATTTGATTTTGGGCCTAATTAAAAATGAATCGCTCAATCTCACTAATGGGCTCAATTAAGTCAGGGAGTTGAGATCTTCTCCCTTGCATAAACCAGGACAAAGAGAGAGATGAGAGAGATTATTTTTATTTTGTTTTATTTTTGTATTATTTTTATTTTGTTTTATTTTTGTTTTAACAAATACAAACAAGTTGTCACACAATTAACCTAAGACACCTATGTGCTCCTTAGACTTACAAGTTAGGTTTCACAAAGAGACTAGATACAACCTAAGTCCACTTTCTAATTTGTCAATTGGCCAGGTAATAGGTGGGGTAGTGAGAGGCTCCCCTTACTTTCGCAAGGTCCTAATTAAAAATCACTTGCCCGCTTATGACCTTTACCGTTGACCTCTAGCCTTAAACACCAATTTTTAAAAAAGATTATAGACTCAAGTCACACCTAATCGCAGTGTGATCCTAGGGCCAATGTCTACTGATTTTTATTAGGGTCTAGGTGATGTAAAGATGAAGGAAATTGTGATTTGTGGGTCAAGGAAGGGTGATCAAATCCCCACCTTATGTGATTATGAGTTTTGCCCTTAAGATGTTTTAGAAATGATATGTAACAAACAAATCTCAAACAAGGGGTTATATGCAAGTATGCATGAGCATGTGATTAAAGAAAAGTTTAAAAAAATTCACCTTGCCCCCCCGCTCTCTTCAATAATGTAATTTACACAAATTAAACAACAAGGAAAAAGAAATTCTATCCTAAATGATGCATGACCTAGAATATGAAAGTGCGATTTCTACTCTTAGAATGAAGACTTTTATTGAGTACAAGTGAAGAGTTTTTTTTTTGTGAATATATCTAACTATAATATGCAAGAAAATTAAGGAAATGACATAAAATAAGAGAGGTTTAATATACTTACTTCAATCGCAATCTCTCATTCTCTTTTTTTTTGACTCAATTCAAAGACTAAGGAAAGGGAGGAGAGCTTACCTCTTAACTGCTTCTGATTTTTTTTCTTGCTCTTTCTTCTTTTTTTTTTGATTTTTTTAGCTTCAATTCTTGAAGTGCGTTCCCTCGTTCTCTTTTTTTTACAGAAATAAAAAAAAAGAGATATTAGTACAGTTATAAACACAAGGAAAATAAAGTTCTTAAATAAAAAATCATCATTCTCCCTGGTAACGGTGCCAAAAATTGATAACGCGGAAGCGTATGTCGTTACTACACGCGCGCTAACAATCTTAAAACCGAACTCGCACAAAATGATCAAAATAAAATATAGTACTTTGGCAAGCACGGGTCGAATCCACAGGGAAGAAGAGATTTTTGAAGTTAAAAACCTTGGACTCATTTGGAAAATATTTATGATTTGATTGCTTGAAGAAAAGTGATGAAACAAAGAACGATTCTAACAATTACTTAAAAATGCCTATGACTATGCGCCTATGTTATAGAAAATAATTACATGAAGTGGAAAGAGGAGATAGAAGAAGGAGGTTGAGAGGGAAGAAGAGCAAGATCTAGATCAAAAGAATAACTCCTTTCATTAACTTAAAAGAAAGAGTACATGAAATGCGAAATAAAATTGCACTAACAACGCAACGAGATTACAATAAAGTGAAATAACACAAAAGTAATAAAAATAAGAAAAGCCTGGAGTTTGGAGTTTGGAGTGGTAGTAGCAATGGTGATGATGGCGCCGTCCTCTCTTGGCCTTGGATCACGAACCACCTCACAGAAGACGTCGTCTACGCCGGGAGGAAGTCACCTTCGTCGTTGAAGCCGCTCTTGGAGGATAATGTATGGGGTGAGGAGAGAGATCTAAGGAGAGGAAGGGAGAAGTCAAGGTGAAATTAAGGGAGATGGCAATGGTTTAGAAGAGAAGGGGATGGTGATGAAGGAGAGAGTAACTAAGGCTACCTAGGTGAGATGGAATAAGAAGAAGAAGGCTTTTAAAATGTGAATTGTAAAAATCATAGAGAGAGTAGTGAAAACTCTAACATATCTTGAAAATCAGAAGGAATTAGAAGATGATGAAGAAGTAGAAGTTGTAGATCATTTAAAAACAAAGAACGTTCGTGAAGAAAGCAAGAGGAGAAGAGGAGTACAAGGGGGAGAAAAATATGGAATAACAGAGAAGAATGCAATCTGCGATTGCACATGATAGAATAATGAAAACACGAAATAACTTAAAAAATAGAAGGAATTAGAAGATGATGCAGAAGAAGACGTTGTAGAGCATTTAAAAATAAAGAACTTTTATGAAGAAAGAAAGAGGAGAAGAGGAGTATAAGGGGGAGAAACTGGCGGCCTAAGGTTAAGAGAGAAAGAGTAAAAAATTACCAAAAGAAGAACTCCCTTTCTCCTCCTTGACATGGGCTATTTATATAGAAAATTGGGTCAATGGAGGGTGGAGATTATATCAAAAGGAGATGGATGGCTGGGATTTAGTTATAAGATGATGCATGGGGGAAAGGAAAAGGAGGTGGGCACCCCCTCCTTGGGCTTTGGGCAACCCCCTTCCCAAGACTCATCATTTCTCTCCTTTATTTCAAACTTTGAATTCTCTTTTCCCTCCAACCAAAATATGTGCATCTTCTCCTCTATTTCAAACTTTGAATTTTCTTTTCCCTCCAACCAAAATATTTTGAATTCTCTGTTTGACTTGGTTAAAGTGGTGATGACAGTTTAGCCCCCGGCTTCTCTTACAATTACCTTTAGTGTCCTGCACACACATAATTACAACTTAATCCATCAAAATTATCACAATGTTCACAAATGCTCATGATTATGCAATGGAGAATTAATGCTCATGGCCCTCAACTTTACTTTACTAAATGATATCACCGAATTAATCAATTTACATGAAATGCCCAATTTACATGCGAAGTTGAGATTAACGATGGGACATGCATAATTGGGTATTTATATGCTCATAAAATGGTGCATATGCAATGAATTATCATAGAAAATGGACACTTATCACTCGCTCCCAACTAGAGGGGATGGCATAGAGTGAAGGTCAAAGTGCGAGGTTTCCTCTTCGTCTGGGGCATGCGTTTCCTTCAAAGTGGGGGTTGGATCCGGGGTGTTTACCACTACCAAGGACGTGAGAGGGTCTTTTGTGGGTGGGGTGATGATGGTTTGCGTATGGTGCACCCGGGGTGGTGGGAAAAGGGAAACTTGGTTTGGGATTGGTAGGGGAAGTAGTGGAGGTCTAGGTTGGGGTAGGATTGGAGTCGGGAGTGGTAGATGGGTTGGGTGAGGAGGCTTGGGTTGGTTGGTCTTGAGAGGTGTGTCCCTTATGGGGGAAGATGGAGAGGCAGAGGTCCCTTTGATTTGGGTGTGGGTTGGATAAGAGAGTTTGGGTTGGGGGGTGGTGGCCGTCATGGGGGAAATCGGATCGGTTATGGGTCTCTTGCCCTTGGGATCGGCTGGTTGTGGAGGGGTGGAATGTTGTGCCCCTTGTGCTTTGATGAGCCCCTTGTGCTTTGATGATTGTGGTGTTTTAATGATAGCAACAGGAATGAGTCACCACATTGAATGATAACCAACATTCATGTTTATAACTGATATACTCTGTGGAAAATGCATACAACAGGAATGAGTCACCACATTGAATGATAACCAACATTCATGTTTATAACTGATATACTATGTGGAAAATGCATATGACTGTGACTGGTATATTATCTGGAGAATGCATGTGTTCTGTTTGCATAAGTCTATTCGCTGCATGTGTTCTGTCTGCAAGTCATACATTGCATTCGCCAAGCCTGTACATCCATCTGCTTGCATTGAGTCTATACATTGGTGGCAAGTCCATATAGTGTCCTGCATTTAGGCAAAGTCTATACAGCCGTTTGCTTGTCAAAGTCCATACACTCAACTGCCTTGTCTTGATCAAGTATGTACATCAGACTGTTTCATCATCAAGTCTGCACATTGGTAAAGTATGTACATCGCCTTCAAAGCCTTCTGTTGAAACCTCAAGTCTGTACAGCCTGAGAGTGCGTCTCACTGACCGTCTCATGCAAGTCTATACATCACTGTTCATGCACAGAGTCACCGTCTCATTTAGTGTCTCGTATGCATATAGTAAGTCTATACATCACTACAGTAACGCAAGTCTATACATCGTCTGTCTCATGCATTGTCTTAGGCTAAGTCTGTACAACCTACCGTCTCATGTAGCATCTTATGTTAAGTCTGTACAGCACTGTTCATATGCTTCCAAGTCTGTACATTGCATCGTCTCAACTTGCGTCTCACTGAGCATATATTTACTGTAAAGTCTATACATACTTCATCGTATTAGAGAACGTCTCATGCCTTTGCCAAAGTCTGTACACTGATGTCTTTACCTACGTTGAGCATCAAAGTCTATGCATTGGCAGCACTGGGCAAGTCTATACATTCCCAGCCTTTACCTACGTTCAGAACCCCAAGTCTATACATTGGTTCAATCTTCCAAGTCTATACATTGGACTGTGCTCAACTGAAGTCTATACATCCTTCAAGGGTCCAAAGTATATACATCAACTGTTGAACCTCAAAGTCCACACATCGCCTCATTTCTTCAAAGTCTATACAGTCAGTATCTGCATTGCATTGCATGCATCATGGTGGAAGTCTATACACTGGATTTGTTCTGAAGTCTATACATTGCATGCCTTCCACCAAGTCTGTACATTGGCACTGTAGCATGCATTCATGAAGTCCATACATTCACTGAAGCTTGCTTAGCTGAAGTGTGTACATTGCATTGCATGACTTGAAGTCTATACATCGCATGTGTGCTTCATGCTAAGTCTATACAGGCTAAGTCTGTTGGTCTTGTGACTCTTGCATTCATTGTTAAAGTCTATACAGACTTCAGTGCATTCTCTTTGTGTCTCACATGTCAAAGTCTATACAGTCTGCATCGCATGCACTTTAAATATGTCAAGTCTGTACAATGGTCTTGGCATATGCATTCATCAAGTCTATACGCTGGAAGACGAAGTCTATACAGCGTCTCACGTTGCATCCATCAAGTCTGTACAGTGAGCGTTTCATTGGTGAAGTCTGTACACTCACCAGTTGAACTACAAAGTCCATTGGACTGTAGCTTGCACGAAGCTAAGTCCATACATCGCTCAAGTCTGTACAGAGTCCAGCGTTTCGTTCATGCATTGTTCACAAAGTCTGCACATTCTATTGTTCATGAAGTCTGTACACTGGACTGTGTCCTTGTACATCACTGTAGCTGCATCGTCTCATGCAACGTCTCATTCAAGTCTGTACAGCCATCTGCATTGGATTTCAAGTCTAGACATTGCACTGTTACATCCACCGTCTCATTCAGCGTCTTAGGCCTGCAAAGTCCATACATTGGTCGGTGGAAAGTCTGTACATTGGCTTCAAGACTCTCAAGTCTATACATTCATTTCTGAAGGGAAAGTCTATACATTCGTTTCTAAGGCAAAGTCTGTACATTGCCTTTGGACCTCAGAGTCTATACAGAGTCTGCATCCTCTAAAGTCTGTACATCCGATTGCCTTTGCTTTGGTCAAGTCTGTACAGCCAGGGAGACTGTTAAGTCTATACATTCCTTCACTATAGCTGGCACGAGGTGAAGTCTGTACAATGGTCTTAACTTTCCAAGTCTGTACATTGGCCTCCATGCCTCAAGTCTCTACATCGGATTGTTTGGCCAAGTCTGTACAGCCAACGCCTTCATTGATTCCAAGTCTGGACACTGGTCTTCAGGCATTCCAAGTATGCACATTGATTCAGGTTTTCCAATTCTATACAATGAAGTCTGAACATTGCATTTGCATTCACAATGTCTTCACACCTGAAGTCTATACATTGTGTCGTTCACATCTGCAAGTCTAGACATTGGAAAGTCTATACACTGCATTGTGCATACTATGATGTCTGTACAGGGTTTATGCTTAAACTGATAATCTGATACTCCTGACAGGGACTGTTCGAGAAGCTTTATGAAGGGCACGTGATCCGAGGATAAGAACAGTGCCCAGATGAGGACACGTGTACTGACAGCCTGCTGGATGCTGCCACGTGGTCCGAATTTTTAGGGCGGGAACTGTGGAAGCCACACGCGCCCTGGCTGCTGCTGCTATATATATGAGTCTTCATCTTCAGACGAAGGTAGATTGAAATTGACAGAGTAGAAGCTGTGAAGAAAAAGCAGAGTGCAGAGAGGTCTTCGATCCAGAGAAGAAAAAGGAAGAGAAGAGAAGAGAAGGAGAAGAAGAGAGAAAGAGAAGAAAAGAAAGAGAAAGAAAGAGAGATTGAGTGAGAGATCGAGAGAGCAGAGTGTGAAGAGAAGAAGAAGAAAGAGATAGAGAAGAGAAAAGCAGAGAAGATCGTTCCCACTGGAAGTTGGATCAGATCCAGTCCAGTCAGCTCTTTAAGAGCCACATTTTGTGCTTCACTGTTTACAGCTTTCCGGTGCTGTTTGGTTCTTGTTTTCATTTTCCATTTTATCCTTTCTTCAAGCTGTTAGTTAGCGGTTGCAGTGGTGGATTCCACTGGACAGCAAGCTGTGTTGCTCAGCGGGCGAGGAGGATTCCTTGGACGGCAAGCTGTGTTGCCCAGCGGTTGTATGGCAAGCTGTGATGTCCAGCTGTTCAAGCTGTGAGTCAGCGGAATCCCCACTCTGGTTTGAGTGTGGGGTGGATGTAGGTCTGCTGGACCGAACCACCTAAAAACCCATTGTGCAGTGGTTTGATTTCTTGTGTGGTTGGCGCTATATGAATGCTTAGGGGCGCTTTGGTTTGATGTTCTATAAGTGTTCATCAATTTGCTGCGCACACTATATGTTTGACTGTGGTTTAATTTCTTTTATCTGATTTCGCTAGATGAATGCTAGGAGCGCCTCAATTGGGTTTTCTGTCTGAATGCTTTAAGGCACAAGCTCCTTTGATTTGATTCAGTCTACAGTTTAGACTTTCTTAGGTTCGCTTTATATATCTGCAATAGTTTTTTTTTTAATTCCACATTTCTGATTGCTTTAGATTTTATTTGGGCGAAGTTTTTTTAAAAGGTGTATTCATTCACCCCCCCCTATGAATACTGCACCGAACCCAACATGGAAGTGGGGGCCAATTGGGTTTGAATGGTGGAGGTTGGATGGCAAAGTGTATAGGTGTTGGTCGGGGTAGGAAATGGTGGGCGTTGTAGAGGTTGGGCCTTTATGGTGGCCTTGAACTGGCCGGGAGAGAAAGGAGGAGTGGTAGTGCTCCTCGGGTCATGGCTCTCCGAGTAGGAAGGGGGACGTTTGGGAGTGTAGATCTTCCTAAGTTCTACCTTCATCTCCTTCCATGAGCTTATGGGTTCTTGCCTCCTAACCGCCCTAAGACCCACAGTGTGGTTCCACTCTTTCTTGGCCAGAGGCGAAAGCCGTCCTTTGGCAATGTTGATTGTCTTGGGTCCATATACCCAAGTCCTTTCAAAGTGTTTTTCCATGGTAGCCTCCCACTTTAGATAGGCTCTAAAGCTCGATCCGTCAAAGCGAAGGTCCTCATCTAGAATGATGTCCAAGAGTAGTGGGTCGATCTGACCCTTGTAGAGGGCCGAGTTGTATGGAATTGACCAAAGAGGGGTAGGCATGATGGCGCACCGGTTGATGAATGCAAATGCACCCTATGACTAGACTTAGTAGAGACAAGTCTAAAACTTGCTCTGATACCAATTGATGTAAGACAACCTAGGATGGTGGTGGCAACCCGGGCACGAATTGGTACGAGCCGAGGTTGAACCCGAAGGTCTCCTCGCGCAAGAAAGGCCGCATTCCGGACCTGCATAACCGGACCTTTCCGCGACGTCTTTTGATATACCACTTGATGAGGGGGAACTACAATGGGTGGGGCACAACTAATGGGATGCAGCAACTAGCCCGATCCTTGGACCTAGCAAGCAAGCACAATTCGCAAGATTAGCGGACCGACGTCGGCAGCCACTCACCCGACGCTCACCCAAAACCTGGGGTAACTCGGTGATGCCGAGCCGAGGATGTGAGGGTTGAACCCTTGCTGGTGGAGGGCCAGCAAGGCCAAGGTTGCTTTCCCATGGGTACGAATGCCCAAATCAAGGGGCAGACCAGGTGCCGAGGGCACGGGTCTCACTCTCTTCCCCACAGCGGTCTCTCGAAGGCAATGGTGTTGTCGGGACCGAGCGCTCACTCTCTCTAACCAGAGGAGCTATGAACAAATATTGAACAAACAAAACACTAAGTAGGAGCAGGAGTAGAGTGCTTACTCGACCGGTTTGAATAAATCGGTCCCGGTCGGAGACGTGGGCGAGCGGGGAGCGTAGGATCGCCACCCGCACACTGCGCCGATGAAGCTTCAACCTGAATTAAAAAGTTATAATCACTACACCCCTTGCAAGGGGGTTAGACTAGGGGTGGGGGACTGTATGATTACAAGCAAACACTACCTCCTATAGGGAGGGGCTTTAAGCCGACCAGGGGGGTGGGGGAACTTAAGATAAAGTCGAATTGTCGAGCTACGTCGGTTCTGGCCGCTTCTGGAACAGCCGGACAGAAAGGCGATGACGGCACCGCCACAGACTCCACCGACTTTAGATGATGATAAGACCAGCGCAAAAATGTCCTGGGTTGTCCCAGGAAGACGTCCAAATTTCTGGAGATTATTCTGATGCCAACAGTGGCCGAGGCGGGGTCGGGACCAGGGCTGGTCGGACCTGGCTCTGGATGTCCCATAACTTCTACTGCTAGAAGAAGTGGCCACCACGAACACTCCCGGGGTCCAATGAGGGCGGGACTAGAGCCATTGTGATCGTGGACGAGTCCTCTTCGATCAGAGACCAACGGGATCATTGTAGGGGGTCGGAGTAGACCGCGAGAACCAGAATGGTGGAAAGGGTCGGATCTGGCTCAGTGGAAGCTGACCTGCGAACTCCGGGGAGAAAATTTGGAAATCTGTGCTCTGGGATCCAAATGGCTCCCTTCTTGTTGGTGCTGAAAGAGGGCATGGAGGAGAAGACCCCAGCCAAAAATCACGTCTAAAGTCATCCTGGAGCAGCCATGGTCGCTTCTTCTCTCGGCCTCAGGTTCCCCACTGGAGAAGTTCTGCACAGTCGGGGGAGATTGGCTCCTCTGGGCAGCAGGGACCTCGGATGACAGCGAGACCACCTCGCCTATGAAGAATCCTTGACGAGCTTTCTAAAAATATATGGCTTGCCACCAGGAACTTCGTGGAGATGATGGGATAGCCTCTACAACCATAAGCTTCTGTGCTACTGCGATTCTGCCTGGGTAGTAGGTGGAGATTGAGGATGAGGTTGGGGTAGATGAGAAGGGGGAAGGGGGTGGGAAGGGGCTGGGCTTTCCCTGGTTGAGAGGGGATATGGGGAGGGTGAAAACCAGGCTAGATGGAGTGGAGGAGAGGGCTGGGGGGCGGAGCTAGAAGGGGGGGAGAGCTGGGGTCGCAGGTCTCCCAGGGTGGGAGAGAGAGGGGGGGAGCAAATGGCTAGGAGAGGGAGATCTCTCCCTAGTTTAAATTCTCACTAATGGTTATTCAATGGAGGGTCCTCGGGGATGTGAAAGGGTGTCTTGGAGGATGAAAGGGTGTGTTGGGAGTGGGATTCTCCCTAGGGAGAAGAGAGGTTGCTTGGGAGAGTGGGGAAGTCTCCCTAGGGGGTGGTGTGGTTAATGGTGGAGTAATGGTGGGGTGGGGAAGTTGAGGGGTCACTTGGTGATGTGGAGGGTGATGTGGCAAGTGAGGGGTGATGTGGCAAAAGGGGATTGGGCTGAGGTGGAGGAGAGGAGAGAGGGGAGGGGGTGGTCTAGAGAGAGAAAGGGGGCACCCCCTTTAGAGAGAGAGAGGGAAGAGAGAGAAGCGGGGTAAGGGAGTTTCTCAGTCCACAATTGGCTTCTCCCCAAAGGAACACTCAAATTGGATTTTTGAAAATGCAAATATTCATTAGGTTTCTCAAATGGGGGTGGGGTCCTATTTATAGGGACCCAACCTTTTACAAGACATAACTGCCCCTGGCTTTACTTGAAATGACCAAAGCTGTCCAATAAGCAAACCAAGGGGGTAAATGACTCAAACATAGGAAAATAATCTTAGGACCTAGGGATATGACTCAAATAAAAGAGAAATTACAATGATATGACTCAAATAAAAATGAGAAAATATAACATATGACTCAAAATAAATGACTAAATCATGCCGAATGCTTTCGGGGAAGGAGACGGGCCGTGAGTGCAGGGTCAGATGGTGGTGACCCCATCAGCTGTGTTGGGCTTAGCATGACCTCTTCATATTGCTCTCGGGATTCTAGCACTTCCCAATCCGAATCTATTTCTTGAATATTGAATATGGCCTTGATGTGCTTTGGAGCTCTAGTTGGGTAGTTTTTGGCAAAATGCCTAGTTTTCTTGCAGGCATAGCATTCATCACCCTTTGTTGCCGCACGTCTTGCCGTTTGCCTTTTCTTGAAGTATTTGTAGGGTTTAAATGGCCTTCCGGATCTTTTGAGTTTGATGAATCTGGGCCTTTGAAATTTCTTCCTTTTATAAATCTTCTTTTTGTTTGCAAGATTGAAGTACTCTGCTCCATCTATCTGAGAGTAGGCTCTCTGAGAGATGTGCGGCAAAGTATTTTGTGCCGTCATGTTGTAGCACAACCTTTTGATTTCGTGTCGAATATAATGAATTATGGCAATAAATAATAAGCCATCTAAAGAGACGTTCAAAGTGTTTAATTCAACTAAGACTAGGTTACTTATCGCTTCAGGGAACGAAGTCGGAAATTGAGCCTTGATAGTTCGGGAGTAGTGCTGGCCTACTCTATACACCTCCTTGGAGTAGCTGTTGACATATGGCTCAAAATCATCCATATTTTTTAGCTTCCGTCTTGCTAACATTAGCATATCAATGGATGTTTGATGCGCACGGACATGATAAAATTCTCTGAGTAAAAGGTTACCCAGATGTTGGACTCCTTGCTCAATTATTTCTCGTTTTGTATCATCGGGAAGATAGCCCCACCAGTGCTTGACTTTTCCTGTGAAGGCTAAATATAATACGTCGAATAGTTGTTGATTCGACATCTTGCTAGCTTGCTGCGCCATGTAAGTTTTCTGGGTCCAGATCCGGAATATATCTTCTATATCCTCTATAGCTGTAGTGTCTAGAGAAATAATAGGAATATCCATTCCTAATACAATCACATGATTAGCAAACTTATTTCCCATTCCATGTTCTGGTTTGGGAATACGAGACCGCATCATCTTTAGTTCTAGCGATTGCTCTGTTAATTTGCTAGGATCCTTGGGAAGGACTATGGATCTTGCAAATTCTAAATTTTTGAAAGTTGGAAAATCGACTACTTGAGATTTAAGCAATCTGACATTTGTCTCATGGGCTTGCAGAGAAGCTGAAATGGCTGGAGAAGTAGGTGCTTTCAACTTTAGTACCAACTCTGTCAATATGTCTAATTTTTTTTGTATTTTCTCCAGTTGGGTTTCTACCTTCATAATATGATTTTCAGCAAAGGTAGACCAGTTCGTGAGATAATATAGTTGCCTGATTTCATATTTCTGCATCTGAGGAGAATATGCTTTATGTAGCAAAAGGTAGCTTGCATCTGCCCGTAGTTCCACCTTTTCCTTCTGCATTTGTTCTGGAGTGGTGGTTTTGTAAGCCATTTTTGGGGGCCAAACGTACTCTTCTGGAGTAATATAACTTGGCTCAGTTCCATAAGTACTGGCACATAGAATGAATCATTCTTATCGCGACTGAGTCACGATTTAGAGAATTGGTGACTGAGTATGGAGGAGGGTCATGAATTACTGGAGGAATCGGAGGTAGTTCGGAAGTGGAAGTGGAGCTGCTTGGGGTAGGAAGAAGTTGCAAGGTAGAATATCTTAACGAATAAGGTTCACGATATCTAGACATCCATCTTTTTTTTATTTTTTCTTAGAAAATTCAGAATTGGAAATAAATTGTTCAATAGTTGGAAAGTCTTGGACAAATCCTTCTACTAACAGTGAGGGTGCAACATTAGCATTATTTTTATTTAATATTCTTGGTAGTTGTAGACCATAAGGGTGACGGAAATGAGAAACCACAGAGTTTGTAAGATGAAATATACAACGAGAAGCAATAGTTGCATATACAAAATGTGGCAACATTACAACATCTTTTATTTGCACACATACAACAAAGGCTTGGGATAGATGAGGATCATCTAAAGCTATAGTGAAATTTGGACGTATGACACATAATCCATCTTTGTCAAGATTTCCAGAAAATTGACAAAGAATCGCTATCTGCCAATCTAAATGCCTGACGTCTAGCAAAGTGACTAGGTAAGGGGCATTAAGATTGTAAGAAAAGTGTGGATGGACAAGAATGTCAATTTGTCCGACATGCAAAAACTTAGCTTGCTTTGCTTTCCATACTCTAATATCCTCCGGGGAGAAGAAGGGGAGGAATACTGGTCTGATGTCGCTTCCCTGGACTTGCATGTTCGCTTCAACCTATTTTATGCTTCTTAGAAGTTTGGCTTGAAATTGAGGAAAGTTGTAGAGTTTAGTTTTATAAATTTCAGGGAAGGATAAATTACCTTCGTCATGAGTCTTAGACTCCTGAATAAGCATATGAGAATGGATGGTTGATAGTGGAAGTTGACGAGATACGCCCTAGAGGATGCAGCAACTAGAGAAAGATTCTATGGACTTAACCAACGCAAGCACAATTCGCAAGTTTTAGAGACTAACGCGGAGGCTCGCTCTCTGGCGCGCACACTAAGCCCGGGGGTGACTCGTTGATGACGAGTCGAGGTCGTGGGATGAGACCCTTGCTGGGGGAGGGCCAGCAAGGCTATGGTTTCCCCCCAAAAGATTAGGAAGCCCGAAAGTGATGGGCTGACCAAGTGCCAAAGGGGCACGGGTTACTCACTTGTTCCCATAGTGGTCACACGAAGGCGGGAGTGCTTCGGGACCGGGCGCTCTCTTACCTTCCAGCGGAGCGATGATGGATATTAAATAAACAAACACTAAATATGAGCAAGGGTTGAGTGATTATCTGGCCGGTTTGAAGAAACCGACCCTGATCGGAGACGTGGGCGAGCGGGGAAGTGTGGGTTCCCCGCACACTACGTCGGTGAAGCTTCTCCCTGTTTAAATGATTACATTCACTACTCCTCACATAGGAGGGTTGGACTAGGGGTGGGGAAGTATGGGGTTACAAATAAACACTACCTCCCACAGGGAGGGGCTTTAAGCTGGCCGGGCGGGGTGGGGAAATTAAGCTAAGATAACTTCGGCCGATAATTCTGATTACCGGGGCAGCAAGCTGAATTTGGGGCTGATGTGAGCACCTCTAGATGCCGGAAGCAGTAGGGCCGATAGCCAAACATCAAGGGGTGTGGTAGCAGTGAGGAGGGATGTCCGGGGCTGCCGTGAGTTGAGGAGGGACCGCTGCAAGGTCAGCTATCCAAATCACACCGGTTCTACCCGCATTGGGACAGCAGGATAGTGGATCGAAGACGTTGCTGCTGCGAGCTCCTCCGATTGCCATTGCAGGTGGGACCAGAGCCAAATTTCTCCAGACTGACTCAGGAGAGCTCAGCTAAAATTTTGGGCCAATCAGAGATCATGGGTAGCCGGTGCAGCTTCAAGAGTCAGGGTGGGATGTTGCTACTCTGACTGTTCCCAAACCGAAGGCGCTGGAAGATATCCTCTCTCCAAACACCTCCGAGCTCCGTTGACAGCGTAGCTGATATCGACACGACCGTGGGAAAGTCCTCTTCGAACACCAACTAGAGAGGCCACCAGGGAAGGTCAGAGCAGGGAGATAGAGCCCGTAGAGTGAGAGGGGGTCTGATCAGGCCCTGGTAGGACAGACCTGCGCACCCGGGAGAGATCCACTAGAACGGGGAGCTCCGAAGTCCGAACACTGCTCCGCTGGCTGGGTTGGATAGAGGACTGGTAGTATCTTGCCCCAGCCAACTGGCGCACCAAGGGGAATAGGGAAGTGACCGCAGGAGCTTTTGCACTATGGTTTTGATCTCCACCCCGGATGCCGGAAGCGCAGTCTGACGAGAACGACCCTTCTGGACAGCTCCAAACTCTGATTGTGGTGAAATCACCTCGCCTGCGAAGCTGACTTGAAGGGATTTCCAGCAATATATGGCATGCCTCCAGGAACTTGGATGTGGTGACGGAGCAGACTCTGAAACCAGTGGGTCTTTAGCTCCCAGCGACCTGAAAACAGAATGGTGGAAAAGGGTGTATGTGGGGGTGGGGAAGGGGAAGAAACTTGCAAGGGGTGGCTGTTGGTGGCTGTGGGAAGGGGGAATGAAGGGTGTGGGGGTCGATGGTGGTGATTAGTGGGCAAGGGAGGGGTGGTGCAGGGCTTGGAAGAGTTGGGAATGGGCGGATGATGGTGGGCGACCAAGAGAAGAGAGGAGAGGGAGGGGAGGAGTGGTGGTCGGCCAAGGCTAAGGGGGAAAGAGGAAGGGGATGGTGGGTGCGCAGCCAACAAGGGAGGGAGATTCAAATCTCCCTTGGGAGGTGGAGGGGTGCTTGGGGAAGAGGGAGAGTTGCTTGGGGAAGAATAAAGGGTGCTTGGGGAAAAGGAAGGGGTGCTTGGGGAGTGGTGGGTGTAATGGTGGAATTGAATGTTCTTGGGAAGGTGAAGGGGTGGTCCTAGGTGGCAGCTTATGTGGCAAGTGAGGTGGCAGGGTAGGGATGAGGTGTAGGGAGGGGAGAGGTGAGAGAGGGGTGAGAACTAGAGAGAGAGGGGATGGGAAGAGAGAGAAGGGGTTCGCCCCCTTTAGAGAGAGAAGGGGGGGAGGAGAGGGCTTCTCACCCTAACCTTAGGTTTCACACCTAAAACACTCAATTTTTGTAGAGATTCAAAATAGGCAAATTCTCATTAGCTTCAAATGAGAGAGTTGTGTCTTATTTATAGGAGCTCAACTCTTTACATGACCAAAATACCCTTGACTTAACACATAATGACCAAAGCTATCCAAAAGGGGGCACCCCTGGGCTAGCCCTTACAATTGGGCCCATTAAGCCTAACATGCTATCTAATTGACCCAATAACTTACTCAACTGACTCAAATAAAGAAAAGTACAGTAATAAGACTCAAACAAAGTGGAAAATACATGATACTTCTTTGAGAATTAAGCCGAAAAATCATGCCGATTGCTACCGGAGTGATGTGGCGAGTAGTGGGAACTAGAGCTGCAGATGATGCCCCCATCATTCCCCCGGGGTGCAGAGAATTCGACCCCATCGAATAAGGGCCCTTCCTAACTCACCCTTGTGTCCACCGACGGGGCCGGCCCTTCCACCTAACGAGGTAGCGCTCATTCACCTTGCTCCTGGTGGTAGTGATCTATTCATCCAATATTCGCTCAACTTGCTCGCGCTGGCTTCTCCTGGCTGGTGGTTTTCCCTCAGGTGTGGGTACTCTCTCAAGGGAGGGATCATGCTCAATATCCTCACTGGGTACCACTGTGGGGCCCTTGTATGGCACCAGGTCAGCCACATGAAATGTGGGACTTACTCCGTACTCCTCGGGGAGGTCAACTTCTAAGCATTTGTGCCAATGCGCCTCAGAACCTGGAAGGGACCAGCCCCATGAGGCCTCAGTTTCGAGACAGCTCCCGAGGAGAGCCTCTCAGTCCTCACCATCACAAAATCACCCACGCGGAACTCTTGGTGGCGTCGGTGAGAGTCGGCCTGTCTTTTGTAAATCTCATTATTTTTGCTGATGTGCTTGTGAGCATGCAATCCTTTGTCATGTCGGACATAGGACTTGGTGAATGATAACACTCTATTGGATGTTGGGGGTTCTGGGCACCTAAATGTGAACCTAGCATGCCTAGACTCTTTATGAAGGTTGGTGAGGACAGGAGGGCCGGGACTTCCAAATGTAGCCCTATCATGTATAGCTTTCCTATTGATGGTGGGAGGGCCAGGGCATCCAAATGTGGTTCTAGCATGTGTAGGCCCCCTATCAAAGTGGGTGAACATTGGAGGGTCTATGTGCCTTGGCTTACCTACCCTATATGACCCTAGACAAAATGATGCATGTGACTCCAACCTCTCATCTTCTTGATGGACCCTTGGATGAGTGACTTGTGATGGAATATGGTAGTGGTGTTCTTTGATGAATTGGGGTGTGGGTTGTGGGTTGAGGGGTTCCTAAAAGGAGGGATCACAAGGGTCAAAGAAGGTCAGGTTTTTGATGGAGTGTGGGTAAGACTCGCTCCAAGGGACTGGTTTGGGACCCACGGGGTATGTAGTGGTGGAGATGCCATAGGAAGGGATTTGGTTGGACTTAAAGCAGTGGTCCTGATATAACATGGTTGGTGGGGGTAGGGAATAATGGGTGGTCAGTATGATAGGTGGATCATTAGGGTACCCGAGTTCCCATGAGAGGGGGTCATAGGGTTCACAAAGTGTTTGTTCTGGAAAGAAGCACTCCAAGTCTTCTAGGCTCTCAAGAGGTGATGAGTGGTTAGCATTGTGATAGGAGGGGAAAGAAATAGTATGGGGCCATGATTCCCACTCGGTGGGGTCAAAGGGGTCACGAAAGGTATGGTCGGTGCCGGTATGTTCTTCCCCAATAGGTTCCCACATCACAAGTTCCTCATCATGAGGGTTTTCCCTAAGTGTAGGGGACAATAGGGTGTCGGCCTTGAAGTGATGTCTAGGCTCTCTTCTTGAGATAAGAAATTCCAGTTTGTGGATTAAGTCAGGTTCCTCGGGTGTCGGAAGGAGTAAGAGGAGGTCACTAGTGTAGCAACCCACAGTGTAGACTGAGGTGATGGACCCGACACATAGGTGAATGAGGTCTAGCATCTGCGGTTGGTCGGTTCCCAAAGCCAACATGCTAGTCAGCTCAAGTTACCATCTTAGGCCCTTGATAAGATCATCAAAAGTCTCTACCTCATAGTAGGTTTAGAATGTGGTGTGATAGGAGATGAAGGGCACTATGGGGAGGTGTCGCTCCTGAGGTAGGCAAAGTGGGCTCGGACTTCCCAAGTTTAGATATTTCTTTAACCAACGGGCTAGAGATTCCTCTAAGGTTATTCCACTTTCTTTGGCCAAGGTGGGGAGAGTCGGGATTCTAGGCCAATACTTTTCTCGGGCTTGGAGGTGGAAACACCTAGCTGTACCTAACTGTAGGTCAACGGGTGGGATGGGGATTTCCTGGCCTAATTCATGACATTGTGACTCGTATTCTTCTTCCCAGTCGGGGGAGGCCTCATGCACTTCAATCACACTCTCATCCCTTTGGGGTGGGGAGGTTTTACTCTCCAAGGGTAGGGTAGGTTGCTCCTTGGTGGGATATTGGCTGGCCATGTGTCCCAACTTGTGGTACCTATAGCATCACCCGAGGTGGATCCACTCATTTCTATCCCTATGGGGCTCTTTCCTTTCCAAGAAAGGGTGAGGCTAGAGATGGTAGTTGCTGGAGTGTAAGGGAGTGGGGCATGGACCCTACTTGGTCTAGGTGAGGAACCCTTCATGGGAGGGGCTAAGTTGGCTTGTGGGGCCAAGACTTCTGGGTCAGATGGTCGAGGGGAAGTAAGTCTAGCAATCCTCTCAAGATCTCGGGCTATTTGGTATACACTGGGGGTGGGTCGGGTTGCATAGACTGTTCTAAGCTCGGTCTTCATGCCTTCCCATGTGCGAATGGGATCTTGCCTCCTAAATCTTCTCAGACCCTAAAGTTTTCTCCATTCTATCTTACTGAGGGGACCGAGGGTCTCCTTGGCGACGCACACCTTCCTTTCCTCGGACATGTAGTAGTGGTGGAAGTATCTATCCATGGAGGTCTCCCACTTCGTATATGTGTGAGGGTTGTGGGACCCATCAAAATTGGGTAACTCCGGTCCGATGAAGAGGTAGTCATCAGGTTGATTGGTGCGGTACATTGTTTTGGCCGGGGAAGGGGATGACACCGGAGCAATTGCCCTAGGATTAGACTTAGTAGAGATAAGTCTAAAACTTGCTCTGATACCAATTGACGTGATACGCCCTAGAAGATGCAGCAACTAGATAAAGATTCCCTGGACTTAACCAACGCAAACACAATTCGCAAGTTTTAGAGACTAACGCGGACGATCGCTCTCCGGCGCGCACACTCAGCCCTGGGGTGACTCGTTGATGACGAATCGAGGTCGTGGGACAAGACAATTGTTGGGGGAGGGCCAGCAAGGCTATGGTTCCCCCCCAAAAGATTAGGAAGCCCAAAAGTGATGGGCTGACCAAGTGCCAAAGGGGCATGGGTTACTCACTTGTTCCCATAGTGGTCACACGAAGGCGGGAGTGCTTCGGGACCGGGTGCTCTCTTACCTTCCAGAGGAGCGATGATGGATATTAAATAAACAAACACTAAGTATGAGCAAGGGTTGAGAGCTTACCTGGCCGGTTTGAAGAAACCGACCCCGGTCGGAGACGTGGGCGAGCGGGGAAGTGTGGGTTCCCCGCACACTGCGTCGGTGAAGCTTCTCTCTGTTTAAACGATCACATTCACTACTCCTCACACAGGAGGGTTGGACTAGGGGTGGGGAAGTATGGGGTTACAAACAAACACTACCTCCCACAGGGAGGGGCTTTAAGCCAGCCGGGCGGGGTGGGGAAATTAAGCTAAGATAACTTCGGCCGATAATTCTGATTGCCAGGGTAGCAAGCTGAATTTGGGGCTGATGTGAGCGCCTCTAGATGCCGTAGACATCACGCTAGTCATGCACTTGGTGTAATGCCTCACCATGTCATTCAAACTCCAGGGGGCACAAGTACTTTTCGGGCGCTCCTCCCAGGACCAGACCGGGCCCTTATGATGCGTTGGCATTGATTTAATGGATCCGAGACCCAAGTTATGTCTAGACTTTAATCAAGTTAAATGGCCAATAATTTCAAGTGTAGAACTTACCTCAGAGATTTCCAAGGGTAAGTGAAGAGATATTTTGACCAAAAAGTTCAAATTATCAAGAACCAATCAGGTCTGTGAATTCAAACACAATAACCACGGAAAATATTTTCCAGAAGATACACGGTCCATTTTGGGCCGCTCAGACGAAAGGACGGTCAATAATGGGCCGCTCATGGCTAGAAGAGCTGGAAGCCCAAGAACAAGGTAAACGGTCGTTACAGGACCGCTCAATGGACAAACGGTCCAATAAGACCCGCCCTAGTATGTGGACGGTTTTAATCAGACTGCTCAACTGGGCCTAACAAGAAGACTAGAAATCCACCCAAAAATGGGCTCCGGGCCGCCATAAGTGGGGCAGAACTGAACCAGGGTCCAGCCCACTCTCCACTGGACAACCTAGGGCTTATTGGGTCGATCCAAACATGATTGGTCAAAGATAAGACAAGGTTAATTGACCAATGTAAGTGGCACTCGGCCAGAAATGCACGGTTCATAATGGGCCACCTATTGAGTTAAACGGTTCGATTCTAACCGTTCAAAACTCAGTCAGTCCACATTGAGCCGTGACTCACAGCACAGTAATTCAAGCGGTTCGATCACGTGAACAGGTTCAGGTCTTGGTGGTACAACCTGCCCGACGTCCTAGTGAGAATCCCAAGCTCGTGGGGGCTTACGGAGGTCCCGTAATGAAGGTCCTAGTCCGACGGAAGGAATATCCGGCGGAGAGTCCCAACCATTACAAGGAAATGAGGCTATCAAACCATCGAAAACCAAGTATAGCGGTCAGTCAATCCTACCGGAGTAGAACGACTATCAAACAATCCTAATAGTTTTATGAAATCATGTTTGAATTTAACATATTGAAATAAGTCAAGGCCATGATGAATCAAGATCAAGTTGAAAACAATTAGCAACATTCCTGACTATTTAATTCCATAAGTTCTAATTGTCATGTGGATTGCTAACTTATTAACCATAAATTTACTAAGATAAATCATGCTAAAATGAAAATAAGCAGTTCTGTATAGTTGGGCGGTTTGTACAGAGCCGCTCACTGGCCTCGGCGGTCGCATGACAGGCCGTTCACACCCTCTCAGGTCCGAAGGCCTGCTGGTGATGAGCGGTCTGTAATGTGCTGCTGGGAGCAGTGCACGGTCTGGGATTGGCCGCTTAAAGGAAAGGGCGGTTAGGGTTACACTGTGCAATCTACAACACCGATCGAAGGTAAAACATATGGACAGTCAAGAACAGGCCGCATATAGAATATGGGCGCTCTATCGAGAGGCCGCGCAAGTCAGATCAGTCCGCCACCCCTTCACCTTGCCCGTCTCCGGCGGGGTTGGCTAGGGTTAGCAAAAATAACTAAATACGAACAATATATAGCATGAAAATTAGGGCTTTTACTATTAATGGAACGAGCATGAAAAGTTATACAAGATAGCATGATCAATTTAATGTTTAGTGCCTGAAATCCCTACCTAAATCGAGATGGAACATAGTTAACCCTAGTTCTAGCATGCTTCCACTACAACTCAAAATCCTAGCAGGATACTAGATGGAATTTAGGGCTTTCTAGATCAATGGAAAGAGGACAGGATAACGCTTCTATTTATATATAATGGTTAGGGTTTGGCTTGCTATCACCTACCTTAATCAAAGGATGAAGGAAGAAGAGGGAAGCCGATCGCGCTAGGTACACACCGCTGATGATCGTCAAAATCCTCCCTCGATCGAGCTCCTCTCTGGCCGCCACAGCTTATAAATGTTTCTAGGGTGGCTAAGGATCATTTTTATAGGTTCAATTGGGTCTGGGGAGTCCTAATCATGAAGATAGAGTCCTTGCACCGCGGACGTGCGAGATTCGTGCGAGACCAAGTCAATCCGCCACTCCGCCGCCAAATACACCTCCTAGGGTTAGGGTTTCGGAGATTGACCAGAGGGGAAACGAAGAGTTGATCCTTACCGTTCATTTGTATCCAGTTTTAGCTTAATTGGTTTAGTATTGGGCTCAAATTTTACGTTTTAAGGTCCAATTAGGCTAAGTGTGGTTTTGGGCCTTAATCTGTTAATTCAGCTTGTTTATGAATTTTATTTGGGCTAGTCGTAGAAGACAATTTTTCTTAACGTTTCATCCTCTTCAAGATTCTAATTTTTCCAGATTTTTACAAAATATTCAAAATTTTACTTATCCTATTTCTTAAGGAATTTCTTATTAATTTCTCGAAATTTTTATTCTTTAATAAATCGGGGTACTACATCATGGCATATATTCCGTTATATGACCATTAGTTACACACTTTGCACTATAGGAACACAATCTTGGACATGAGGACCTCTCCTTTGGATATTCCTTCTAATGGATTATGAAATCTTGTTTCAAGGCCTCCGTAATTCTCCGCGAGCCTGGGATTCCCACTAGGACGCCGAGTTGGTTGTACCATTAAAGCTCATTTGTCTAGAAAGCACTACCGATGTTTTGTATTTCTGGATCTTAGCGGCCCAATAATTGACCGCCATAGTCTTCTAGCGCACCTTATCTAGACCGCTAAAGGAACCTTGACGGATCTACCTTTGACCGCTAAAGACTCTAGAGAGCCTATTTTCAAATATCAAACAGTTTTGTACTTAACGGTCAGAACTAGACCGCTATAGTCATGTGACGGCCCAGTTATAGACCGCTAAAATTCTTGAGTTCAGTTAACCCAAGGTTTGACCCAAGGGTTAATATCCATTTGATCCTAGAAAGACTATTAAATCTCTGGGACACGTCACCTTTATCAAAATGATTTAACTAAATTATGAAAGTTAAGAACATACCGTTATGCTGCCGATTTATTTCCATGGCATAACCTAGTCACTAAAGTATTGATTGAAATTCCTTATTTCCTTGTACAAGCGTTCATGTTTTTGGTTACTTTATCATGAATATATCATTGAAATTGTACATTCTTGACCACATTATTTACATGCGTGGAAGTAGCTTGATTTATACTTGAAGAAGCGGATCGAGCACTGATTGTGTTCAAGGGCTCTATGCTAGTCCCCTCGGTTGATTGTCGGAAACATACTATTATAAACCATGGGGTATGATGCTACTGGCGTCGCATTGCGCTGGGAATACTTTCTTTATAAATAAGTGAAAATCCACGGCATCACGGAAATCACGGTATCCACGGATTTATCCACTAAGTGGTAATCCACAGAAATTCATGAAGTACTTGTTACTAAGTGAAGAAGTACATTCTTGCTTGTTACATGACATTCTAGTACATTCTTGTTCATGAAAGGCCATACTTTCATTCTTGCTTGATCATGTTCGCTCAGTCATATCTTAACTTGATCGTATCTTGTTACTTGTTTTATTCATGTGATTTACCGCATTTCGCATGATTTTACCTTATTCTTTAGAGCTAAAATGTTAATCACTTTAACATTACCATTCAGTTGATGCGAAGATACCTACTGGGTAAGTGTGCTCATTACCTATTTTCAATCTTTTCAGGAGATGCAAGTAGTTCGGATTCGGATTCAAGTTATTCAAGTGATGGGTCCGAGAGCGAATGAAAGTCACATGAAATTGAGAGTGAAGACTTAGGAGTCAATAAATGTCTAGATCGAGTTCATGTAATTTTTCATTTTTATTGAGTCTAGAGTTGAGTAAAGTTGGAGTATTCTTTGTATTTGGATCTTTATCATTTTGATTATTAATGAAAGGAGAAGTTGATTAAATTATTGTGCAATTACATTTTTATGTGTGATTGTCTTGCGCTCTGATTATTCTTTCTTGCAAGAGGCTTACCAGGCCGGCTATTCACATTTCTCGAGATCATCTTCTGCTGTAATAAAAGCTCGGGGCGTGACAGTAAAGTTGGTATCAGAGCCTAGGCATAAGTATGTCCAAGGCAAAAGTCATGTCATAGGCTAAGTCCAAGGTTAAGGACCCACACCTATGAAAACTAGGAAAGACATTCCCCACCTATGCGAGAATTGGGTAGAGCCCAGAATAAGAAAATAAATTAGCTCTAGATTAATCCCTTTCAAAAATTCTATGAGAATTAACAATTTGTTATTCTCTCAGGTACCTTATTCTTATTATAATGGCTCATCGTGTAGATTGGAACGGCATGCAAGAGACCGTAGCAGGTCTGACTCAAGCACTGCAAACCATGGCGCAAGTTGGCGCAGGAGCGAGAGCTAGAGACCTACACCGCAATTTTCGGAGCTTAAACCCTCCGACATTTTCTGGTTCCTCAAATCCAGATGAAGCTGAAAACTGGATAGACGAAATGAACCATATTTTCGAAGTTATGCAGTGTGCGGATCAAGAAAAGGTTCGCCTTGCTACTTTTCAATTGAATAAAGATGTCCGTACGTGGTGGAAGTCCATTCCTACACCCCCAGCTGATGCACCACACACGTGGGAAGGTTTCCTTACGCTCTTTCGAGCCAAGTATTTTTCTGAGCACATCAAAGAGCGGAAGGCTATGGAATTTACTTCTCTTCACCAGGGCATGATGTCAGTGGCGGAATATGAACTTCAGTTTTCCAGGCTGGCGCCATATGCTCCGCATTTGATTAGCACCGACTTGCTAAAGGCTAATCAATTTATGGATGGATTAAGGCCCGGCTATATTCAGCAACTAGGGACTCAGAATATCCGTACTTATACGGAGATGGTCCAACTGGCGCACCTATGTGAGAGGACCTTAGAGAAGGTAGAGAAATTAAAAGGAAAGGGAGAGGAGCCGAGCCGAAGGTCTGATCGACATGATAAGAAGAAAAGTTCAGCATCACAGAACCCTACAAATCCCGTGATAGCAAGAAAAGATCCCGAAATGGGAGTGGTAGTGGCTACCACAAGAACAAGAAAGTCAAGGAAGAAGACAAGCAGGTCACTACGGCCTATACTTTCTGTGAGAGGTTCGGTCACTCGGCCGAAGAATGCTAGAAGTGCCTTGGTGCTTGTCTCCATTGTGGCGGCAGGGAGCACCGTATGCCGGATTGCCCCCTTATGAAGGAGCTAGCTTCTGGAAATGGACGTAAACGGCAGGCTCGTCTTAATGCCATCATGAATGATGATGAAGTACCTAGGGATGATGGGCTTATGGAAGGTACTATTCACATTTGTTCGCATCCTACTTTTGTACTATTCGATACTGGTGCTTCTCATTCCTTTATATCTACTTCCTTTGCAAAAACTTTACCTATTTCGTCAGTTCCTTTACCTTCGGACCTTGCTATTACTACGCCTTTAGGCCCCGGAACCAAACTCACCAACTATTATCCAAATAGTGAGGTAAGGGTAGAAGGATATAATCTTCCTGCAAATCTCGTATGCCTTGATATGGAGGGCTACGATGCTATTCTAGGCGTAGATTGGCTTGTAGACCATGATGCTTACATCAATTGTTGCAACAGGATTATCTCTTTTCAGAAACTTGGTCTTCCAAGGCTTTCCTTCCTTGGTATCAAGTATAGGAAGCATCCTGCCATTATTTCATCTCTGTACGCTTGCAAATTAATCTCACAAGGATGTGTAGCTTTTCTTGCTTCCGTTATCCTCACCGAATCCAAGGAGATCATCTTAGAAGATATCCCGATTGTCAATGATTTTTTGGATGTATTTCCATCACATTTACCCGGTTTACCGCCCGAAAGGGAAGTAAACTTTTTCATTGAACTCATTCCTGGAGCAGCACCTGTTTCAATAGCTCCATACATGATGTCCCCCATAGAACTCAAGGAATTAAAGAGACAACTACAGGAGCTACTAGACAAGGGTTTTATTCGACCCAACACATCCCCTTGGGGTGCGCCGGTTCTTTTTGTCAAGAAGAAGGATGGATCTCTCAGGTTATGTATCGATTACCGGCGACTGAATCAGCTTACTATCAAGAACAAGTATCGTTGCCGCGTATCGATGAGCTCTTTGATCAGCTTTCGGGAGCAGAATATTTTTTCCAAAATCGACCTCAGGTCAGGTTATCATCAACTCAAGATCAAGGATGAAGACATATACAAGACGGCTTTCCGTAGCCGTTATGGCCACTATGAATTTGTGGTAATGCCATTTGGGTTAACCAACGCCCCGGCCGCATTCATGCAACTTATGAATAACGTCTTCAGGCCGTATCTCAACCAATTTGTGGTCGTATTCATTGATGACATTCTTATATATTCTAAAACAAAGGAAGAACATGAAGAACATTTAAGGATAGCCTTACAAACTTTAAGAGAACATAAGCTTTATGCCAAACTTAGTAAATGTGAGTTTTGGCTTAAGGAAGTCTCATTTCTTGGACATATTATTTCAAAGGAAGGAATCACTGTAGATCCTTCTAAAGTTGAAGCTATCAAGAACTGGAGCCGGCTAACGACCGTGTCAGAAGTTAGAAGCTTTTTGGGACTGGCTGGTTATTACAGAAGATTTATTAAGGATTTCTCTAGGATCGCTGTTCCTTTGACTAGACTTATAAGAAAAGAAAATCCTTTTATATGGTCGAAGGACTGCGAGGAGAGTTTTCTAACTCTTAAGGATCACCTCACTACTGCACCAATTTTAACACTGCCGACGGAGGGTGGTGGATTTGAAGTATATACAGATGCATCTGGTATTGGCTTAGGGTGCGTTCTTATGCAAAATGGAAAGGTAATTTGCTATTCTTCAAGACAATTGAAACGTCACGAAGAGAATTATCCTGTGCATGATTTAGAATTGGCGGCTGTTTTATTTGCCTTAAAGATTTGGCGTCACTACCTTTACGGAGAAAAATTTACGATTTATTCAGACCACAAAAGTTTGAAGTATTTGTTCTCCCAAAAGGAGCTGAATATGAGGCAAAGAAGGTGGTTAGAATACCTAAAGGACTTTGATTTTGCTATTCAGTATCATCTTGGCAAGGCTAATGCTGTAGCGGATGCACTCAGCAGAAAACCAATGGGAAAGCTATCAAGCCTCATGATTAGTATGACTAATCTCATTCCTCAATTTGCTCAGTTGAATTTAGATATTGACATGAAGGAAGAAGATTGCTTTATGGCCAGTATTCGAACTCAACCTACATTAATAGCAGATCTGGTCAAGCTACAAGACAGTGATCCAGTATTATTAGAGATTAAAGCCAATATTGAGCAAAGGCCAGATTTCTCTATTGCCGATGATGGAAGATTATTATTCAGGGATCGAATTTGTATACCAGATCATGTTGATACTAAGAAACTGATTCTGGATGAAGCTCACAATTCTAAATATACCATTCATCCCGGTGGTACAAAAATGTAATAGGATCTTAAAAGGAACTTCTGGTGGCCTAACATGAAAAGAGAAGTGGCAGATTTCGTGTCCCGTTGTCTCACTTGCCAACAAGTAAAGGCAGAGCATTTAAGACCCGTAGGTAAATTACACCCCTTACATATTCCCGAATGAAAATGGGAGAGTGTAGGGATGGATTTCATTATGGGTTTACCTAAAACAAGAGGAGGACACGATGGTATATGGGTAATCATAGATCGATTAACTAAGTCTGCACATTTTCTGCCAATAAAAAGTAGATGGTCTGTGGATATTCTCGCAGCCTTATACATAAGGGAAATTGTCAAATTGCATGGTATCCCTGTCACTATTATATCTGATAGAGATCCCCGATTCACGTCACAATTTTGGAAGGGTCTTCAACATTATCTAGGGACCCGACTAAACTTTAGCACGACATTGCATCCACAAACTGATGGTCAAACGGAGAGGACGAATCAAGTGGTGGAAGATATGCTCAGGCTTGTGCTATTGACTTTGGAGGAAGTTGGTATGATCACTTGCCTCTAGTGGAATTTGCATACAACAATAGCTACCAGGCTAGTATACAAATGGCACCGTTTGAAGCTCTTTATGGAAGGAGTTATCGTTCCCCTATCTGTTGGAATGAAGTAGGAGAGAGGTAATTTCTTGGTCCCGACATTATTAGGGATACTACCGAGAAGATTAAACTCATTCGTGAAAGACTTCAGATGGCCCAAGACAGGCAGAAATCGTATGTTGACAATCGAAGGCGCGACTTGGAGTTTCAAGTAGGAGATCGTGTATTTCTTAAGGTTTCTCCAGGTCGAGGAATTCAAAGATTTGGTATTAAGGACAAGCTTACTCCAAGATTTATTGGTCCTTTTGAAATTCTGGAAAGAGTCGATGAAGTAGCTTATCGAATCGCTTTACCTCCTCAACTATTTGAAGTTCATGATGTATTTCACGTCTCAATGCTCAAGAAATATGTTCCTGATCCTTTCCATGTCATCACCTACGACAATCTAGAGATTAAGAAGGATTTCACATATGAGCAGAAACCAATCAAAATCCTTGAACGAGAGGTACGTCAACTTCGGAATAAGACTATTCCCGTAGTCAAAATCCAGTGGACAAAATCGGGAGAAACATGGGAAACCGAAGAGGCTATGCGCAAAAGATTTTCAGAATTATTTGAATGTAAGTACACTCTCCACAAGTCCATATATTGAATTTGGGGACAAAATTATCTTAAGTGGGGGAGAGTGTAATGCCCCAAAATTTTTATAAATTATTTCTGGAATATTTATGTATTTTTTGAGAATTTTAAAAGATCAAAATAGATTAATAAATATATATTCAGTTAAACAAATCATTATTAAGGCCCAATTATGGTAAACCATTAACCTAGCCTATTTAAATAAAGCCCAAAAGATTTAAGGACCAAGCCCATGAAGTTTGGCCCATATTCTAGAAGGTTAATTAGCCTATTCACGAAATATAGGGATAAATACATCTTGAATGGATAATTTAGTGGATAATGTTGGAGTTAGATGGAAGGCTCTTTCACCACAGAATGTGGATCTAGAGGGGGGGTGAATAGATTAACAGGCTAATTCAAAATTTATGCCTAGATTCAAATGCAGAATTAAAAGAACACTGGACAACCACAGTCAAAGCACCGAATGATGGAAACAAGATCTGCTAAACAGACAAGCAAACACACGAGAGGCACAAAGATTCTTAGGTGGTTCGGTCAATCCGACCTACGTCCACCCCACATTCAACTCGAATGTGGATTACTGCTGATACACAGCTTCAATCTGCTGGGCACTACAGCTTGCCAACAACGGCTGGGGCTTACAGCTTATCCCAACCAGAGGAACACCCTCTGCAACAGCTGGGCAATACAGCTTAGCCGTCCGAGACCAAGTCTCTCCTGCTGAGGATTACAGCTTCACCTGTCTAGTGGAGACCTCCACTGCAATGCTGCCTCACAGCTTGAAGAAACAAGAGTTCGGAAATAAAAATGCAGAAGCAAGATGAAAAAGAAAACTCAAATAGGAATGTAGCTCGGAATGAGCAAGCCTCAGCTATGGTTTCTGAACCAAGAGACTGAGTTACAATATGAGCAGCTCTCAATCTAAACTCTCTCAATTTCACTCTCTCAACACATCTCTTCTCTCTTCTCTTCTCTCTTTTTCTTCTTCTCTATTTTCTTTCTTCTCACTATGGATCGATGGCTCTCTGCTGTATATACTTTTCTTTTCTTCAATCGATCACATTCCATCTGAAGATGAAGGCTTCATTATATACTATTAGCAGGTGGATGAGGGCGCGTGTCTTCCACATTTCCCGCCCAGAGAATTCACCATAACCGAGGCAATTCCATCGACGTGGCAGCACCTGATCACCTCGTCCTCCTGGGATCACGAGCCATGTCAGCAATCTCAATAGAAGATCCCTTTCAGACAGATTATAGGATTATCAGATTAAGTGAAGAACTCTGTATAGACTTATAAGATGAACTGCATTGTATAGATTGCATTGTATGGACTTGTGAATTCGAATGCAGTGTACAGACTCTGCTCAATGTATAGACTTCATCTATGTGAAGCATCCGCTGTACAGACTTCATATGTGAAGCAGCCGTTGTACAGACTTAGGCAATATGAAAACATGACAGTCAACTGACGATGTAAGGACTTCAAGTGTGAAGACGTTGTGAGTGCAAATGCAATGTACAGACTTCAGATGTGAAGCAGCCGCTGTACAGACTTCACCAGACTTCACTCAATGTACAGACTCCACGAACGATGCATGCAATGCATTGAAGGATGTACAGACTTCCTGAAGTGTGAAGGAGTTGAGAGTATAGACATCATCATGTGAAGACTTGAACAAGGCATGTATAGACTTCACATCGTGAAGCAATGTATATACTTAGCTGAAGAAACTCTGTACATGCTTAATCAATGATGCAATACAAACGAATGTATAGACATTCAATGTATGGACTTTCCAAACGAAACTCTGTACAGACTTGATCAGATCAAGACAACTGAATGTGTGGACTTCCAGTGTGTAGACTTGACGATGTACAGACTTGATCGATGCAACGTCTGTACAGACTTGCTCAACCGGTCCGATGTACAGACTTGGAAAACTAATGCCAATGTACAGACTTTGGCAAAGCATCGATGTACAAACTTTCACCGTTCCAGCTAGAGGATGTATAGACTTTACCCAGTGCAAGCTACAGTGAATGAATGTATAGACTTAACAGTCTCCCTGGCTGTACAGACTTAGTCACAGGCTGAACAGTCGAATGTATAGACATGCTTCCACCGACCAGTGTATAGACTTTGCAAACGTGAGACGCTGACTGAGACGGTGGCTGAGACAATGCACAGACTTCAGGTGAAACAATGCAGCTACAGTGCAATGTACAGACATGCCTAAGACGCAGCATGAGACACTGGCTGAGACGAACACTGTACAGACTTTGAATGCAATGTATGGACTTTGCATAAACGATGCATGAGACACAGACTAATGTACAGACTTCACAAACAATGCATGAACGATACGCTGAAGTCTGTATAGACTTTAACAATGAATACATGCTGCGATGTACAGACTTTGTCCACGAACTGTGCACATGCATGAACGATGTATAGACTCTGAAATGCAAGCAATGCGACAGTGTCTAGACTTTGGGCTTTACCCTGCAGTGTATAGACTTGCTGGTCTGCTAGGAATGCAATGTGTGGGCTTGCAACTGTGCGAGCCATGCAGTGTATAGACTTCATGCATGCAGACGTTGAGCTGCAGAATGTGCAGACTTTGCCAACAATCAACAATGCAGTGTATAGACTTCAAGTCAGAATGCACAATGTGTGGACTTGGAAAACAAAGGGGGCGTCGACCCATCAGAAGGGAGCGTCGACCCATCAGAACTTTCCAGACTACACAATGAAATGTATGGACTCTATGTTCATGCTGCAATGCAATGTAGACCTGTGGGTGTGTGCACGACAATATATACTCTGACTGCATTAGGTACACAGACAACCTGATAAAAACAATTTCATCAAAATAAGAACAGTTGCCAATCAATCAAAACAAGCTGTTGCCAATGAAATAAAACTTAATGTCAACATCATCAACACAGAGGGGTCACAACAGATAAGATGAAATTAGAGTTTGAACTTATTCAAATTCGGTACCTAGGACAGGTAGAGACCTATCGTAAAATCGCTACAAGTCATTTGGAGGACCAAGCCTCGACCGCTATTTCCTGTCAGTTCCGTGAATTGAAGAAAGAGCAAAAAGATGGGATTTTTGCTAGTCTATCCTTTAAAGATCGAGATGGAAGAACTAGTAATCATATTTTGGACTCCCTGAAGTCGATCTAAGGTTTAACAAGGACTCTAGAATCGATCTAATCCTCAAATCCTAGCAAAACCATATAAATAGGATTTAGTTTTGACCTGCGCGACCCTTACATTGGCTCGGCTGGAATCAATGTAAGCCGACGTTATTTCAGGTAGGTTCTTTAGAAGTTTTTATTGCCAATATATAGGACTAACATATCCCAAAATTACGTGCTAGGAGATCAAGCACACAAGGAGATAGAAGCCTGCAAAGTTACTGGTTCGACCTTAGTGGCCCAGGAAACTGTGTAAGAGTCCAGTGAAGATCAAAGGATTAGAGAACCAAATCGAGGTATTTAGCCAAAGTGTCTTTAGAACTTTTTGTTCCCCTTAGTATCTACTTCTTACCCTCCAAATTTCACATCATTAGGTCAAGAGAGTATGGAGTTAGAGCAGCTTGAAGTTGCTGATTTGTCACAAAGAGTGCAAGGGACTAAGGGTAGCATCTAGCATCAAATTCGAAGGCTTTACCAGAGGTAGGTCATCTCATGCACGGCAAAAATATCATGTTAGCATTAAAAGCCCTCTTATTTTGCTCGATTTCTTTTTTTATGTGTGGAGAATTGCTTGTTTTAATAGGACCTATGCACTTAGTATATCATGCATGCATATTCTTAGCCTTAACTAAGTTAAAAAGAAACTTTCTTGTAAATTCACAGAAAACCCATGCATATTGTTAGCTTAACCTTTGTTTTATCCTGATAGGGAAAGTTTATATATGATTTTCAGACATGATGTGAGTTAAAAATCTTAGAACCCTCTTATTTAAGTTACTGTCTGTCGTGCTCTAGCGGCTTAGAATTTGACCGCCATCCCTCTGTAGCGGCCTTACGATGAATCGCTAGACACTTTGTAATCTCGATGAAACCTCTGACGGACTGGAAATTGACTGTTAAAGTTATTGTGGCGGCCTTACGATAAACCGCCAGAGTCTTGTAACGGCTCTATGATAGACCGCCACTGTGTTGTTTTCTGTGAACCCGAGATAGATTTAAGAACAGCCATATAACTTATAATTAAGCCTAGTTAACTATATACTAACCTGTTTTAATGATATTTATTACTCTGAGTTTTAATTCCTAATTCATAGACAGAGAGTTCATGTTTCTTTATGGTACTTAGGATTATTTTAAGTATAAGGTATTTTGTGCCAAAAATCATATAATTTTGTATTAAATTTTGGTTTGAATGCTTATATGGACGAGATTTAACGCTGATTTCTCACTCTACACATTCTATTCTTATCTCAGAGTCAGTTTTCTGTAAGTTCATGGCATATATTCCGGTATATGACCATTAGTTACACACTTTGCACTATAGGAACACAATCTTGGACATGAGGACCTCTCTTTGGATATTCCTTCCAATGGACTAGGAAATCTTATTTCAAGGCCTCCGTAATTGTCCGCGAGCCTGGGATTCCCACTAGGACGCCGAGTTGGTTGTACCATTAAAGCCCATTTGTCTAGAAAACACTACCGATGTTTTGTATTTCTGGATCTTAGCGGCCCAATAATTGACCGCCATAGTCTTCTAGCGCGCCTTATCTAGACCGCTAAAGGAACCTTGATGGATCTACCTTTGACCGCTAAAGACTTCAGCGAGCCTATTTTTAAATATCGAACAGTTTTGTACTTAACGGTCCAGAACTAGACCGCTATAGTCATGTGACGGCCCAATTATAGACCGCTAAAATTCTTGAGTTCAGTTAACCCAAGGTTTGACCCAAGGGTAATATCCATATGATCCTAGAAAGACTATTAAATCTCTGGGACATGTCACCTTTATCAAAATGATTTAACTAAATTATGAAAGTTAAGAACATACCGTTATGCTGCCGATTTATTTCCATGGCATAACCTAGTCACTAAAGTATTTATTGAAATTCCTTATTTCCTTGTACAAGCGTTCGTGTTTTTGGTTACTTTATCATGAATATATCATTAAAATTGTACATTCTTGACCACATTATTTACATGCGTGGAAGTAGCTTGATTTATACTTGAAGATGCGGATCGAGCACTGATTGTGTTCAAAGGCTCTATGCTAGTCCTCTCGACTGATTGTCGAAAATATACTATTATAAATCACGGGGTATGATGCTACTGGCATCGCATTGCGCTGGGAGTACTTTCTTTATAAATAAGTGAAAATCCACGGCATCACGGTATCCACGGATTTATCCACTAAGTGGTAATCCACAGAAATTCACGAAGTACTTGTTACTAAGTGAAGAAGTACATTCTTGCTTGTTATATGACATTCTAGTACATTCTTGTTCATGAAAGGCCATAATTTCATTCCTGCTTGATCATGTTCGCTCAGTCATATCTTAACTTGATCGTATCTTGTTACTTGTTTTATTCATGTGATTTATCGCATTTTTCATGATTTTACCTTATTCATTAGAGCTAAAATGTTAATCACTTTAACATTGCCAATCATATTGATGCAAAGATACCTACTGGGCAAGTGTGCTCATTACCTATTTTCAATCTTTTCAGGAGATGCAAGTAGTTAAGATTCGGATTCAAGTTATTCAAGTGATGGGTCCTAGAGCGAATGAAAGTCACATGAAATTGAGAGTGAAGACTTAGGAGTCAATAAATGCCTAGATCGAGTTCATGTAATTTTCCATTTTTATTGAGTCTAGAGTTGAGTAAAGTTGGAGTATTCTATGTATTTGGATCTTTATCATTTTGATTATTAATGAAAGGAGAAGTTGATTAAATTATTGTGCAATTGCATTTTTATGTGTGATTATCTTGCGCTCTAATTATTTTTGCTTGTAAGAGGCTTACCATGCCAGCTGTTCACGTTTCCCGAGATCATCTTCCGCTGTAATAAAAGCTAGGGGCGTGACAAAGATGATCGTCGGTGGGTGGGTGGGATGCTTGGCTTGGATGACGATTAGGAAGAACTCGGGCCGCTGCTGTCCATGCGCCTTGTGGAAGTCCTCCCAAATCGCATCGACAAATGATGAAGTAGGCAGAGAAGTTGCTGCGAGGGCAGATACAGATGGTGGCTCGGTGGCGACCAGCAGATCGACGACGGCGGGTGGCACCGGGGTGACTGGTAAGATGATCCGGATCCCGGATACCAGATATATATGATAGGACTACCGGATACACCTGATACCACTTGGAACCCGCGAGGCCTCCCAAGAGCGGTAAAGCTCCGAAGGGATAAAAGGATTATCGTGTAGTACATTGAAGCCACAAAGATATAACAGTAAGCAATTAAATTTCATTAGATCGGTTTGCTAAAGTAGCTGAAATAAAATTACTTTTTAATTAACAATTTCAATTTAACAATTATACCAGAGTCCAGTCCAAGAAATTAAAGACAAGTACAGGCCACAGGAAAAGAACATACACTGAGGTCGGGGGAAACTCGACGCAGGTACCGCTGGCAGCTACAGACGCGCCACACTAGGAACCACGAACAGAGACGACGCCACTCACCTGAAAAGTAGGGGTGAGTCTCCAAACAGAGACTCAGTAGGGGTCACGCAGATCCCCACTGAACAACACGCATCACACGGAACAGAAAGCAACAGTAGTAGCAAAGCAAGAAAAGCTACACTACAAAGCTGTAAAACTACTCTAGAAAGTAGTAAGGAACAGACGGGGAGTAGGAGTAGGGAGCAACAAGGAAGAGGGGGAGGAAGCCGAACCAGACAAGCGGCTCCCGAACTAACCTCGGCACCCCATACTACTCTAAGCAGCAACAAGAAGGCGACTCTGATCTGATAAAGTCAGGAGTTACCGATCTGCCGGCACGACGCCAGGCCTAAGATGAAGACCTGCAAAGACAGACAAAAGTCTAGAAAAGATCTAGACAGACGACAGACAGACTCGATGACACACACGACTAGAATGTCGTGCACGCAACACAACACTGACTTCGAGTAGGGCCACAAGAGGGCTAACTCAGAAAGGTCATGACGCACAAGAAACGCGAAGAGTCACGTATCACGTGACGGAAGCACCTCCTCATCAGAAGAACATCCAGCTGCGTCCACTGACGTCCTACACTGCGCCATGAGTGTCTCGCCTACGGTACCGCTAAAGCCAGGGTAGAGTCGCAGACACGCACTGAACCAAACAGGAACTACAACAATGAGTAACTCGTCAGGTTTACGCCCATCGACGTAAGTCCTCAGCCCCTGACCACGTGTGCACACACTGGCTCTTGCCTAAGCCAGGCCCTCTAGCTAGTTTTCTCCCTCGGTAGGACGCTACCGCTAGCCGGGAGCCCACGGAACTAGCTTACAAACCGTATTACAGGAACTGCCCTTTCCACCACTCCGAGGTGGGTCAACACACTGGATCACGTGCATAGACAGGCTACGACTAGTGGAGGCTTACAAGACACCAGACTCAGAAACACAAGTGCTAGAGTACAGACAAGCTAGAACGCACTGTCGCACGTACTACTAGGCATCACTGGCAGTACGACTACTACCAACAGACTCAGGACTAGGCAACTAGACCTACTACGTAACTATCCTTGAGTCAGATGACTCAAAGGCAAGATCGTCACTGACAGCGGAACAAGCCGCCAATCGGTCTAATCCTAAGCCACGGGAAATGACGCTCTGCAGAAAATGACTCACGGAGACCTGAGGGAACACCGAGAACCCTCAACACGTCTGGACATGCAAACCAAGGTAAAACGGTACCTCGAGATGTCCAGAACCAAAGTCTCAGACTGGATAGAACTGCCGAGACACACACACAAGGTCACTCGTCAACCACTGGGTCACCCCGGGTTGACCGGAACCCAACAAAGACACGTAAGCACAAACCCTCTTGGCCACCTCGGAACACGGTTACAGCCCTCATAGGACATCGGGTGATGTTCGCGTGACAATGGCGAACCCCAAGGTCAAGCCAAGATATCAGAAACCAAACCACCGATAAACCACTCTCTGGGCATAGGCTATCCATCACTCGGCCGCTATGTCAACCAAGCAGTCAAGGAGGACTCGCCACGCAACCAGAGGCAAAGACACTGGTGGTCCTAGATTAAGTCGCTCGGAGAAACTATAGCAGTCAAGGAATAGGCCGCACACAATTCACCCGAATTGACCGATCCAAGGAACCATCGAAAGACAAACCAACACTAGCAGTCCAGGATAGGACCACTAGAAACACCGCCCCAACTCACGTAGACAACCGACGTGAAATAGACAGGACGTACGGAGACTTGGGGGAACTTTGACACCCTCAAGGCACCTGGACACACAAACCGAGGCCAAATCGTACCTCTAGGTGTCCAGAACCATGTCTCGAGCTGGACAAATCCATCGAGACACAGGCAAGGTCGCATGTCGACCATTGGATCACACCGAGTTGACCAGACCAGAGCAATGACTCTAACACGACACCGGGAGAAGCCATCACGGCCAACCGATAAAACATCGGGGATGAGCGGTTCAGAATGGACCACTCAACAGGATGGACGGTCCGAAACTGACCACACAAAGGGGTTGAACGGTCCGGAACTAACCGTACAACTCCAAGGGATGGACGGTCACAAAGGGACCACACAACTAGATAAACGGTCCGAATTGGACCGCACAACGGGATGGACGGTCCGAACCTAACCGCACAACTCCCAGGGGATGTGTGGTCTACCATACGACCACACAAGGGGATATGTGGTCTAGCAGATGACCACACAACCCAAACCGACATAAGATGGATGGTCCAAGACCAACTGCCCAAGGGGGATGTGTGGTCTATCGTAAGACCACACAACCATAATCGACAAAGGATAAACGGTCCAGGGATGGCCGCCCTTATACATGAACGGTCCGGAACTGACCGTTCAAGCGTCACGGCGAGCAAACCATGGGTTCGGCCCAACGGAGGCCTTTCCACACCCCGTTCATCCCGAGACGAAGGGGATACAACCCTGGATACTCTGGAAATCACATAGACTCCGTCCGGAGTCAAAACGACGCACGGATCGCAAGAAACGAGCGATTCTAACGAAATCACCCAAAAAGGGTTTCCGGACTTCCCGGAGCCCTAGCGGTCAAACGAGACGACCAAACGAAATGAAATAAGTGACTATGGAACGTTGACGTCCCAGGGAGTCCATTGACAATAATTGATCTAAAAATGGTTGCCATTTTCCGGTGAACCCTACAAAACCCGAAAATCACTGTTTAGGCTAAACAAGCCCAAACTCGACCATTTCCATGCCGAACGACGTGCAATGGCAGGGAAAGCGGGTAGGGAGAAGTGGTGATCCGTCACCCTACCTCCACCGAAGAAACCGTGCCCCGAAGGGACTAAACCGCGCCGCGAGCTCAAACGCCGGCTTTGAATCCACCGTTCGGGATCGCGCCAAAATCGCTCCATCCTCGCCCCGTCGCGCACCCAGCCAACTCCACAGCATCTCCCCTGCCTGCCCCTAGGTCCTCCGTCTGCAGCCGGAGCCGAGGAAGCCCGAGAGGAGAGAAAACGAAGAGAGAGGGGGGGGGGCGGCGTGAAATGAGAAGGAGGAGAGAGGAAAGGAAAAGAAATTAGGAATTTTCCTAATTTCTGAAAAATACGATTTTTGGCCCTATCTCAGAAAAATACGCAAAAATAGTCAAAACGACCGGCTCGGAGAGTACATCATCGCTGTAGCATCCTCGAGTCGATGAACTGACAACTAAAGTCACCGTAGGGTTCCGTAACTAGTACGAGAGAAAAACTCACATGGATCGTAAAACTCAACTCGGAAGCCACAAAAGCGAACCGAAACACACCGAAACAGATCCAAAAGATCCAATAAAGATCCAACAAGACCTATTAAGGGTCCATGGCATTACAGACAATACTTCATCCGGGGGGTCGGCTGGTCACACAGCGGGGGCTAATAGAACTTCATCTGAGTGTGCGTCGGCCATGAGTTGGCCTCCTGCTTCATCACATGCATCGATCGATGCTGGAGGGACTTCATAGGCTTCAATAGACTGCAACTTTTCTTCTTTAGTTGGTGGAGAGAGCAGCATATTATAGAATGTGAAGACTTCCGGTAGATGCGGGGGATGCACTCGGCAAGTACGCCGCTCCGGGTCGATGGTGGCATCCCTCTCATCTAGCCAAGGCTTCCCGAGTATTATGCACGGGCCTGCTAATGTGCCAATTTGGTTCCTAGGCTCTGATAACCTTGACAAACCTAATGACTCAAATTACCTAGAACCCCAATTTGATAGAACAAATTGGTTCCCGAAGCTCTGATACCAAAAATTGATGCGGGACGCTATGCAAGCTAGAACTCTATATGAGGACGCGACTAAAAGGACAACTAAGTCCAGCAATTTGCAATTAATAGAATGGCGTAGACTCGACACCTAAAGTTCCCAAGAAGGAATTATGCTAAATAAACAAGCAACCACAAGCTCACATGCGCCCCAAAGAGGGAAGCGCGTCGATCCGCACAGTTGAGGAACCGGCAGGGTCTATGGTGGCCAACTCCACACTCGCCACTCAGATGAGTCGCGGGACGGTCACACTCTCTCACCGTGGCAGTGAATAAAAGTAATGAACTGGCTAGGAACCTACTACGCACACAAGCAGCGGCATCAAGAGAAAATACTAAAAGAGCAAGTAACACAAGGGAGGAGCAGGCGTATACCTCCTCGCTCGGGGCGTGGGGAAGAAGCCCGGCCAAGTCACACGACCACCTGGTACAAGAGCTAAACAAAGGTACAACCAAAAACAAAGCCCACTCCTCGCAGGGAGGTAAAAGGCACACAGTGATATCCAGGGGTCATGTGAAGTGGGGTGACGGGTATCGGGTCAGTGAAGCTCGTCGTGCACGTACGGCCGCACTGAAGCGAACTAGGCAGCAACCACGGACCGACCTGGAACCGGTAGTGGGAAGGCGAGTCCCGAGTGCCGTGGATGGAGCAATCATCCTTGACGGAGGGCTGTAATGGACGCCGATCCTCCTGAAAGAGAGTGGAAGTCAACAGCGGCGGCTAGAACCTCCGGAGTAGTCACGAGCCACGAGTAGATTACTGGTCGGCCTACGCGCGCGTAGGGAAGCGGCAGGAAGAAGGGCCCGATGCGCAACCTTCGGCTCGTCCGTTGATCACGAAACTCGGCGTGGACGCTGGCGGGAATGACCCAACGTCCCCAGAGGAAGGAGAGTCGCTGTAGATGTCCGGGGTAGCCGGGGTGAATTGTTGGAGTAGACCCTGTGCTTCAGACTGTCTGCAGGCTGCCGGACAGGGTCCAGAAGAATGGGCTGGAGCCGGGGCTTTGGGGTGGCAAATGAGACGGGGTTTTCTCTGGTGGATAGGTGAGGGTCTTGGGGTGATAGGGTAGTAGTGGAGGGATGGCGTGCAATGGTGATTTTGGGCGTGGGAGGTGTAAATAGATGGGACTCAGCTGCAGTTCAGTGCAGTCAGAATTGAGGGTAGGAAGGAAGGACGAGGTAGGCATGGGAAAAAGGCTCTAGAAATTGCAGGAAAATTATTTGGGAAGGTTTGGGATGTGTATAGGCAATGCTCAAAATTTCAGAGCCTTCAGAGGTGATTTTGGGGTCATCCCTTTGGAGGGGTTTTAACACTATCGTGGCAGGCCTGCATAGGGGCAGTTTGCGCACGAAAATGGGGTATGAAGGGATTTTTTGCTACAGGTCGACTTAGGGCACGAAATTCTAACTGGGTAAGGGAGACATGTGGATGAACAAGTGTCCAGAAGACATGGAGGTGATCAGAGGATGTGAAGGGGGTGTAAAAATTTGGCCTTTCAGGCTCTGCCCCGCAGGCAGACACCCAGATGCAGTCTACCTAGGTTTAAGGGCTACAAAGGGAACTTTGCACACAGGTCGAGTTAGGGAGTGGGATGTTTAGGGGATGTGGGGGACTAGAGAAGGAATAAAATCTATTAAGAGGTGGATGGGATCTGAGGACGGGAGAAAGGGGTTCCAACCTGATCATCCGGTATCAAATCTGCAGACAGACATCCATGGATGGTGTGCAGGACATCAAGAGCTATTCCTCCATGCTTGCAGCAAGTCTTGGATGCTTGATCTCTTGGCTTGGGAAGAAGGTGGGGAGGTCACCTCCCTGCTGTTGGAGCAGCCAAAACCTCTCCAAGAAACCTAGGGAGTCGCACCCTAAGGAGGAAGAAGGGGGAAAGAGATGGGGAGGGAGGGAGTCGCACCCTCCAAGAACAAGGGATGGGAGGCCGCGGCCTTTTCAAACTCTTTTCTCCAAAACAAATTCTTCATTCGTTGATTAATTATAAAATGAATACAAGAGTTATTATATATGGGGAGGGGAAAACCTAATTACTTTCCTAAAAGAAATCCTAAAAAAGAGGCAATTTAATTGAATCTCCTACAAAATAGGCAAGGGTTCGAATCCTCCTCCTAAGAGATAGGAGAGAGGGGGGGCGCACCTCATATGAGATGGGAAGGTAGGGGCGCCCTCCTCCAAACCCTAATGGACCTTGGTAATGGGTCTGGGTAGAGGTAAGAAGGGCTGGCCCAAGGTGGGCTCACCCAGGGGTGCCCAGCCCAAATGGGCCAGGAGAGTGAACCACAAGGTGGCCCACTAACCTCCCTATTAACCTAATAAGCACTATATGACCCTAATACCATCTAATTGGCCTTAAATTGGCCTACAAAAGATCCATAGTGAAGAAAATAAAGGTGTCTATGCTCCTGGCTAGCTCACGAAGCAATCTCCAAGCCATAGCGAAGTCCACGAGTCCCGTACAGTGCTACACGACTTGTAGTGTCGCTATGCCGCTTCGCGCCGATCACTAGCTCGGGTGTCCTCACCAATTCTTCTCGGGCGGGAAGAACTCGACCCCGTCGAGTAATGGTCTCGGCCGCTCTGGTATCGCTCGAACAAGTCTGGATCTATCCTCTCAAGCTCTGCCCCAGTGATCCATTTGTCCTCAGACGCGGGGCGTCCTCTCCAACGAACCAAGTAGCGGTGATACGCGCCACTCCTAGTGGTAGTCACCTGCTCATCGAGTATAGACTCTATCTGCTCACGCTGTTGAGGTGACGGGGCTAGAAGTGGACTCTAAGGGGAGGACTCGCTCACAAGGATTGGAGAAGGCCCAAATAACTCACTGGGGATCACTGCTGGGTCCCTATATGAAACTAGATCCGGGATGTTGAATGTTGAGCTAATACCATAGTCCTCTGGCAAGTCTACAACATATGCATTGGATCCAACTCGCCTCAAATTTCTAAAGGGGCCAGCACCACGAGCCAGTAGTTTCTTCACGGCTCCAGAAGGAAATCGTTCCAGTCTGACCCAGATCATGACATAATCTCCCTCCTGGAACTCGCGAGGGTGTCTATGAGCATCAGCCAGTTCTCTATATCGTGCGTTGCTGGACTCAAGGTGGTGATGATGATGCAGACTCTGAACTAGCTGTGTGGACTCATACCTATGCAAATGTAGGGGTGGTCCTGGACATCCAAACATAGACCTAGCATGTCCATGACGCCTACCTGACTGGACAACACGGGTAGGACCTGGACAACCAATGTTGTTGCTATCATGCATAGGTGTCCTACTAAATGTGGTAGACTCTGGGAGACTAGTATGTCCAAACTCACTCACTATGTAATCCCTATATGACTGTGGACATGAGGATGCATGAGAGAGGGGCCGGGGTTCCTTTCCTTCCAAGCTCTGGGGTGTGGATGCATGCATGGAAGGGAGTGATAATGGATCTCCTTGACAAGGTGGGGGAAAGAATACGATGTTAGCTAGGTGCGATTAATAAACACAGATCCAGAGGGGGGGTGAATGGATCTTTTAAACAATTCTACCCAATTTAAAATTCGCATGAGATGATAACAACAAGATCAGTGGACAATTGATCAAACATAAGATATGCAAACTCAATTAAACTCTAGGATATAGATAATCAATTAAATCACGGTCCTAGCATGCATCTAGCGGAAGCAGGCAATCAAACAAACCACTATACAAGGATTTTTAGGTGGTTCGGTCCAAAGACCTACGTCCACCCCTCACTCCCAACCGGAGTGAGACTTCCACTAGTAACACTAGCACAGCAGACTCAGTCTGCAACAAATGCTGCCAAACAGCTTGACCAGGGGAACAACCTCCCCTCTTCCTCCCAACCGGAGGGACACCCCAAGTGACTCCCAGCCACTTGAAAACCAGAGACACACGGTCTCTCTTCCTCCAGACCCGGAGGGAACCCCTGGACTTTCTACCCACAAGCCCAGAACCGGAGGACCAAACCTCCCTTCCTCCAAACCGGAGGGGAACCTAGAGACCCAAGTCTCTCTTCCTCTGAAACCCAGAGGGAAACACAAATGACACCAAGTCACCTGCAAACTAGAGGTCTCGGACCTCTCTTCCTCCCAACCGGAGGGAAACAACCAATGACACCCAGTCAAAGGCAACCAGAGACGCAAGTCTCTCTTCCTCCACACCGGAGGGAACCCGACCTCACACTAGAGGATCGGAAGAACATCAAGTGAATAGTTCAAAGGAAAAATAAAAACGCAGCAACAGAAAGCTGAAAAGATAAAATCAAATGTGGCTCTCGCAGGAGCTGGCTGGCCTGGATTTGATCCACGGTCCAGCAGGAACTTCTTTCTCTGCTTCTCTCTTTCTCCCAGCACGAACTCTCTTTTCTTCTTCTTCTTCTTTCTTTCTTCTTCTTCTTCTCACTGCTTCAGCCTTCTCCTTCTTCTCACTTCTTTTCTTCTTCTTCTCTATTCTCTGTATCGTGGAGGCACTCTCTGCTCTTCAGCTTTTCTCGATGGCTCTCTGCATTTCGATCTACCTCAGCCGATGGAGGAGACTCCATATATATACCAACAGTAGGCAGCTAGGGCTTATGCTCTTTTCGATTCCCGCCCAAGCTTCAGTGGCCCACGTGTCAGCATTTCAGCCTCTAGGATCACGTACAAGTCTTGATGGCCTCATCCATTAATCCTGTCAGATAATCAGTTGAATAACCTGTCAGTTAATCAGTCGAAGACAGTATCAGCTTAAGGCAATGTTCAGACTTCATTCAGCGAGCAATGCACACATAGACGACTGTATAGACTTAGTTAGTTCAGGCCGCTAACAACGAGTGTATAGACTTAACGAAATAGTGAGTGTACAGACTTTAGTAACTAGAGAGTGTATAGACTTTAGTTAGTTCAGTGCAATCCATAGCAATGTATAGACTTAGGCATTCTGTTCAAGACAAAACCAATGTACAGACTTCATGCTGTACAGACTTGATGTTGATCAAAAGACCTTTGGACATCAGCCCAAGGCGTCAACGCTTCCATCGTGCAGCGTCGCCTCAGCTCCTCAAGCGAGATGCTCACGCCCTTGGCAACTGGCCAATGCGTCAACGCATCCAGTGACAGCGTCGACGCAGTGAACAAGACAGAAAGCGAAAGACGCACAATTGCGTCTACGCAGTCAGCCAAGTGCGTCAACGCACTAAAAGCACAGAACCCATGAAGACAGACAGGCTGTACAGACTTTGATGCTCAAAGATGATTGTATAGACTTTGCCTTAGAAACGAGTGTATGGACTTTGAACCAGCAAATGAATAAGTATGTACACTGAGGGAGTGTATAGACTTGGAACCCAAAGCCAGTGTACAGACTTGGTAAGTCTGAGCCAATGTACAGACATCAAGTGAAGACCAGTGTATAGACTTCTCGTGAAAACCAGTGTACAGACTTTGAGGCGTTTGACGGATGTATATACTTAGCCTTTGAGGAACGATGTATAGAGTCTGAACGTGAAGGCAGGCTGTATAGACTTGAAGCGCTTGAAGCGATGTACAGACTTGGTGGTTCAAACAGTGTACAGACTTGTGAAGGCTTCAGCGTTGTACAGACTTGGAAGTTCCACTGTGGATGTATGGACTTGATGATCCACTGTGGATGTATAGACTTGAATGAGTGAAGCCGATGTACAGACTTGGTGATGAGACACCAATGTACAGACTTGCAAAAGTGAAGCCAATGTACAAACTTTGAGAGACATGAACACTGCGATGTTCAGACTTTAGCAGTGTATAGACTTGGCCAAACGTAGGAAAAGCTATGAATGTATAGACTTGGCCAAACGTAGGAAAAGCTATGAATGTATAGACTTGGCCAAACGTAGGAAAAGCCCCCAATGTGCAGACTTGATCATCCAGATTCAAAGCAACCGATGTATAGACTTGAACGCTGTACAGACTTCTCGAAGTGATGCTTGAGCAAAGAGATAGTGTACAGACTCTGTGATGAAAGGCTGATAGAGCGAGCGATGTATAGAGTTGGAGAAGAAGACGCACTGTTCACGCTGTACAGACTTGACGTTGGAACGAGACTGTACAGACTTGCTAAGACGATTGGATGAAGAATCCATTGTGTGGACTTTGATGAAGAGCCCAATGTACAGACTTGACGTTGAAAGCTGAAGGATTGAGCGATGTATAGACTTGGAGGATGATGTGCAATGTATAGACATCCAATGAATGAAACGCTGTACAAGTGCTCAAACAGTCCGATGTATGGACTTGTATAAACCTGATGAATGAACTGAGGGGTCGACCCATTGAACAGGCTAACATGAAAAAATCCAAATAACAAACAATCCAGATAACAAACAATAGCAATCATGAAATGCATCAACAATAAATGAAATGCACCAGTGCACACAGCACATAGCCTCTGCCTGTTCGTTGGTTATGTAGTTCAGATAAGATGTTCAATGAGACATACATATGCAACCCAACCAGTTAAATGCAGATTCAAATAGATGATGACTTATAGTGTTTGCTATCATCAAAATCACAGGGACACAACAATCTCCCCCTTTTTGATGATGGCAACACTATGAGTCATACTGACTTGATCAAAAATATTTCTCCCCCTTTGACTTCAGCAAAAAGACATTAGTTGAAGAGGGAGGAATAATACTGCATAAGATGAGTGAATAAAAAGCACCCCCTTTGACTAAACTCCCCCTTTATGGCAATTAGCTCCCCCTGAATAGAATAATGATCAGAATGTTTTGAAGGTTGAAACCAAATAAGATGAAGGGAGAATATCAACAAGAGCACAGGGACACTCAAGAATGCTGACTAGATCTCTCCCTTTATGAAAAACACTCAGCATGACATGGAAGATCCCCCTGATTAGATGGAGTGAAAGAGGTGATGAGCATCTATCAGCAAAGCACATGGGTATTCAAGAATTACCACAGTCTGTAATTACAGTGAATAAATGAGAAAGCAGGATTTTCATTAGCACACCAAATTCATAAATCTTTATAAACGAATTTCAGATTCTTCAATTATAATAGATTATGAATGAGTTTAAACTTACCATCATGATTTAAGAGTGATGTATTTAAAGTTTATCAGGAAAATTCATTACTCATATCAGAAGCATCTTTTAATAAAGATGAACCATCAACTCATTTGTTATTCATGTTGAACCTCATTCCATCTTACTCATTTAAATTCAATGACTCCTATGGAAGTTACACAAGATAGTATTGAGATTAAACATAAATAAATGAGATTGAACTTCTCTTTAAATTTTCAGAATTTTCTATTGAGCATCACTCATTTTTCCTGAGCAAGTTTGGTTCAGTCAGCACCTTTTTACATGAGGCACAGCACGTCTTAGGTGAAGTGACCCAGTTACTCAGTGTGACAACCACATTGCCTCTTAAAGAAAACATAGTTAGCAATGGAGTATCTTTTTACATGAGGAGACACCTTGATCAGAGCCCAGAATCCCCAGTGACTCAACACAACCATGCCATTGCTCTGCCAAGTTTTCAAGCATTTTGAAAAGATAGTTAACTATGGCACTTCATGACATGGGCTTACTCTACTTCATTGATAGAGAACCCAGTTTCTCCGTGACCAAAGTCATTGCTCTTGCTTTGAATTTTTAAGTGTTTTCAAATTTTTCAAACAAAACTCAGTACACTTGAAATGTTTAAGAACAATACCTTCTACATGTATCTTAACCAAAGAAAGCCATGTCTTTTAAAATTTTAGATTTCAGAAGGTTTTGCATGAAGTTCATGAGACAACTGGTTAAGATTTATTAAGTAGAATGAATCAGATATTTTCAAGACTTTTACATCAAAACTTTTGGAAATACATTAGACTTAAATCAATTTGATTTATCAAAACATTCTTAAGCCAGTATAATAGAAGATTCTTCTTTTCAGAATGTGTCTGATTTATGTCTAGGGTGCACTAACTAAAATCTTCCTCATTCAGATGAATCAATGACATTGTCAGAAAATCAATGGAGTCAACAAAGTAATTTTATTGAGAGAATAGCAGAGAGCAATCAGAAGCCAGCATTAAAGACTAGAATTTAGTCAGATTAGCTTGGACTAGACTTGACAAGCTATCAAGAAATGTGAGTGATAGGAACAAGCTAGCAGTTGAACTTCAAAGCGAACAAAATCAATAGCTAAGTCTGGAATACAGACAGATCAGTTATATGAGTGTAGACAGCAGAGAATTCAAGAGAACCACACATATGCCAAGAATGGATCAGATTGCTAGACAGAAGGAGTTCAAGAGGTGTTGAAGAGTTCAAACAGGAATGCTCCCCCTTTCTAGATGCAATGAAATATTTCTTTTTAGATTTTTCAATGAAGGAAAGTGTAATGCAACTAACTACATGTATGCAAAGACATGCAATGCACTACTCTTCAAATGCAACATCAGTCAAGCTCCCCCTTACAGAGTGCATGATATGCAATTAAAGCACTGAACATGATATTAAAATTTTATGCTCATTCAGACTGCCCTATAAAGAGATATGACCCATGGTACTAGGTGAATAACTTGGTCTAAAAGACCATCTCACACATAGTAAGAACCTCCAGGCAGATTTCCCTGCCTTTTAGTAGCTTACTATTAGATATACCATGGTGGTCATGCATGATAGTGCAATTCAACATACAAGAAGTTTGGCATATCATTCATCATGGCATTTGTGTGCAATGCATTTAGAAATAAACTCAATCATTTTCATGAGCATTTCAGATTTTTCCAATTAGTTTCAGTTAGACAATGCGCAAAAGAATTATCATGATATGCAGTGCATTCAGATCACACAAATCAGAATACAAAGTTTTCAGAATTTACCTGAATGGGGCTTTATCATCTTGGGTGCCTTGGTTTACTTTACCCCTCTTTATTCCTCAGTCCAAGGCACACCTGCAAAGTATTTGATCATCTTGATCCTGCAGGGACCCAAGCAGCTTTGGGTCCTGCGTTAGCCCTGACAGGTGATCTAAGCAAATTCATAGCAATATGGTCACCATGATCCATCAGATAGCAATTTTTCATAGAGTGACCAAACTTCCCACAATATCTACATGACGTGACTGGTTTCTAGTTTTTATGATGCATAGTAATAGTAGCATAAGGTTTATAAATATATTCATAAGATTTTCTGTTATATGCATGAACAGTTTGGTTCTTATTCCTAACCAGCCAACATTCAGAAGATTTGTGACCTTGCTTCCCACAGTTATAGCATGAAAATCTTGCAAATGGTTTTACAGGGAATTTGACACCATAGGGGTTAACAGTGTTCTTCTGAACATGCCAACAGTTCTTGACTGTATGGCCATTCTTCCCACAGTGAGAGCAAGTAAAAGAATTTCTTCTATGAAAATCATTTTTACCCCAAGTAGATCTAAACCAGCACTCAGCAGCCTTGTGCCCATGCTTATTGCAGTTGAAGCACACAATGTGCTGACTAGAATTGTGTTTAGATCCATATGGATCATGAAAGTGCATGGAAGACCTGGCATGTAGTTTATTATCTTCTTTCATGATAAAACATTCATTCATGAGATGACCATGCTTCCCACAATAATAACATGAAGCATCAGGCTTCCTAGCAGCATGGTTTCTATCAGAAAGATTTCTTGAATGTAAAGTTCCACTAGTATGCTCATCCTTTAACATCAATCTGCAATCTACCATTATGTGACCTCCTTTCCCACAATAATAACATGACCCCTTTTTAATATGAGTGTGTGAGAGATCATGTGAATTGTGTGTAGCCTTCTTTATAGTAACAAGAGTGTCTTTATCCTTCTTCTGTGAAGTTTCACCCTTTTTCAGTTTTTGATTTTGTTCCACAGTTTTGGGTTTCACAGTGGATTTTTGTGCAGTGAATTGGAAGACAGAAGGAGCAGAGGTTGTGTTCTGATTGGTAGCTTTGACAAAAACAGTAGATGTTTCATTCTCATTACTCCTTTTATTTGTCGGACTATAGCCCAGTCCCTTTCTCTCAAAGTTATCACTCTTTCTAAGAAGCTTATTCAGATTGTCCTTTCCTTTGACAAATTTTGATAGAGAATTTTTCAAATATTTAATCTCAGAATTCAAGCCACAAATATTAGCTTCATATTTGGACAGATCTGTTTCACAAGAAATGACTTGTTGATGCAAGGCATCATTCAGACTTTTAAGTTTTTCAACTTCCTATTTTAGTTTTGTTTCATTGTCAGCTTCAGATAGGGACTTATAAAGATCATCAACTTCTTGTTGAAGGGATGTGATAGTAAGCTCATATCCAGCTATTTTCCGTTCACTGCAACTGACATTTCCATTTAACATTAAGTTGATGGTTTTTAGACTCTCAATTTCTTGTTCAGCATTCATCAACCTATCAGAATTATCCACACTCACACACTTGCCTTTTTCCATTGTCATTAGCCTATCTGTCAGCTGGGTGTTTAGATGTTTCAACTCATTGATTTCCTCTTTCAGTTTACTGTTCTGCTCTAGGAGATCAGCATCAAGCACCCATTCATCTGAGAGAGACTGACATTCATGAAACATTTCCTGTTGTTTTTCAAATTGAAGTTTGTCAAGATTTTTCTGAATCTCTGAATTTGTTACTCTATCAGCCTCTAGTTTTTCAGAAATCAATCTATTTTCTTTTTCAAGATTTATTGATTTGAGTTCAAATTCCTTGAGCTGATTATTGAGTATTTCATTTGCAGATTTCATTTTTTCCAATTCAGAGTTGACACATTCTAATTCTCTCACCAATTTTTCATTTTGAACAATATCATTATTGTGAGCCTGATCAACTAAGCTAAGCCTTTCCTTTAGTTCAGCAATTTCACAAACAAGCTCTTGACTCTCCTTTTTGTGTAGACCAACTTGTTTCATAAGAGATTATTTTTCAGATTTGAAATGATCTAAGTCTGAACTAATAGAATCAAACTCTGTTATCTGTCTTCTAAATATTTCATTTTCAGTTTTCAGAGTTTCAAGATTTTCACCTCCTAGTTTTTCCAGCTTCTTTTTCAGTCTTCTATACCTCTTACTCATTTTTTCATGGGAGTGTAACAGATCAGCATATGCATCTACCCAGTCATCTAAAGTGAAGCTAGAGAAGGGGATGATTACCTCTTCAGCATCTTGGAATTCCTCTTGATCACTGCTATGGTTGCTCTCGTCAGCCATCATGCAGTTGTCCTCATTCATCCTCTGAGCTAGCTTCAGCTGATCCAGAATGTCCTTAGCGGACCTGCAGTCGTAAAAACAAGAATGTAGAGCCTTGTCAGTAGCTGCTCTCATCAGGTTAAAGGCTTTCTGATTCTCTCCATATTTTGACTTGTGACTTTTAGTCCATTTGGACTTTTCCTTTGGCAATCTGTGGGGACCTTGTGAAATTAACTTCCACAGATCTGGATTAATCATTTTCACATAATTGTGAAGACTGCTAATCCATGAGTTAAAGTTAGAGCCATTGAAAACCGGTGGAGAACCCATTGAATAAATCGGCAACCAGATTAATGCAGTAAAGGGTAGAAACAGAAATGCACCAAGGGACAACATGATCCTCTGCAGATCGTTGGATCTGATCAATCAGAGAACTGCTCTGATACCAATTGTTAGCTAGGTGCGATTGATAAACACAGATCTAGAGGGGGGGGTGAATGGATCTTTCAAAGAATTCTACCCAATTTAAAATTCGCATGAGATGATAACAACAAGATCAATGGACAATTGATCAAACATAAGATATGCAAACTCAATTAAACTCTAGGATATAGATAATCAATTAAATCACGGTCCTAGCATGCATCTAGTGGAAGCAGGCAATCAAACAAACCACTGCACAAGGATTTTTAGGTGGTTCGGCCCAAAGACCTACGTCCACCCCTCACTCCCAACTGGAGTGAGGCTTCCACTAGTAACACTAGCACAGCAGACTCAGTCTGCAACAAATTTTGTCAAACAGCTTGACCAGGGGAACAACCTCCCCTCTTCCTCCCAACCGGAGGGACACCCCAAGTGACTCCCAGCCACTTGGAAACCAGAGACACACGGTCTCTCTTCCTCCAGACCCGGAGGGAACCCCTGGACTTGCTACCCACAAGCCCAGAACCGGAGGACCAAACCTCCCTTCCTCCAAATCGGAGGGGAACCTAGAGACCCAAGTCTCTCTTCCTCTGAAACCCAGAGGGAAACACAAATGACACCAAGTCACCTGCAAACTAGAGGTCTCGGACCTCTCTTCCTCCCAACCGGAGGGAAACAACCAATGACACCCAGTCAAAGGCAACCAGAGACGCAAGTCTCTCTTCCTCCACACCGGAGGGAACCCGACCTCACACTAGAGGATCGGAAGAACAGCAAGTGAATAGTTCAAAGGAAAAACAAAAACGCAGCAACAGAAAGTTGAAAAGATAAAATCAAATGTGGATCTCGCAGGAGCTGGCTAGCCTGGATTTGATCCACGGTCCAGCAGGAACTTCTTCTTCTGCTTCTCTCTTTCTCCCAGCACGAACTCTCTTTTCTTCTTCTTCTTCTCACTGCTTCAGCCTTCTCCTTCTTCTCACTTCTTTTCTTCTTCTTCTCTATTCTCTGTATCGTGGAGGCACTCTCTGCTCTTCAACTTTTCTCGATGGCTCTCTGCATTTCGATCTACCTCAGCCGATGGAGGAGACTCCATATATATACCAACAGCAGGCAGCTAGGGCTTATGCTCTTTTCGATTTTCCGCCCAAGCTTCAGTGGTCCACGTGTCAGCATTTCAGCCTCTAGGATCACGTGCAAGTCTTGATGGCCTCATCCATTAAACCTGTCAGATAATCAGTTGAATAACCTGTCAGTTAATCAGTCGAAGACAGTATCAGCTTAAGGCAATGTTCAGACTTCATTCAGCGAGCAATGCACAGATAGACGGCTGTATAGACTTTGTTAGTTCAGGCCGCTAACAACGAGTGTATAGACTTAACGAAATAGTGAGTGTACAGACTTTAGTAACTAGAGAGTGTATAGACTTTAGTTAGTTCAGTGCAATCCATAGCAATGTATAGACTTAGGTGTTCTGTTCAAGACAAAACCAATGTACAGACTTCATGCTGTACAGACTTGATGTTGATCAAAAGACCTTTGGACATCAGCCCAAGGCGTCAACGCTTCCATCGTGCAGCGTCGCCTCAGCTCCTCAAGCGAGATGCTCACGCCCTTGGCAACTGGCCAATGCGTCAACGCATCCAGTGACAGCGTCGACGCAGTGAACAAGACAGAAAGCGAAAGACGCACAATTGCGTCTACGCAGTCAGCCAAGTGCGTCAACGCACTAAAAGCACAGAACCCATGAAGATAGACAGGCTGTACAGACTTTGATGCTCAAAGACGATTGTATAGACTTTGCCTTAGAAACGAGTGTATGGACTTTGAACCAGCAAATGAATAAGTATGTACACTGAGGGAGTGTATAGACTTGGAACCCAAAGGCAGTGTACAGACTTGGTAAGTCTGAGCCAATATACAGACATCAAGTGAAGACCAGTGTATAGACTTCTCGTGAAAACCAGTGTACAGACTTTGAGGCGTTTGACGAATGTATATACTTAGCCTTTGAGGAACGATGTATAGAGTCTGAACGTGAAGGCAGGCTGTATAGACTTGAAGCACTTGAAGCGATGTACAGACTTGGTGGTTCAAACAGTGTACAGACTTGTGAAGGCTTCAGCGTTGTACAGACTTGGAAGTTCCACTGTGGATGTATGGACTTGATGATCCACTGTGGATGTATAGACTTGAACGAGTGAAGCCGATGTACAGACTTGGTGATGAGACACCAATGTACAGACTTGCAAAAGCGAAGCCAATGTACAGACTTTGAGAGACATGAACACTGCGATGTTCAGACTTTAGCGGTGTATAGACTTGGCCAAACGTAGGAAAAGCTATGAATGTATAGACTTGGCCAAACGTAGGAAAAGCTATGAATGTATAGACTTGGCCAAACGTAGGAAAAGCCCCCAATGTGCAGACTTGATCATCCAGATTCAAAGCAACCGATGTATATACTTGAACACTGTACAGACTTCTCGAAGTGATGCTTGAGCAAAGAGACAGTGTACAGACTCTGTGATGAAAGGCTGATAGAGCGAGCGATGTATAGAGTTGGAGAAGAAGACGCACTGTTCACGCTGTACAGACTTGACATTGGAACGAGACTGTACAGACTTGCTAAGACGATCGGATGAAGAATGCATTGTGTGGACTTTGATGAAGAGCCCAATGTACAGACTTGACGTTGAAAGCTGAAGGATTGAGCGATGTATAGACTTGGAGGATGCTGTGCAATGTATAGACATCCAATGAATGAAACGCTGTACAAGTGCTCAAACAGTCCGATGTATGGACTTGTATAAACCTGATGAATGAACTGAGGGGTCGACCCATTGAACAGGCTAACATGAAAAAATCCAGATAACAAACAATCCAGATAACAAACAATAGCAATCATGAAATGCATCAACAATAAATGAAATGCACCAGTGCACACAGCACATAGCCTCTGCCTGTTCGTTGGTTATGTAGTTCAGATAAGATGTTCAATGAGACATACATATGCAACCCAACCAGTTAAATGCACATTCAAATAGATGATGACTTATAGTGTTTGCTATCATCAAAATCACAGGGACACAACATACGAGTCGTGAGGCTCACTAGGGAGGGGATTGAAAGGGTCAAAGAAATGATGACCCCTCCCGACAGGTCCCTGCACTATACTTGCCCATGTTCGACATTCGCCCAGGTGCAGATGGTCACCTTCAGGCACTCTGATGGATGGGGAAAAGGGCTCATGAGGAAGGCAAGGAAGGTAAGTTTCCTCCCTCGAGACGGTAATACCGTAAGAGGGGACAAAGTCAATCTCATCGGATATGGGAAAGAATAAAAGGACCTCAGAAGTGATATGACCTATGGTGTATGCCGAGGTAATGGACCCGAAAGTAGGAAGCATGAAGCTATGACTATAGGGTTGGTCAGACCCTAAGGCCAATATATACGTCAACTCCCTTTGACAATCTAAACTCCTAATAAAGTCCTTCACATTTTCTACAAAATAGAAGGAACACAAAGTGGTGTGAAAGGAGTTAAGGGGTACTATTGGGAGAGCTGATTCTAAGGATGGGTAGCAAGGGGTTGAAACATCTAGAATTAGACTCTTCCCTAACCAGCTAGCTAAAGGCTCTCCAATGACAAGTTCACCCTCGGGAGGCAAGGATGGCTCAAGATGAGGGTCCAGGGGTGAAGCACCTCTCTCGGGAGGGGAAAGGGAGTCCTCCAGGATGTGGAGGGGTCCCTGGCTCTCAGTCGAGGGTCTCGGGCCGAGAGTGTTGGCCTCGACCTCCATATGTTCAGGCATGACTCCGTCCTGACTCGGAGGTGGGCAGGGGAAGTCGGTGATCCCATAGGAGTGCTCATCCTTTCTAGTTTCTCCCTAAAAATTTGTAGGAGTTCGGCGAGGGGGAGATCCCTCAGGATAAAGGCGTTCGGGGAGACTTCGTGGTAATCATGAGACTTAGTCTCGGACCTAGACTCATACACAGGTGGAACCTTTCGTCTCCAACTTTGATCTACTCGGTGGGAGGTGATAGGGTGGGGTAGGTAGGTCCTTCTAAACTCATGTTTCATGTCGTACCAAGTCTCGATGGGCCTTTGCCGCCTAACGTCTCTCAAGCTCTCAATGTGTCTCCACTTATCCTTGGCTTCGTGCTGAAGTCTCTCCTTGGCAAAAGAGACTTGCATAGCATCAGACATGGGGTAACACCCAAAATATCTATCCATGGCAGCTTCCCAAGTTAGGTAGTCACTCGGGCCCATGGAGCCATCAAAGGTAGGGGCTTCGGGCCTAAGGAACGAGATGGGGTGGTTTCCAAGCCCATGGGTGTATCTCTCCTCCCTACTATGCAGCCAATCATATCGTCTGGGAGGCTTGAAAGCCATGGGAAGATTTGGAGTGGGACCTATGGAGTGGACATGCAAGACAACTAAGGGGCAGTGCGGGCTGAGACTTTAAGAGACTAGACACGACTCTTTGATGTGGCAATGCAAATGGTAGAATGAAGACTCAATTGCACCCTAGACAACCTAAAGACTCAAATTACCTAGGACCCCAATTTGATAGAACAAATTGGTTCCCAGGCTATGATAACCTAGACAAACTTAATGACTTAAATTACCTAGGACTCTAATTTGATAGAACAAATTGGTTTCCGAAGCTCTGATACCAAAAATTGATGCGGGACGCTATGCAAGCTAGAACACTATATGAGGACGCGACTAAAAGGACAACTAAGTCCAGCAATTTGCAATTGATAGAACGGCGTAGACTCGACACCTAAAGTTCCCAAGAAGGAATTATGCCAAAGAAAGAAGCAACCACAAGCTCACAAGCACCGCAAAGAGGGACGCGCGCCGATCTGCACGGTTGAGGAACTGGCAGGGTCTAGGGTGGCCGACTCCACACTCGCGACTCGGATGAGTCGCAGGACGGTCACACTCTCTCATCGTGGCAGTGAATAAAAGTAATGAACTGGCTAGAAACCTACTACGCACACAAGTAGCGGCATCAAGAGAAAATACTACAAGAGCAAGTAACACAAGGGAGGAGCAGACGCATACCTCCACGCTCGGGGCGTGGGGAAGAAGCCCGGCCAAGTCACACGACCACCTGGTACAAGAGCTAAACAGAGGTACAACTCAAAACAAAGCCCACTCCTCGCAGGGAGGTAAAAGGCACACAACGATATCTAGGGGTCGTGCGAAGTGGGATGACGGGTACCGGGTCGGTGAAGCTCCTCGCAACGTACGGCCGCACTGAAGCGAACTAGGCAGCAACCACGGACCAACCTGGAACCGGTAGTGGGAAGGCGAGTCCCGGGTGCCGTGGATGGAGCAATCGTGCATGATAGAGGGCTATAATGGATGCCGATCCTCCTGAAAGAGAGTGGAAGTCGACGGCGGTGGCTGGAACCTCCGGAGTAGTCATGAGCGACGGGCAGATTACTGGCCGGCCTGCCCACGCGTAGGGAAGCAGCAGAAGAAGGGCCCGACGCGCAACCTTCGACTCGTCCGTTGATCACGAAACTCGGCGTGGACGCTGGCGGGAATGTCCCAACGTCCCCAGAGGAAGGAGAGTCGCTATAGATGTCTGGGGTAGCCGGGGTGAATTGTTGGAGTAGACCCAGCGCTTCGGACTGTCTGCAGGCTGCCGGACAGGGGCCGGAAGAATGGGCTGGAGCCGGGGCTTTGGGGTGGCAAATGGGGCGGGGTTTTCTCTGGTGGATATGTGAGGGTCGTGGGGTGATAGGGTAGCAGTGGAGGCATTGCGTGCAATGGTGATTTTGGGCGTGGGAGGTGTAAACAGATGGGACTCAGTTCTGCAGTTTAGTGCAGTCAGAACTGAGGGTAGGAAGGAAGGACGGGGTAGGCAGGGGAAAAAGGCTCTAGAAATTGCAGGAAAATTATTTGGGAAGGTTTGGGATGTGTATAAGCAATGTTCAAAATTTCAGAGCCTTCAGAGGTGATTTTGGGGTCGTCCCTTTGGAGGGGTTTTAACACTATCGCGGCAGGCCTGCATAGGGGCAGTTTGAGCACGAAAATGGGGTATGAAGGGATTTTTTGCTACAGGTCGACTTAGGGCACGAAATTCTAACTGGGTAAGGGAGACATGTGGATGAACAAGTGTTTAGAAGACATGGAGGTGATAAGAGGACGAAAAGGGGGCATAAAAGTTTGGCCTTTGAGGCTCTGCCCCGCAGGCAGACACCCAGATGTAGTCTGCCTAGGGTTTAAGCGATGCAAAGGGAACTTTGCGCACAGGTTGAGTTAGAGCATGGGATTTTCAGGGGATGTGGGGGACTGGCGAAGGAAGAAAATCTATGAAGAGGTGGATGGGATCTGAGGACGTGAGAAAGGGGTTCCAACCTGATCTTCCGGGCTCAAATCTGCAGACAGACATGCATGGATGGTGTGCAGGACAGCAAGAGCTATTCCTCCATGTTTGCAGAAAGTCTTGGATGCTTGATCTCTTGGCTTGGGAAGAAGGTGGGGAGGTCACCTCCCTGCTGTTGGAGCAGCCAAAACCTCTGTAAGAAACCTAGGGAGTCACACCCTAGGGAGGAAGAAGAAGAGGGAAAGAGATGGGGAGGGAGGGAGTCGCACCCTCCAAGAACAAGGGATGGGAGGCCGCGGCCTTCTCAAACTCTTTTCTCCAAAACAAATTCTTCATTTGTTGATTAATTATAAAATGAATACAAGAGTTATTATATATGGGGAGGGGAAAACCTAATTACTTTTCTAAAAGAAATCCTAAAAAAGGGGCAATTTAATTGAATCTCCTACAAAATAGGCAAGGGTTCGAATCCTCCTCCTAAAAGATAGGAGAGAGGGGGGGCGCACCTCATATAAGATGGGAAGGTGGGGGCGCCCTCCTCCAAACTCTAATGGACCTTGGTAATGGGTCTGGGTAGAGGTAAGAAGGGCTGGCCCAAGGTGGGCTCACCCAGGGGTGCCCAGCCCAAATGGGCCAGGAGAGTGAACCACAAGGTGGCCCACTAACCTCCCTATTAACCTAATAAGCACTATATGACCCTAATACCATCTAATTGGCCTCAAATTGGCCTACAAAAGATCCATAGTGAAGAAAATAAAGGTGTCCATGCTCCTGGCTTGCTCTCCAAGCAATCTCCAAGCCATAGCAAAGTCCACGAGTCCCGTACAGTGCTACACGACTTGTAGTGTCGCTCTGCCGCTTCGCGCCAATCACTAGCTCGGGTGTCCTCACCAGAAGAGGGATGTTGATATAAATGTATGTGCGTAAATGTGGATATGGCCCTTTTTTTTCATTTTTGCCCGTTCAAGACTTTTGTTATGATATATGTGATTAGTATGCTTGGATACTAATGACATATATTGAACACAAAGTCTTGAATTGTCCTATTGGTCAGTTTATGGATATTTGTGGTGCGGACACTAGAGCGATCGAGAAGTATGAGTCGGCGAGCCGTTGGTACCGAACGCGTAGCACCACTTGAGCTACACCAACATCCCTATGGCTTGGAGACAGTCTGGAGTCTCCGTTCTGAGTCCTTGTATTTTTTGTATTTATTGGGTTTACTACCCTTAGATCTAGGGTTTGGGAGGGGTACATTGGGGATGCCAATTTCCATTTTTCTCCATGTGGTCAAAGCCAAAATAAAAAAATACACATAAGAGGACAAAAGAGGGGGCGCCCCCCTTAAAGAAGGGAAATGGAATTTCCGTTCCCTTGGTCCAATGGTCCAAGTCCAAGGTGGACCATGGGCCAGCCCCTATGGGTCCCTAGAAGTTATGTGGCCCAATGGAAAAGAGGGTGAGGGGGCCCGCTAGGCCTAGGTGGCCCCTTTTTACAAAGAAACCCATTTATTTATCCTAATTACACTCTATTAACCCCAAATAAAACCAAATAAGCACACATTACACACCAAACAAAAACCCAATAAATAGTAAAAATACTAAGACTTAGAACGGAGACTCCAGACTGTCTCAAAGCCATAGGGATGCCGGTGTAGCTCGAGTGGTGCTGCGCGTTCGGTACCGACGGCTCGCCTGAACCACTCTAATGGTGCTGTCACGCTGCTACTTGATGCTAGCCAGACGGCGCGGGCTGACGGTGGTGGGGACCACGATCTGCTCGGGCGACCGACTGAGGCGGGGTTGGTGCCATTGTGAAGGGGACTCCTGGAGGGACGATCCCTAGGAGAGGGACGCGCTGGTTTGCCTCGTAGAAGGTGAGGAGGCCCAACTAGGGAGCGTTGTTGCTTGCTGTCCAGGGAAATGTTCTGTAGTTTTAGGGTTACACAACCCGACGATAAAAATTACTGCGACCAGCTCCGTTGTCGGAACATCGTGAAGCTAGCGCCGTTACGAAGCTGACTCTGAGACCTTAAACCCTCTGGTGTTACAGAAATTTTTTAGTGATGGGGTTTTCCATGGGGAAATTTCAAACAAGAAAGGTTCCTGTCTCAGATCTGGCCGGGCATACTGAGATCTACCTGAAGAAGTGAGTTGACCGAGGTTGAAACTTTGGATCTGGGTGATGGGATTTTTATGGAAGCTAGTGGAAGAAGTAAGGAACATGGGGATATTTTTTTTATATTTTTCAGAGGTGGTTTGATATGGGAAACGGATTTTATAACTGGGATGGGTCGGATCTGGACGGCAGGGGGCAGAACTGATTTCAAATTTTGCAGAGGTTTTTTGGATGGGAAAGAAAATTCCTAAAATCACAAAAAAAATTATGGAAGATGTCTTAGGTGGAAAAAAATCCCAGTCCAAAGTTTAGCTCGATCTGAAATTGGAAAGGAGATCTAATGGGTGAAGATTGGGGTTGCTGGAACACAAGTCTGCACAGGGGCAGATTGTGTAGGCTGTGGGAATTTAAAGGGAAAAGTTGGAAAACGAAGTGGGAATAATTTGAATTTTTTTGTGGGACGTAGGAACAACCATGGGAACTCACCCTCAAATTTTAAGCCTCGTCAGATCTACGGTCTGAGAGCTAAAATTTGGCATTTAGCTTGCTATCCGCGCGGATCCGTGTTTCCCTCGCTTGGGACGATTCGTGGGATTGCTTTTCTGTTAAAGGCATAAACCCGTAGGAGCTCTTAATGTCGAGCCGAGGTTGCTCTAATGGTCGTGTAGCCGCTGGTCGCGTCGTCCCATTTGTCGTGTCGTCACATAGAGTCCAAGGTCCACATCATTTGGCATCGAGTCCCTCATTCGTCCCGCATCAATTTGATAGTTCGATGTTGTTTATTATATGTGCTTCATGATTATCTTAAAATTTCGATAGCATCTTCCCTCCCTTCTCCAATATACGTGCTAATTTTGACTGCTATTGTGGTCACTTGCATTTTATGTGAGTGGCCGTTAGAGGAATGTTAAAATTAGTAAATTATGGTGGTATATTGGAGAAGTGTGGGGATATACTTTCAAAATTTTGAGATAATCGTGAAGCACATATAATAAAAAACACCGAACGATCAAATATATATAGATGTGCATTTTATTTGATGTAGGTACCCCATGAATATTGTGGATATGGATGTATATGTGACCAACCAGGATGTACAAATGTGAAAAATAGTCAATTTTTAGGGGAGATGCTGTCGATTTTTTTTAGAAGTTTAATATGGCATATTGATATGATTTTTTTAATTTGAGTGGCCAAAGGAGAGGGTGGGATGGAGGAAATTTAATTTTTTTAAATTTGAGTGTGTGTGTGATATTTTTTTATTTGGAGGGTGGGGGGATTTTTTTTAATGAGAGAGGAAAGGGTGTCAGAGATGTGAATTAATTTTTTGGACAGGTGTGGATGCCGATATGAATGTGTATGTGAACGCGGGTATGATACTGATTTTTTTAATTTGTTAGGTAAATATGGCTAGACTTGATCGTTCATGGATGAATCACATAGTAGTTGATGGTGTGGTGTCAGAGGAGTTTAAGGATGGAGTTGATAGTTTTATTTAGTTTGTATTGGGACATCCACCAGTAGTGGACCAGTGTGGTAACATCCGATGTCTTTGTTTACTTTGTAAAAATAAGGGATTTCTTTCGCTATGGGATGTGCAAGATCATTTATACAAGAAAGGGTTCACGAAAGGTTATATGAATTGGGTGTGTCATGGTGAGGACTTCTGGTCGTATGAGCCCGCCAATGTTGCAGGCACAAGTACCTATGCAGACATGGTAATCGATGCTGTTGGCCCTAACTTTAATGTACAAGGGGAACACGTGTACAACGAAGAACCACTAAACAAGACGGCTGAAAGATTTTATCAATTACTTCGGGATGCTGATGAGCCATTGTGGGATGGTTGTGAAAATCACACTCAGTTGTCTGCTGTCTCACAGTTGTTGAATTTGAAATCTGAATTTCACCTTAGTGAGAGTTGTTTTGACCATATGCTCCTCCTTATCAAGTGTATGCTGCCTCGAGATGAGAAGCTGCCTGAAAATTTTTACCGTGCAAAGAAGATGGTCAATGAGTTAGGGCTTGGATACCAAAAAATAGATGCATGCCCTAATCACTGTATGCTATATTATCAAGATAATGTAAATCAAAGATCATGTGATATTTGTCAGCATGATAGATTTAAACCTAAGAGAGGGGACAATTCAAAGTAGAAGGATGTGCCTTACAAGTCACTGCGATACTTCCCTCTCAGGCCCAGATTACAGCGGATGTATATGTCATCAAAGACAGCTCGGCATATGATATGGCACACAGAAAGAGTACGTCGTGCAGATGATATAATGTGTCATCCCGCCGATGGTGAAGCTTGGGCTCATTTCAATCGTACCTATACTGCTTTTGCTCATGAGCCACGAAATGTTAGGCTGGATTTATGCACAGACGTCTTCAACCCATTTGGAGGTTCAGTGGCATCTTACTCATATTGGCCAGTGTTCCTGTCGCCATACAACCTTCCGTCGGGCATGTGCATGAAGCGAGATAACGTTTTCTTAACTTTGGTGATTCCAGGTCCAAAAAATCCAGGAAAAAATTTGGACATATATCTCATGCCACTGATTGATGAGTTAAAAAAATTATGGAAAGATGGAGTTGTTACTTATGATGCGTATAGAACATAAAATTTCACTATGAAGGCTGCTTTGATGTGGACAATAAGTGACTTCTCTGCATATGGAATGCTATCTGGCTGGAGCACACACGGGAGGTTGGCATTTCCTTACTATATGGCTGATACCAAATCATTTGTCCTGAAATATGGTAAGAAATCATGCTGGTTCGATTGTCATCGACGATTTCTACCAATTGACCATCCTTTCCGAAGGTAAAATGACTCATTCATTAAGAATAGAGTTGAAATGGATGAAGCAGACTTAGAACGGATGTTTGGTCGACAAATGGCGGCACATGTGCAAAACTTACCAGATATAGTGCAATTGTCGGGTAGTACACGACATCTTCATGGATTTGGACAGGATCACAATTGGGTGAAGAAAAGTATCTTATGGGAATTGCCTTACTGGTCAGCCCTTTTGATACGTGATACGGCACAACCTAGACATCATGCATGTTGAGAAGAATATCTTTGATAATGTGTTCAACACCATCATGAACATGAAAGACAAAACAAAGGACAATGTCAAGGCGTGAGCAGACTTGAAGATACTTTGTAAACGACTAGAGTTGGAATTGCAGTAGGTACGGGGAAAATTTGTGCAACCTAAAGCATCTTACATGTTGAAAGACACATAGATCAATGAACTGTGCCAGTGGCTGAAGCAATTACGATTTCCTGATGGATATGTGTCTAACATAGCCCGTTGTGTGAATGTCAATGAGGGAAAAATATATGGATTGAAAAGTCATGACTGCCATGTGTTCATGGAGAAACTTCTGCCATTGCATTTCGTGACATATTGCCAAAGCCTATATGGGGAGCATTGACTGAGTTGAGTCAATTTTTCAGGAGTCTATGTGCATCAGAACTCAAACTTGGGGACGTGCAAACTACCGAACAGAATGTGGTCACGACGGTATGCAAGTTGGATAAGATATTTCCCCCTGCGTTCTTCGATTCCATGGAGCACCTGATTATCCATTTGCCATAAGAGGCCAAAGTTGGAGGACCGGTACAATTTCGATGGATGTATCCATTTGAAAGATAATCATTATGTATTTATAATTTATTTGACAGTTGTTACATGTGTCTGTCATTGTCACTGTATGTCATTGTCATATGAATTGTTGTCATAGGTGTATGCATGACCTGAAAATGAAGGTTCACAACAAGGCTAAAGTAGAGGGTTCGATTACCGGGGCATATATTATTGAAGAAATTTTGAACTTCTGTTCGATGTACTTCGAACCCAAAATTCAAACTCGCCGCACTCGACCTCCACGTAATGATGATGGAGGAGAGGTGGGTCCATCCGACTGATTGTCCATATTTAAGTATCCAGGACGTGCATTCGGACGTTCTTCAAATCGCATATTAGAGGACAGAGAGTTGTTGGCCGTAGAGATATATGTTCTCCTGAACTGTGCTGAGATTGAACTTTATGTTGAGTGAGTCCTCAACTCCACAAGTGCTAAAATTTATAAGTTGCTTGACGTTCTTCCTCCCATTTACAATGATGTTGCATTCATCATTGTAGGCAATTTGATTCAGAATTAATTACTCAATGTCCACGCCTCAATCACATGGAGGTTCAAAAGGAACGAGAGAGATCTTTTGTCAGATGGCTTAAAGCTCAAGTAAGTGCCGAAGTTAAGTTCCACAAAGCTTGAGGTGTATGCCTAATTTTAAAGTAATGTGGTTTATATTCATAGGTTGAAGAATGTTATGTTACTGATGAAAGAGTCCGGGTAATAAGTTATGGACCTTCGAAGGTCGCGCATGCCTATCTAGGATTTTTTGTGAATGGTTATAGATTTCACACCAGATATTATGGACGAAATAAGTCTACGTTGAATAATGACGTATGCGTGAAAGGTAGTACATACAATGAAAATGAACTTGATTACTATGGTATTCTTTAGGAGGTCATAGAATTACAGTATCTCAGACAAGACAACCATATTTTTTTTTAAGTGTTATTAGTTTGATCCTAATTCAGTTCAAAACTACGCAATATATGGGATTGTCGATTCAAACATAGATCCAAATTGAATACCTATGAGCCGTTCATTTTGGCCGCACAAACCCAGCAAGTGTATTATTCAAGTTATTAATCGTCCAAGAATAAAGATTGGTGGGCAGTCTGTAGGGTAAAACCAAGGCTTGTGCCTAATGATGAGTTAGATCTGACTGAAGCTGTCTTAGAGGATTCTAGTGCCAAATTGTTTCAATCAGACGAGGGTGACACTGCAGAGTTGGTTGCTTCTAATCTTCATCTGATCAAATCTTACGAGTCACTTTGGTTGTTTATAGAGGAAGAAGTGCAAGAAGTCGATCCAACTGAGATAAATGAAGTAATTGTTGGGAAGGAGAAGTCCTCTAAGGAGGAAGAGTATGAATCTAGTGAGAATGAGGAAGATGACGAAGATGAGGCTGAGTTTGATATATCTTCAGTATCTGAAGATGAAATAGATAATGATTGAATAGGTTTGGACTAATATGCACTTCTTATCATTATTACTTACCACCTCTCCTCGTAATTAGTTTTGGACTAATATGCACTACTTTTATTGTTGTCAACAATTAGATGGTTCGAGGAGGTCGTACCAGGACTTCGAGGAGAGGTGATTATGGGAGGGGTTCTACTAGTATATTTATTTAAATTCTTAGATAAATGACTAGTGATTATGTACTTTATTTTGCTTACGACATTTCATGTTTATAGGTTCGAGTACCTCCGCACCAGTTACACCGCCCCCACCACCTACTCCTGGTATGTTTATTTAAATTCTTAGATAAGGCCATTTAGTGAATATGCACTTGATTTTGCTCATGATATTTTATGTCTCCGCACCAGTTACATAGAGTACACCACCCCCACCACATGCTGCTGGTATGTTTTTTTAAATTCTTCGATAAATGAGACGTGCTTGTGTACTTTGTTTTGCTCACGACATTTCATGTTTATAGGTCCGATTGCCTCCGCACCAGTTACACCGCCCCCACCACCTGCTACTGGTATGTTTATTTAAATTCTTAGATAATGCCATTTAGTGAATATGCACTTTGTTTTGCTCACGATATTTTATGTCTCTTCACCAGTTACACAGAGTACACTGCCCCAACCACCTGCTACTAGTATGTTTATTTAAATTCTTAGATAAATGAGACATGATTATGTACTTTGATTTGCTCACGACATTTCATGTTTATAGGTCCGAGTGCCTCCGCACCAGTTACACCACCCCCACCACCTGCTGTTGGTATGTTTATTTAAATTCTTAGATAAGGCCATTTAGTGAATATGCACTTTGTTTTGCTCACGATATTTTATGTCTCCGCACCAGTTACACAGAGTACACCGCCCCCACCACCTGCTACTGGTATGTTTATTTAAATTCTTAGAGTAGTGTAATGCACTTTCTTTATAAATGAGTAGTGATTATGCACTTTGTTTTGCTCATGACATTTTATGTTTACAGGTCCGAGTGCCTCTGCACCAAGTCTACAGAGTACACTGCTTCCATCACATTCTACTAGTATGCTTATTTAAATTCTTAGTTAAATAATGAAAATTCTATATGTTTACTTGTTGAATAAATAATTTTTTAATAATGAGCTAAATTCTGATTAACTACTTCTATTTTACTTATAACAGGTACGTCAGGCACACCACCTGCGATTGCTGGCTCGTCTACCCACCCGGGCACACAACTGGCAGACGATGCTGTTAGCCATCACGAGGGCGAGCAGGTGGTGTTGCAGGAGGGATGCAAGCCATGTTGGGTCTCTGGGTAAATATTTAAACTCATGAATTATGCTCGTTATCTATCATCAACTATATAATTGTTGGCTATCATTTTAACATCTGTAATTGCAGGGATAAAGTAGAGCCCAATTTTGCTTCTCATTTTATTACCAACATTGTAGAGTGACATGTGACCGGCCCATATAAGTCATTTCGAAAGTTTCCTTAGGATATCTGCGATTGATTGTACGAGGAGTTCCTGGTATTACAATTTAATCTTTTAAATTACATATTTCCCAACTCTGTAATTTCAATAGACTAACTTATAAAATTTTAATTCTTGACAGCGAGGATATCAGTTTGTGAGGCCAACTGACGCCAGACGAGCTCGATGTGCATGGGAGGCCACAACAACTGTAAATTATAAGCATCAATTATATAGCTGTCGGGACCGTGCCCAGGCTGTAGCCGAGGGGAGCGAGGACTATGGCCTTTGGAAGGCACACGGCCCCGCATGGATGAGGAGGGAGCACTAAGAGGTCCTCTGTGATACATGGGCCGAGCCTAAATGGAGAGCCAAATCCGAAAAAGCCAAAGCCGCCCGTGCGTCACATCCAGACGTGCATCTCCATACTTCTAGATCCGTTTCCTTCGCGACCCAGAAGGAGAGATTGGTAAGAAATAATCTTAATTTTATTATATTTTATTTTTTATATGTCCTTATTTATTCTCATAACTTGTATAACAGGAAAAGAAGCGGGGTGCTACGGTCTCGTACCACGATTTATTTGCAACAGTTCACCAGGTGAAGGGGACCGGTCAGTATGTGAGCGAGAGAGCTCGCTCGGTAGTGGTAAGATTATATACATACACATTTCTTTTCTATTTCAATTTTTAAATATGATTGATTAATATGAAATTTGTAATATTTTTTATTCAATTTGCAGGAGTCATATGACATGCATATGACTGAAAATTACGGGGAGGAGGAGACGCAGCGGCCGCAGCTAGATCCTGAGACATGGGTAGCAGCAACCGGCCCATCAAAGAAAGGACGAGTATACGATTTTGGGCAGAGCTTGGACACTAGCCGAATTCTAGCATCTTCTGCTGGCTCAGCTTCGTCCAACCCCAGTAGCAGTTCCTTATCTACTCCCTCCACTGGCACTTCTACGAGCCATATTAGGTCCATCGTCCACCATGAGGTAGAAGGCATCGAGGAACGCATGGAGGCACGCCTTAGTCGGGCGATTGCTACCCTCCTCTCCCAGGTGGGGATTTTGACTCAGGGAGCACCCTCGAGCACATCACAACCCACTCATGTGAGTATTTAATTTAACATTTAATTTTGTAGACTTTAGAGTTATATGATTTTTTTTGATAAGTAATCAATAGTATTAAAAGGAATAATGTACAAGATGATGGTTACTGAGTACACAAGCTGTAGACTAGTGCATGTGCATGCTTGAGATTACTTGATTGAACTTCATCACTTCATTTCATTTGAAAGCGGGAGATTAGTGCATGTGCATGCTTGAGATTATCTATGTGCTTGCATGTTGACTTCCTATATTCATTTGGAAATCATTCCAGTCCCGCTCCTACCTCTTTGCATCTCCCTCTCACCCTAACAAAAATTGGTGTCAGTATAGTCAGACCCCTAAGTGCATCTCTTTCTCATGTTACTTTGGAGCAATGTTTCTGATCTATCATAATTGTTGCTGACATCTTTATGGATAGACTCTAAAGCTTGAGAGAGATTGTTTGGCTAAGGGGGAGAGTGTGAGAAAACCTACATTTAATCTTTTCAGTCAATTACCTGGTCTATTTTGCTTAGAAAATTGCTCACTATTTCAGTATAACACTTATTTCCTATCGATAGACCTCTATCCTCTATCGACATAGCCTGCTTGCTCTATGACCAAAATAGATTGATTGATTGGATTTGGCTCAGAGTGTATGTGTTTTCTGGTATATCAAATGGCGATTTGTGGAAGGAGAGATTAGGTCTGCCTAGAAACTGTTACTATGCACAAGACTGCACTCCGCCTAGTACCAAAAATCCCCACTCTATCTATCACAGGTCACTTGAAATCATTCCTATTTCAATCATACCGATCGACCTGATGATATCTTCTGTCGACAAATTCATTGCACTACTTTTAATCTGCTTCATTTCAGCCTACCTCTGGAGTTGATTTCAAATCTCTGTCAAGTCTGGTTCAAATTTGTGCTTCATCTCCTATCCACTTGCCTGAAAATTGATAGCTTGTTCAAAGGGGGAGTTCCAATAATTTATCTAGTCCATTCATGCACCAATAAAATCTATTCAAAATCTCATCATTAGCATCGCATTCCTATCATGCATTTAGGACTGCATTAGAATCCATGATTTGAGTACACCTAGCACATTAATGCATATTGCATTTTATGCATAGATTGGTGTCTGCATGTTGCACTCATGTTGCATGACATATATGATTTTATATGTGCATGTCATGATGTATGTTCTGCATATTCCATGATCTAATCAGTTCTAAACGACCAGCTCTTGATAGGAATCGATTCTTCCATGAATCAATGCATCTTCTGATCTTATCCAGCAGTGGTAGACAGCTAGCTTTCTTGATGCCTCTTGACATTAGAGGAAGTCCAAGATAAGGGACTTGAAGAGGGGCGATCTCGCGCTACTCTTGAGCGGGGAAGAGGATGACCACGTATGCTTGAAGTATGAACTGCAAGAAGGGAAACAAGTTAGAGCTGCCCAGGGATGGATCCCCGGGGAAGACCCTCCGATGCTTAAGTCAGCAAATGTAGTAGAGCACTGGTGTGAAGGGAGGAATTAGGAGGAATATGGGGGCGCGAGATCCCTCTCCACCAAAAGGTGAAGTGGTTCCTGCTCGGGGTTTTTGGCTTACCTTCTCATAGGAGGGTTCTTCCAATTTAAATAATGACTCGTTGAGTGAATAATCCCTGTAAGATGAGGAGTTTCGGGGGGAGGTTACGTCATCCTTGCGGGCTCTTTATAGCATGCGGACTCTTGATCTTCCTTATCCCCTTGAGCTCCCAGCTTTTAAGGGACCCGTAACGGCCTTACAGATAAGCTTCCATCAGTCGGCCCTGTTAGTCTGTATGGACTAGGTGCACTGGTGCACACAAGGATTCAGAGGGGGGGGGTGAATGAATCCCCTTTAAAAATTCTACCCAATTTAAAGACTTAAACAGAAGATTTGAAACTTCTTGTGGAAATAAAATTGTTTAAGCTCTGCTGAATCTGAAAACCAATGAGGCATTAGCTGGAACACATGAACTGCAACAAGCAGACTCCCAAGTAAATCTATGCAGCTGAATAAACCCAAGCAACCATGAGTAAACAAATTCCTATCAGACACAACTGTAGATAGAAGCGAGCCTAGCATACATCTAACGGTTGATGATAGAGCAATCAAACCACAGACACAAAGGCAATCGCACAACACCAGGGATTTTTTAGGTGGTTCGGTCCACAGACCTACGTCCACCCCACACTCTAACCAGAGTGTGGCTTACTACTGTCAAACAGCTTGAAACCGCTGGGCATCACAGCTTGCCTACAAATGCTGCCTAACAGCTTGAACTAGAGGAACACACTCCTCTCTTCCTCCACCCCGGAGGGCAACCACGAGTGACACACAATCACTAGCAAATCAGAGAACAAATCTTCCTTCCTCTGAAACACAGAGGGAAACCACAAGTGACACCCAGTCACTTGTAAACCAGAGGTCACGGACCTCTCTTCCTCTACAGTAGAGGGAACCACTAGTGACACACATTCACTAGCAAACCGGAGAACAAATCTCCCTTCCTCTGAAACCCAGAGGGAAACCACAAGTGACACCCAGTCACTTGCAAACCAGAGGTCACGGACCTCTCTTCCTCCACACTAGAGGGAACCACTAGTGACACACAGTCACTAGCAAACCGGAGAATAAATCTCCCTTCTCCTGAGACCACAGGAGGAACCCCGATCCCAAACCAGAGAATCGGAAAACACAGTTGAAAAGGAAAGCAACAAAAGAAAATAGAGCACACAGAAAATGAAAACGAATGTAGCTCTCGTAGGAGCAGTTTAGTCTAGATCTGATCTAGAACCCGACAGATAGATGGACACTGCATGCTTCAATCTCTATCACTCTCTCTTCTCTTTCTCTTCTCTCGATCCTCTCTTCTTCTCTTTTCTTCTCCTTGTTCTCTTATCACACACTAGCTCTCTCTTCTCTTTTCTTCTCCTTCTTTTTCTTTTTCTCAGGCGGCACACATGCTTCAGCACTTCTCCACTGTTATTCTCTCTTTTATTCTCACTTCTTTCTACTATTCTTCTTATCTACTTTGATCGCAGAGATGCCTTCTTATATGGCTTCAGATCTGGGACCCACGGGCTCACACATTGGGCGCGTGGAGGGAGCATTCCCGCCAAAAGAATTCTGGAGTGCCTTAGCCACGTGTTAGCATCTGGGCGTTGTGTCTGATCACGTGGTAGATTATTCCATTCGGTTCCTTGCCTCGGATCACGAACCCTATAACATGGTACTTTGATTTCCACATGGAGTATGCTCACAGGTTGTCCAGCACATGCTCGACCAAATGACTGGCCTGGGAAACAACTTAAAGTGTTAAATGTTCGTGCTAGCACAAACTTAACAAAATAGCGTACGAATATGCACAGACCTTAGGTAGCATATAACAAAACATGCATGGGCCTTAGATAACATAAATCATGACATGCACAGACGTTGGGTATGCACCCGAATATATATGCACTGACTTTTCATTACACGTGAGAGAAGTGTGCACGGACTTTGATAGCATATGACCAAACATGCACATAGTCTAGATGTCATACCCAGACCTTATAACAATGCACAGACCTTACATGCGTGCAAGAACACACGTTGCACCGACCTTATACCAGTCAGAATAGTGAGCTGCACGGACTTGTTTAGCACAAAAACAAGAATTGCACCAACCTTGTTTGTTCATAGGGCGATAATGCACCGACCTTGTGTGTGTGTTCAGACACAGGATACACTGACTTGGTGCGTGCAGAACATAACCTACACCAACTCAGCCTGCCCGATGCAAAGAATACTCAAACCTATATAACATGAACTTAACACAAATGCACCGACTAAGGCCATAATGAACAGTGACATACACTGAGTCTAAACAGTAGAATGCACACACTTAGTGAGCTTTTATATGCACTAACCTAATATGCACTGACTATGTATGCTCACAACAAAAACTTGCACCGAGGCCGAACAAGTATGTCCCTTAGATAAAAGATGCACCGACGCAGCGCTTGTTATGTGAAATGCAAAACTTGCACCGAGACAAGGAGTGCACCTACTGTATGCAAGTAACATGTAAAATTGCACCGGCTCTAGGTGTGTGTGAGACGCTAAATGAGATGCACACAAGCACCGACTCCAGGCCACCATGAAACGCTAGATAAGACGCAGATACACGAGAGGCACATGAGACGCAAAGACAGAATGCATGAAGACAGAATGCATGAGACGCAATGCATTGTGCAAGAGAGGCGCAATATGAGACGTATCTACGCAAGAGATGCAGCCATAGTCATAGCTGAGCATAAGACGTAAACAGAGACGCTAAGACTTAGCTAAGACGTGATAGAGACGTAGCCAGAGATACAAGAACAGGATTTTACACCGAGGTTGAATGTGCAAACTAAGCAATGCACCGACCTTGCTATATGAACACTTGCACAGACCTCTATAGCGTAATGCGTTGAGGTTAATGCAAAAAACAATGCATACACAGATGCAGGCCTAACCATCTTTCATGTAAACACATGGTGACTCATAGTGTTTACTATCATCAAAACTACAGGGGTACAACAATCTCCCCCTTTTTGATGATGGCAACACTATGGGTCACACTGACTCATGGCAAAATTTTCTCCCCCTTTGACTTCAGCAAAAAGAAAATAGTTTGAGAGCGAGAAAAAAAACATGCATGAAATAATTGATTTAGAATTTCCCCCTTTGACACATTATTAAGGCATAGAAGAACTATACTCCCCCTGGATAAATGAAGGTAATCAGAAATACAAGAACAGTTAAACAGACAAGCACTAATCAAGTCCATGTTGCATAAAGGATCACAAGCAAATCTCCCCCTTTAAGAACATCTAAAATGGAATGACTCCGTGGAAGACTGTGCAGATACCAATTGTTATGGAATGAGAAGTCATCAAAAACACAGGCTCAGCCATAGATAATTTCAGGTCAAACCCAATAGGCAATAGATTCAGTGAGGGCTTACAAATTGAATTCCAACAAGATATTGACTGGATTGCCAAAGAATAGATGAGACAGACAGATTTTCAATAGGGTACCAAAGCCATAAATCTTGATAAGCGAATTTCAGACTCTTTTATTATAATAGGTTATGAGTGAGTCTGAATGTATCAGCATGATTTATGATTGATGTATACAAAGTTTATCAAGAAAATTCAATACTCATATATGAAATCATGTTTTAATAAAAATGAACTAGTTGCACACATAACATTCTTGTTTAACCTCCTTCTATTTTACTCATTCAAATTCAAAGACTTCTTTGGGGGTTACACAAGATAGTATTGAGATTAAACATATATGAATGTATATGAACTTGTCTTCAGTTTTTTTCAGAATTTTCCTTTTGTTCAGCAACATTATTTTTCCTGAACAGTCTAAGTTGATCAACACCTTTTTACATGAGACACAACACATCTTAGGTGAAGTGACCCAGTTACTCAGTGTGATAACTGCATTGCTCCTCAGACATAAGAATAGAGTTAGCAATTTGGAGTGTCTTTTTACATGAGGAGACACCTTAATCAGAGGTCAGAATCCCTAGTTACTCGACACTACCATGCCATTGCTCTGTCAGATTTTCAATCATTTTTATAAGAGAGATAACTATGGCACTTCATGACATGGGCTTACTCTATTTCTTTGATAGAGAACCCAGTTTCTCTGTGACCAAAGTCATTGCTCTGACTTTATTTTCTTTCAAATGTTTTCAGATTTTTCAGACAATGCTCAGTACACTGAAATGTTTAAGAACAATACTTTCTACATGTATCTTAACCAAAGAAAGCCATGTCTTTGAAATTTTCAGAATTCAGAAGGTTTTGCATGAAATTACATGAGACAATTTGTTAAGATTTATTAAAATAATGATTTAGATATTTTCAAGTCTTTTAAATCAAAACTTAATGAATACATTAGACTTAAATCAATTTGATTTATCAGTCATTCTTAAACCAGTATAATAGAAGATTGTTCTTTTCGAAATATGTCGGATTTATGATTAGGGTACACAGATTGAAATCTCACCAAATTCAGATGAATCAAAATTGACAATGCAGCCAATCAATGGAAACAACCTAAACTTTTATTTAGAGAGCAGTAGAGGACATTTTCAAGCATGCATAGAGGTGAAAGAATTGGAACACATGCTTATGAATCAGACAGACTTTTAGGAAGCAATGAGTTTACAAGGATGCAACATGAGGTATGCACATGAGTAATCCAGTTCAGAAACCAATATCTGAGTCTGGAATTTAGTCTGACCAGCTTAACAAGGATGAATTTAAGTAAAGCTCTCCTTCAACAAATTATAGGGTAACAAAATGAATTTTCAACTTCAAGGCAAGAGAGAGTTCAGATGATGATGATAAATCAGAAGCCAGTCAATCAGAGGACACATGATTAAGTGAGTCACTAACACATAAGAATAGGAGAATGATTTAAGTGACTAGACAGGAAGGGTTCAGATTGTGAAAGACTTATGATTCTAAAACGCTCCCCCTGTCTAGATGCAATGAGTCATTTCTTTTTGGATTTTTCAAACTTGATGATATGCAATACACTACTCTACATGTATGCATATGCAGTGACAGTCACGACCAAATTATGCATCTACTCCCCCTGATTGCATGCAAAGATTTTCTTCTTTATGGAAGTTTTCAAAAACTCAATAAAAGGTATTGGTATTCACTACATGCATGCATATGCAATGACTCTCCTAGAGATATTTCTTGAACGTGAATGTCATGAACATTAAGCAGGAATAACCAAACTCCCCCTGACTATATGCAATGTATGAAGATTTTAAATGCAACAAGTGCAATGACAGAATGCAGGGAGTTTTGACAAATTATGCATCATGAATGTGCAGACTGTGCTCATGAGCTTCTAACCTTTTCTATGTGCACACTCAAGCACCAAAGCATAAGTGCATTAGGAATGAATTCAATATTTCTTCAATGAATATGTGCACACATAGCTCAAAGTATGAACAAATAAACTCAAGTAGCTCAATGCAAATGTCAAAACAAATAAAAGAACATGTATGCATGAAACTTTTGAACTAATCAGATTTAACATGATATGCAGTTAAAACATGTTCCTAAGAAATTCAATTGAACAGATGTGAAGAGTGCAAAATATTACCTGCACGGGGTTTTACCAATTTGGGTGTCTTGGTTTATTTACCCCTCTTTATTCCTCAGCCCCAAGGCACACTATCAGAGCAGTTCCTTATTTTGCACCAGTAGGTACCCAAGATGTCTTGGGTCCTGACATAACAGTGGCACCTTTGAATGGTGCTTTCCACATTTTCTGAGCAAATAGATCATCTGACTTCATCATAAACAGTTAGACATTGAATGTCCTAACTGACCACAATAATAACATGAAATAACAGAGTTTAAATTCTTTTTATGCACATTATTATAAGCATGGAATCTTTGTGCATTAGCATGAAAAGTTATGTTATTTGCATGGACATTTTGTTTTCCATAACCTGCCAACCAGCATTTAGAAACTCGGTGGCCAGGTTTTCCACAGTCAAAGCATCCAAAGTATTTTTTCTTAGACACAAATTTATTCCTGCCAAATTCAATTTTGGTTATAGGGAATTTAACACATTTAGAATTAAGTTTCTTTCCCTAAATATGCCAATAGTCCTGGACTGTGTGGCCATACTTCCCATATTCAAAACAGGAAGAAAAGTTTCTTATTTTAATCACTGACCAGCACTCACTAGCCAGATGGCCTGGCTTCCAACCCTTGAAACACATAGAAGCTTTTCCTTTGAAATCAAATTTATCTTTACCGAAGGCATTCTGTTTTGCAGGGAATCTAACGTGTTCATAATGAGCTTTTCCCTGGGCATGCCAGCAATGAGCAGCAATGTGGCCCATCTTGCCACAATGAAAACAGGAAAAAATTTTATTCTGAAATACATGATATTTAGGATAAGGTTTCCTAGCATGCATTTTACTGGCATTTAGATCATCCGTTTTTCATCAATTTGCAGTCATTCATTAAATGGCCGAGCCTACCACAGTAATGACATGAAATTCTCTTCTTGTGTGCATGAATATGTGTGTTGGTGTTGTGGACATCATGCATATTTTTAACATGAGTGTGTGTAGGCTTGTTCTGCAAATGTCCATTTCCCTCAACTTTTTCAGTAGGTTTCTGATTTTCTTGAATAGTAGCTAGGTTTGGATTTTTCTGTGCAGTGAACTGAAAAACCAATGGAGTTTTGATGTTGGTTTGTTCTGAGCTACTTACAAATGATGTGTGAATTCTATTTCCAAGGCTCTTCTTATTTACTAGATTATACCCCAGCCCCTCTTTCTGAAAATTCACTTTCATCCCCAGCAGTTTATCCAAATTATATTGACCTTCAACAAACCTGGATAAATAATTCTTTAAGTCCTTAATCTCATTTTCCAGGGATGCAATATGTAATTCATAACAAACAATTTCTTGTTCACTGGAATTCATACACTCTTTTAGCACTTTGTTTGCCATTTTATAGTTCTCAACTTCTTGTTCGAGATTGTGCAATTTTTCAGATTCTTTTATGCAGACAAACTTCCCTTTTTCTATAGTTAAGAGTTTTTCAGACATAGCAGAGTTGAGATGCTTGAGTCTCTCATTTTCTAATTTTAATTGTTCAATATGTTCACTATTGTTATCAGATTTGGAGTTCAACTCTTCACTCAACCTTTCCTCTCTTTATTCAGTTTCCAATTTTTCATCCAACAAATTTTTGTTCTCTTCCCCCAAGGATGCAATTAAGTTTTGATGCCATACTAAATCACTATGAAGGCTTTCATTCATTTCCTTTAGAAATTCACATTTATTACAAATTGATTTACTGAAACACTTTGATTCAGCTTGGAATTTTTATTTTTCAGTATCATCAAGACTTTTCTAAAGTTCTGCATTTACACCTTTAACAGCTTCAAGTTTTTCATGAATCAAGTCATTTTCCTTCACATAATTCTCAAGTTTCTTTTCTGCCTGTTCAATTTGATTTCTGAGATCATTATTTTCAGATTTCAACTGTTCTAGCTCTGAATTAACACAATGAAGATCTTTCAACAATTCTTCCTTCTGAACAAGATTATTGACATGAACCTGATCATCATTAGTCGAGCTAAGTTTTTCATTGAGTTCAACAACTTCACATGCAAGTTCTTGATTTTCCCTTGTAAATAAACTAATTTGTATCTTAATCATTTGGATATCAGATAAGCATGTATCATAGGACTGTTTCAGTTTTGAGCAATTTTCACATAAAGACTCTGAACTATTCAGATCAATTTTCTTTTTCAACTTTTTATATTATTTTCTCAACATCTCATGTGACTCTAATACCTCACCATATGCATCCTGCCAATCATTTAACGTATAATTCTCGAAAGGGTTTACCTGATCATCTTCCTCTTCTTCATTTTGGCTGCTACTTTGATTACTGTTGTGATCACTCCGGTTGGCCATCAAGCATTGATCATCATTTTTATGGCAGGCAGTCTTCAGTTTGTCCACTATATCTCTTGCAGATATGCAATCATAAAAGCAAGAGTGGAATCCCCAGTTAGTAGCTGCCTTTACCATCTCAAAGGCTTTCTGGTTTTCAACACACATAGATCTATGATTATCAGTCCATTTGGACTTATACTTAGGTAGTCTATGTGGACCATGTGAAATTAGTTTCCACAGATCTGGATCGACAGTCTTAACAAACATATGCAAGTTTTTAAACCACATATAAAAATCCGTATTGTCGAAAATCGGTGGATGAGCCATGGAGGCAAACCAACAAGCAATTTCAAAATAGTATGCAGAAGACAGTGATGCAGCGAAAGCTAGCATGATCCTCTACAGATCGTTGGATCTGTAAGTTCAGAGACCTGCTCTGATACCAATTGTTAGTCTGTATGGACTAGGTGCACTGGTGCACACAAGGATTCAGAGGGGGGGGGGGTGAATGAATCCCCTTTAAAAATTCTGCCCAATTTAAAGACTTAAACAGAAGACTTGAAACTTCTTGCGGAAATAAAATTGTTTAAGCTCCACTGAATCTGAAAACCAATGAGGCATTAGCTGGAACACATGAACTGCAACAAGCAGACTCCCAAGTAAATCTATGCAACTGAATAAACCCAAGCAACCATGAGTAAACAAATTCCTATCAGACACAATCGTAGATAGAAGCGAGCCTAGCATACATCTAACGGTTGATGATAAAGCAATCAAACCACAGACACAAAGGCAATCGCACAACACCATGGATTTTTTAGGTGGTTCGATCCACAGACTTACGTCCACCCCACACTCTAACCAGAGTGTGGCTTACTGCTGTCAAACAGATTGAAACCGCTGCGCATCATAGCTTGCCTACAAACGCTATCTAACAGCTTGAACCAGAGAAACACACTCCTCTCTTCCTCCACCCCGGAGGGCAACCACTAGTGACACATAGTCACTAGCAAACCAGAGAACAAATCTCCCTTCCTCTGAAACCTAGAGGGAAACCACAAGTGACACCCAGTCACTTGCAAACCAGAGGTCACGGACCTCTCTTCCTCCACACCAGAGGGAACCACTAGTGACACCCAGTCACTAGCAAACCGGAGAACAAATCTCCCTTCCTTTGAAACCTAGAAGGAAACCACAAGTTACACCCAGTCACCTGCAAACCAGAGGTCACAGACCTCTCTTCCTCCACACCAGAGGAAACCACCAGTGACACACAATCACTAGCAAACCGGAGAACAAATCTCCCTTCTCCTGAGACCACAGGAGGAACCCCGATCCCAAACCAGAGAATCGGAAAACACAGTTGAAAAGGAAAGCAACAAAAGAAAATAGAACACACAAAAAATGAAAATGAATGTAGCTCTCGCAGGAGCAGTTTAGTCTGGATCTGATCCAGAACCTGACAGATAGCTGGACACTGCCTGCTTCAATCTCTATCACTCTCTCTTCTCTTTCTCTTCTCTCGATCCTCTCTTCTTCTCTTTTCTTCTTCTTGATCTCTTATCACACACTAGCTCTCTCTTCTCTTTTCATCTCCTTCTTTTTCTTTTTCTCAGATGGCACACGGGCTTCTGCACTTCTCCACTGTTATTCTCTCTTCTATTCTCACTTCTTTCTACTATTCTCCTTATCTACTTTGATCACAGAGATGCCTTCTTATATGGCTTCAAATCTGGGACCCACGGGCTTACACATTGGGCGCGTGGAGGGAGCATTCCCGCCAAGAGAATTCTGGAGTGCCTTAGCCACGTGTCAGCATCTGGGCGTTGTGTCTGATCACGTGGCAGATTCTTCCATTCGGCTCCTTGCCTCGGATCATGAACCCTATAACCTGGTACTTTGATTTCCACGTGGAGTATGCTCACAGGTTGTCCAGCACATGCTCGACCAAATGACTGGCCTGGGAAACAACTTAAAGTGTTAACTGTTCGTGCTAGCACAGACTTCATAAAACAGTGTATGAATATGCATAGACCTTAGGTAGCATATAACAAAACATGCATGGGCCTTGGATAACATAAAGCATGACATGCACAGACGTTGGGTATGCACCAGAATATATATGCACTAACTTTTCATTACACGTGAGAGAAGTGTGCATGGACTTTGATAGCATATGACCAAACATGCACGGAGTCTAGATGTCATACCCAGAACTTATAACAATGCACAGACCTTACCTGCGTGCAACAGCACACGTTGCACCGACCTTATACCAGTCAGAATAGTGAGCTACACGGACTTGTTTAGCACAAAAACAAGAATTGCACCGACCTTGTTTGTTCATAGGGCGATAATGCACCGACCTTGTGTGTGTGTGCGGACACAGGATGCACTGACTTGGTGCGTGCAGAACATAACCTACACCAACTCAGCCTGCCCGATGCAAAGAATACTCAAACCTACATAACATGAACTTAACACAAATGCACCGACTAAGGCCATAATGAATAGTGACATACACTGACTCTAAACAGTGGAATGCATACACTTAGTGAGCTTTATATGCACTAACCTAATATGCACTGACTATGTATGCTCACAACAAAAACTTGCACCGAGGTAGAACAAGTATGTGCCTTAGACAAAAGATGCACCGACGCAACGCTTGTTATGTGAAATGCAAAACTTGCACCGAGACAAGGAGTGCACCTACTGTATGCAAGTAACATGTAAAATTACACCGGCTCTAGGTGTGTGTGAGACGCTAAATGAGACGCACACAAGCACCGACTCCAGGCCACCATGAAACGCTAGATAAGAAGCAGATACACGAGAGGCACATGAGACGCAGAGACGGAATGCATGAAGATAGAATGCATGAGACGCAATGCATTGTGCAAGAGAGACGCAATATGAGACGTATCTACGCAAGAGATGCAGCCATAGTCATAGCTGAGCATAAGACGTAAACAGAGACGCTAAGACTTAGCTAAGATGTGATAGAGACGTAGCCAGAGATACAAGAACATGATTTTGCACCGAGGTTGAATGTGCAAACTAAGCAATGCACCGACCTTGCTATATGAACACTTGCACAGACCTCTATAGCGTAATGCGTTGAGGTTAATGCAAAAAACAATGCATACACAGATGCAGGCCTAACCATCTTTCATGCAAACACATGGTGACTCATAGTGTTTGCAAACACATGGTGACTCTTGATCTCCCTTATCCCCTTGAGCTCCCAGCTTTTAAGGGATGCGTAACGGCCGTACAGATAAGCTTCCATCAATCGGCCCGAGCATGAGGCACTGCCCCAGGAGATGCTTCCCGAGCGATGAGTGCATGGATTGGGCAGGGAATACTGGGCTCCGAAGGAGCTTTCCCGATCGAACTGATGCTCAGACTTCCCAACCCGAAGGCCGCCTAGGAAGTGCTTGATCTGAGTAAGTTATTAAGCTTATAATAAGTGGGCCCTGGGGCTACCACTTCTAGGAGCTGGGCCTCATCAGGTCAATTTAGACCTCATTTGGCCTCTCTGTTTGGGCGGTTAGATTTCCCCTCTCCACTTGTCCCCCTCCTACTCCCCAGCCAAAATTAGGCTCGGATGAGTAGCATCTGGGCTGGAGTTTTCGTGGCTCTAGTTGGGTGGAGATCTCTCTCTGCAGGGGCCACATGATGCGGCTTGCCCTGAAAATACACCCGTCATGATGATAATTCTTAGAATTTTTACAAGAAGGCCCCTCTACGGAAGATCGGAACGTCGCGCCGCTTCCAGGTAGGGGTTATAAGCATTGCACGTTGTTTGCATCCCTTTATCTCTAGGGTTTAGGGTTTTGCCTTCTATTGCATTTATATTTGAGGGGGGCTCATGCGCCGTGAGAGCAGTTTGGAAGAGCGGAGAATCGCAGAGGCCTTCGCGGAGTTGGAAGAGATTACAGCGGCGGCGATCCGTCAACTTCCTTCTCCTCCGGAGTCCTCTAGTCCAGAGCTTTCCCCTTCTTCTTCCAGTTCTTCTTGTTCCATGGTGGACCAAAATCCTGAGGCTGAGGGGCGAGGGGAAGGACAGGCCCCAAGGTCTTTTTTGGTGCCGTCGGAGCCTCTCTGCAGTGAACTGGGTGAGGCTGATGTGAAGCGACTAGAGAACCAGTACGGGCTGCCTTGGCAGTTTCAGTTCTTTGCGCCTGAACCTCATGAGTCTAGCCTGGCCACTCGTTCTGACCTCTTTTGTTCCTTCCTCTTGGCTTGGAAGTGCGGCTTTCGCCTACCCCTCCATTCTTTTGTCGCCGATTTGCTTCGGTTCTACCGGCTGGCTCTTGTCCAGCTGGTCTCCAACTCTTATACCCTTATCTTCTCCTTCATTTTCCTCTGTGGCTAGAGTGGGGTGAGCACCTCGCTGGACCTCTTCCATTATTTTTTTAAGCTGAAGGAGAATCTTCATGTGGGGAAGGGCTTCTTCTTTGTCCAAGCGAAGTGAAAAAGGACTTGCCTGTCCCTTTCTATGAAGGACTCCTGTCACAAGGGGTGGAAGACCCAATATTTCTGGGTGGGCGCGTCTGCGGTCGGTGTGGTATGGGATTTCCCTACGGTGCCCAATTTTCACCTGAACATTCCTCCGAAGCAAACAGAGGTCTCCCCGGAGGTGGAGAGGGATGTTGCTATCCTTCTGCAGAATCGCCAGCCGACTGCTGAGTTGTTGACCCCGTCCAACATCGAGGAGTACCTTTCTCGAGCGCTGTTGCCGACAGGTAAGGGTCTCAGGGGCTTGTTCTCTTCTGATCAAGTGAGTGTCTTCGTTCTCTCAATGTTCTCTCCTTCGTTCAGACCTGAGGCGAGCGGCTAAGGTGGAGGCACCGCCGACCGAGCTGGAGGTCATCGACGTGGATGATACGCCGGCTCCGAGTGATCTTCAAGCTTTGGAGGGTTCCTCCTGGGCCCGAGATAAGGGCAAGTGGGTCTCCCGGGATGATGCTTTCGAACGTCGGGGGGTCAAGCGCAAGGATCCCGTGACGAAGTTGCTAAGGTCTTTCTTGCAGGCCTTGTCTGCTGAGAAGAAATGGGCGAGAAAGGTGGAGGTCGCCTACCCAGCTGATGAGGTTCCCCTGTTGCCTTCTCTCTCTCTGGAGCAAGAGGGAGCAGATGTTAGAGGGACCGTGGCTGATGTCGGGGCACTGAGCGAAACAGAGGGGGCGCCAGACGGAGGAGTCCGGTCCGAGCCGGTCGAGGCTGGAGGCTCGCAGGGTGAAGTGACTCAGTCGCAGCCGACCGAGGTCGGGGAGGTACGCGGTGAGGCAGCGCAACCCGAGCTAACCGGTGGGGCCCCTGAGGCGAGGATGCTCGGAGGAGGTGTCCTAGTCTCGGTAGCCCTGGAGAGGGTCTCTCCACCCTCGACCAGTACCTTCAGCGTCCGAGCTTCTTTATACCGAAGGTGCCACTCCATAGCTTCGGGAGCCGTGCGAGGAGAGCTAAGGAAAAGTCACCCATCTGCGCTTCTCGAGCGGATTATGGAGGGTGGTCTGGTCTTGCCCCAACTGGGGGCCGAGGCGGTGGACGCGTACACTTGGGCGGAGTCGGAGCGTGAGGCTCTCTCATGGGCTCGCGGTGCGATTGATCGGAAGGTCGAGTGTTTGACCCTCGATCTTGGGGATCTTCGTTGAGAAGTGGCCCCGCTCCGAGTACAGGTGCAGTCGATCCAGGCGGAGGCTCGGTTGCTGGTTGAGCAGCTGGTCCAGGCCCATCGTATGGTCGATCTGAAGAATGAGCTCTTGGAAGTGGAGCGTAGAGTTCAGGTCGAGCGTGATGAGCAATGGAAGGCTGAGCGAGAGGGGCTCGAGGATCGAGTCCGGGGGACCGAGGATGCACGGGCCGAGGCCGAGAGGAGGTTGTCCCAGTCGGAACAGAGGATAGCCGAGCATGAGAGGAAGGCGGAGTTGGCCGGGGTGGAAGCGCTCAAGCGGCATAAATGCTCAGAGGCTTATCACGCAGCTCTTCAGAAGACTGCCTTCCCCTATTATGAGTCGGGCTTCCGTCGGGGACTTCGGAAGGGTTTCTCCGATGGCTTCAATCGGGCCATCATAGAGGCTGAAGCCTAGGCGTCTGGACTCATTTTTCCTTCCGGGCAACGCTATGACTCAGACTGGGGTTCCACTACCCCTCCCACTATACGTTGAGTGAAGAGGAGAGTCGGGCGGCCTCGACCTCGTCCGAGCGATCACCAACTCCAGCAGCCTCGGGAGGGCACGCGACCGAGACAGTTCCCACACAGATGGGGTCAGTGCCTAGGTCGGCAGTCGCCGAGAGTACCAGGGGCAGATCATCTGGTGCTGAGGGGCCCTCATCTACCGAGCTTCGAGATGGGCCCGAGGCCTGATGTACAAGCTCTTTCTTTCTTTTTATTTTCGCTTATGTAGTTGTGAGAAAATCTTTTTTGGAAAGTACAATAGCGGCAATATTAAGTGCTGAATTGACTGTTCCTTACCGCTTTTGGCATGATTTAACTACCGTATCTGTAGTTTTTGGGGAAGGCATCGATTTTCTCTGCAGATATCACGCGTGCCGATCTGTCAGATAATTGACATGGCACTGGTACCTTTCTGCTTTTCCATGCCACCCTAAATGACTTGTCGCTTCGTGCATCCCGCTGGGGGGGATGTTGGGAAATGAGGTAACCATCTCAGGGAAGGCTCCTTTAGCGTGTTTTTAAGGGGAGAGTCATTTAAGGCAATCAGCTCCCCCTTCGGCCTATAAAAGGTCCAAGGGGCGTCTCCTCTTCCTTTCATCGCTTAAGGCCATCCCTGACGGTTTCTCCTTCTTCCCTTTCCGTGAAGTGTTGTGCTATCGATCTCGGCAGAGCATGGAAAGCGCTTCAAAAGATGATGATGCGGATAGCAATAGGAGGGAAGCTCCTACTACTCCAGTTTGGAAGAGGGTTCGACAGTCGGAGGTCGGTTTGGGAGAGGGTTCGACATGCTGGAGCATGTCGCCTTCCTATCTCTGACCCGCCGATGCCATCCTGAGGGGAGGGGGAGCTCTTTAAGCTCCCTCCTTTCTCGTCGATCCCATCACCTAGAAGGGGAGCTCTCTCAAGCTTCCTCTTCATTTGTCTTGGGTCGACTTCCCCCTTCTTCTTTTTTGTTGTCCTTTCAATCCCTCTGGCACCTTTCTTTCGAGCCTCTCAAACCAACGGGGTCGGCTATCCCTTATCCGAGCCAGTTTCCGCACTAGGCAGAGTCAGTGGCTGGATGTAGGAGTGCCTACCAAGTCAGCCGAGCACTCTGCTCGTGCCATAGTACCAATGGATGTAATTTTTCTTTTTGCTGAACTGTATATTGTATTGGCTGCGGCCTACTTGATATACACCAGAGTTTAATGAAAAGAGAAGGATGGCGTTTATTCTATTTTGCTTACATGTGCATGCTTGCCAGATGTTCAAAAGTAGAACTTTCGAAGTGTTGCCGCGTTCCATGTCCGAGGGACGAGTGCTCCTTCCATGGTAGACAATCGATACGCCCCTTTCCCGAGCGTCTCGACCACTCCGTAGGGGCCTTCCCAGTTAAAGGCTAGCTTCCCCGCCGCTTCCAGTGGTCGAGAGGCTTCGACCTTTCTCAGGATGAAGTCCCCTGGCTGGAAATATCTGTCTCGGACTCTGGAGTTGTAGTATCGAGAGATGCGCCGTTGGTATTCCATTACTCAGATATTTGCAATCTCTCGGATCTCGTCCGCTAGGTCGAGGTTTTCTAGCAGTTTCTGCTCGTTCACCTCGGATTTAAAGTGGATGACTCGGAGAGAAGGATTGCCGACCTCCAATGGAATCACGGCCTCTGTGCCATACACCAGCTGGAAAGGTGTTTCACCGGTAGCCGTTCTCGGAGTAGTTCGATGCGACCATAGTATGCTCTGTAATTCCCCGAGCCAGCTTCCCTTGGCCTTTCCGAACCTAGTTTTGATGCCTTTCAAGATAGTTTTGTTGGCATTCTCGACCAGTCCGTTGGCCTGAGGGTGGGATACCGAAGTGAAGTGGTTGCGAATGTTTAGGTCGGCACATCTGTCTCTGAAGTAATGAGAATCAAATTGCCGACCATTATCGCTCACGATCACTCGGGGGACACCGTAGCGACAAATGATCGATTTCCAAACGAAACTCCACACGACTGATTCGGTGATCCTGGTGGTGGCCTCGGCCCCGATCCATTTGGTGAAATAGTCGATGGCGACGATGATGTACTTCTTCTGAGCCTGGGCCGTGGGGAATGGTCCCAAAATATCGATCCCCCACCGAGCGAAGGGGTACGGCTCGACAAGGGTGATGAGCTCCGTGGCGGGTTAGTGGATCAGATGGTCGAAGCGCTGACATCGATCGCGCTTTTGTACGTAGGTCGTGCAGTCACGCTGGGGAGTGGGCCACCAGTAGCCTTGCCGAAGCAAGATCCTGGTGAGCGATCTGTCTCCTTGGTGCGCGCCGCAGATGCCTTCATGTACTTCCTGAACCGCTCGGTTGGCTTCGTCGGCGCTGATGCACTTGAGGAGGGGACTGGAGAAAGACCTGTGGTACAAGGCATCATCCAGCATGATGAAACGCCGAGCTTAGTACTTGAGTTTCCGTGCCTCCCGGGGGTCGAGAGGCTCTTCAGAATCCTGGAGCCAAGATATGTAGGGGGTCCGCCAGTCGCTCGGGGGTGCTGGTGTTGTGTCCCTGTGATTTTGATGATAGCAAACACTATAAGTCATCATCTATTTGAATCTGCATTTAACTGGTTGGGTTGCATATGTATGTCTCATTGAACATCTTATCTGAACTACATAACCAACGAACAGGCAGAGGCTATGTGCTGTGTGCACTGGTGCATTTCATTTATTGTTGATGCATTTCATGATTGCTATTGTTTGTTATCTGGATTGTTTGTTATATGGATTTTTTCATGTTAGCCTGTTCAATGGGTCGACCCCTCAGTTCATTCATCAGGTTTATACAAGTCCATACATCGGACTGTTTGAGCACTTGTACAGCGTTTCATTCATTGGATGTCTATACATTGCACAGCATCCTCCAAGTCTATACATCGCTCAATCCTTCAGCTTTCAACGTCAAGTCTGTACATTGGGCTCTTCATCAAAGTCCACACAATGCATTCTTCATCCGATCGTCTTAGCAAGTCTGTACAGTCTCGTTCCAACGTCAAGTCTGTACAGCGTAAACAGTGCGTCTTCTTCTCCAACTCTATACATCGCTCGCTCTATCAGCCTTTCATCACAGAGTCTGTACACTGTCACTTTGCTCAAGCATCACTTCGAGAAGTCTGTACAGCGTTCAAGTCTATACATCGGTTGCTTTGAATCTGGATGATCAAGTCTGCACATTGGGGGCTTTTCCTACGTTTGGCCAAGTCTATACATTCAAAGCTTTTCCTACGTTTGGCCAAGTCTATACAGTGCTAAAGTCTGAACATCACAGTGTTCATGTCTCTCAAAGTCTGTACATTGGCTTCGCTTTTGCAAGTCTGTACATTGGTGTCTCATCACCAAGTCTGTACATCGGCTTCACTCATTCAAGTCTATACATCCACAGTGGATCATCAAGTCCATACATCCACAGTGGAACTTCCAAGTCTGTACAACGCTGAAGCCTTCACAAGTCTGTACACTGTTTGAACCACCAAGTCTGTACATCGCTTCAAGCGCTTCAAATCTATACAGCCTACCTTCACGTTCAGACTCTATACATCGTTCCTCAAAGGCTAAGTATATACATCCGTCAAATGCCTCAAAGTCTGTACACTGGTTTTCACGAGAAGTCTATACACTGGTCTTCACTTGATGTCTGTACATTGGCTCAGACTTACCAAGTCTGTACACTGCCTTTGGGTTCCAAGTCTATACACTCCCTCAGTGTACATACTTATTCATTTGCTGGTTCAAAGTCCATACACTCGTTTCTAAGGCAAAGTCTATACAATCATCTTTGAGCATCAAAGTCTGTACAGCCTGTCTATCTTCATGGGTTCTGTGCTTTTAGTGCGTTGACGCACTTGGCTGACTACGTAGATGCAATTGTGCGTCTTTCGCTTTCTGTCTTGTTCACTGCGTCGACGCTGTCACTGGATGCGTTGACGCATTGGCCAGTTGCCAAGGGCATGAGCATCTCGCTTGAGGAGCTGAGGCGACGCTGCACGATGGAAGCGTTGACGTCTTGGGCTGACGTCCAAAGGTCTTTTGATCAACATCAAGTCTGTACAGCATGAAGTCTGTACATTGGTTTTGTCTTGAACAGAACGCCTAAGTCTATACATTGCTATGGATTGCACTGAACTAACTAAAGTCTATACACTCTCTAGTTACTAAAGTCTGTACACTCACTATTTCGTTAAGTCTATACACTCGTTGTTAGCGGCCTGAACTAACTAAGTCTATACAACCGTCTATGTGTGCATTGCTCGCTGAATGAAGTCTGAACATTACCTTAAGCTGATACTGTCTTCGACTGATTAACTGACAGGTTATTCAACTGATTATCTGACAGGTTGAATGGATGAGGCCATCAAGACTTGCACGTGATCCTAGAGGGTGAAATGCTGACACGTGGACCACTGAAGCTTGGGCGGGAATCGAAAAGAGCATAAGCCCTAGCTACCTGCTGCTGGTATATATATGGAGTCTCCTCCATCGGCTGAGGTAGATCGAAATGCAGAGAGCCATCGAGAAAAGCTGAAGAGCAGAGAGTGCCTCCACGATACAGAGAATAGAGAAGAAGAAGAAAAGAAGTGAGAAGAAGGAGAAGGCTGAAGCAGTGAGAAGAAGAAGAAGAAAGAAAGAAGAAGAAGAAGAAAAGAGAGTTCGTGCTGGGAGAAAGAGAGAAGCAGAAGAAGAAGTTCCTGCTGGACCGTGGATCAAATCCAGGCCAGCCAGCTCCTGCGAGAGCCACATTTGATTTTATCTTTTCAGCTTTCTGTTGCTGCGTTTTTGTTTTTCCTTTGAACTATTCACTTGCTGTTCTTCCGATCCTCTAGTGTGAGGTCGGGTTCCCTCCGGTGTGGAGGAAGAGAGACTTGCGTCTCTGGTTGCCTTTGACTGGGTGTCATTGGTTGTTTCCCTCCGATTGGGAGGAAGAGAGGTCCGAGACCTCTAGTTTGCAGGTGACTTGTGATGGGTTTGGTGCAAGTATTCAGAGGGGGGGTGAATGAATATGTCCTTTAAAAAACGCCCAATTAAAATCTTATGCTCACTAAAAATGCTAGTTCGCAAACTAAACAAGCTTGAAAACTAATGAGCAGTGCCGAACTAAATAAACACACAGTGAGATCACTAGAGTGCTAATAAAATATAGCACAACTAGAATTTCGCTCTCTTGACAGATTAAAACACTCAGAACAAAATCTGATCAAATCATTTACTCGACCTGTAAGCAAACACTTGGAGCGCCCCTATGCAAACATCTAGCGGAAGCACAAATAGCCAAATCAAACCACAGCGCACAAGGGGTTTTTAGGTGGTTCGGTCCAGCAGACCTACATCCACCCCACACTCAACCCGAGTGTGGCTTCCACTAGCTCACGCTAGAAACCGCAGACTCAGTCTGCAACAAGTGCTGCCACACAGCTTGACTAGGGGAACAACCTCCCCTCTTCCTCCCAACAGGAGGGACACCCCAAGTGACTCCCAGCCACTTGGAAACTAGAGACACACGGTCTCTCTTCCTCCAGACTAGGAGGGAACCTACCAGTGACTACCAGTCACCAGCAAACCAGAGGTCGAAGACCTCTCTTCCTCCAACCGGAGGGACCCCTGGACTTGCAAGCCACAAGCCCAGAACCGGAGACAGATCTCCCTTCCTCCAAATCGGAGGGAACCCGACCTCAGACCAGAGGAACGGAAGTACAAAGCTAACCAAATAAAAAAGGAAAAATAAGAAAGGGAAAATACACAGCGATCAGAAAGCTGTAAAGAAAGATAACACAGATGTGGCTCGCATGGAGCTGACTGGCCTGGATTTGATCCACGGTCCAGTAGACAGATCTTCAGGTAAGCTTCTCTTCCTCTTCTTCTCTCTCTCACTTTCTTTTTCTCTTAACCCTCACGAGCTCTCTAACTCTCTCTTTCTCTTCTTCTCCTTCTGCTCTTCTTCTCTTTCTTTTCTTCTTCTCTCGCAGGCTCTCTCTGTCTCTTCTCTTCACTCTTCTTCAATCTACTGTAGCTCTTTTCTTCTTCTACTCTCTCACTCTCTCGATCTCTGCTTCTCTATTCTCTTCTGCTCTCCTCTCACTTTCTTCTCTTTTTCTTCCTCTTTTCTTTTTTCTGGATCGAAGGACTTTTTGCTCTCCAGGCTTCTTCTTCGATCACCTTCATCTGAGGACGAAGGGTTCTATTTATAGCAGCAACAGCAGGTGGATAGGGCACAAAACGCGTGTGCCTCCCACGCTCGATCCAGAATCTTCCTGCCACGTGCCCTTTTCGTATTTGTTCCTTCAGTATCGGATCATGTGCAGCCAGACACCAATGAATGTTCTTCCTCGGACCTGCAAAGAGATAAAAACCATTAACCTTGAGTGCCATAAGAACTAGAACTGCATGAGGTATGTGGACACGACAAGAGATGCACTAAACAGAGAACGACACGAGATACAGTGGTGACAAAACAAACACTACTAAGAGAACGACACGAAGTAGAAAGAAAACAACACGAAGTAAAATGAGAACGACACGAAGTGTCACTGTAACAACAAACACTACGAAGTTACGAATACAAAAAGCAACACGAAATCATGAATATAAAAACAATACGAAGACACGAAGACAAAAACAACACGGAGACATGAAGACAAAAACAACACGAAGACATGAACATAAAAACAACACGACATAACACACAGTAAAGAGAACGACACGAGCTGACCACAACACGAAGACGAAAAGAATAGAAACCAACACGAAGTGTGGTTTCAACACAAGAAAGACACGAGGTCTAGGAAGAACAACACGAAGACGGAAATAATAAAGAACCGACTCGAACTAAGGACGACACGTGCTGACAACAGAAACCGACACGAAGTGGTTGCAAACAAGCAAGACACGAGGTCTACGTAAAGCAACACGAAGTGTGGTCAAGGCGAGACAGACACGAAGATGAAAAACAAGATTCGACACGAAGTGAGGTCAAGGCGAGAAAGACACGAGGTCTAATGAGAGAGACCAACATGAAGATAGTGAAAATAGCACGAAGTAAAGAACAACGACACGATGTGTCACTGTAATAAAATAAACACTTTAAAGAGAGCGACACGAAGTCATATGAGAACAGCACGAGGTGAGAAAGAACGACACGAGGTACACACGATGACTACATCACGAAATAAAGAAAACGACACGAAGTACATAAACACAACATGAAGACATAGACACAAAAGATAACACGAAGACAAAAACAGAGACCGACACGAAGTGTGAAGAAAACAATATGGACACACAACATACTACCTCATAGCAGGTTACCTGGTAGCCATAAAAATTAACACGAAGTGTTGTAGACTTAGACGACACGAAGTCTTTTCGGGATTGTGAGGAGAAACAACACGAAGACCAGATACACAAGGTTCTGTGAAGACACAATTGTGAAAACACCACGAGGTGAACAGACTATGCACGGACATTGTTCAAGGCAAGAAATGCACGAACTTTGTGGCAACCAAAAATTTGCACGGGGTTAAGTATGCACGAATCAGTATAAGCCAGAACCTGCACGAGCTTCCATAGCTCTCTTTCCTGAAGACTTGCGAAGCCTACTTGTGCACGAACCTGTGATTGATGAAACGTGCACGAACTATGAAGCATGCAAGCATGCACAGACGGGAGCACGCTTAACAAAACTTACACTGACCCATTGATATCAATGCATAGACTGTACGAATTCAAGACTTTGACAGAACACAATATGCATGGACTCAAGAATATTTCCAGCCTAGAAAGCAGTAAGTGCTGACTCAGTTATAAGGCAATCAGCCAAGCGGATTTCAGTAGCCAATCAAACAACAATCCGTCATGCACAATCCATCAGTCAAATTCAATCCAAGCAGTCATAGGTTATCATTGTAATTCACAATGGCCGCTATCATCAAAACCACACAGGGGCACAACAATCTCCCCCTTTTTGATGATGGCAACACTATGAATTACAATGAATTGCACAGACTTATGTCAGATTTTTTTCTCCCCCTTTGACTTCAACAAAAAGGTAACAGGGGCACTAAATTATGTAAGGTAAGCAGTGAAATATGTGAGACATGAAGTCAAGCGCTTATGAAGGAAAGCCCTTTTCTTCCCCTTAGACATTGACCAACCGTGGAACACATGATTTAGAAAGCAAGTGTGTGCTTGATATTAATCACCTCAGCAAAACTGACAGGGGCACCCCAAAACAATGTGAAAGTAAGCAACTAGATGGTGGAAAGCTCAAAAGTTCTTTTGTCATTTTGTTCATCCATTTAACTTAAGAGTGAAAATGGACTGATTAGCCATGTAGAACTTGAAATGCAATCCATGATTGACTAACTCCCCCTTAAGCAGGCACCCCTTACAAAGACCAGTGATATGAAAGGAAATCATCAGGTAGGTCTGAAAGACTAGATATCAATTTTGAGAGAAAGCTAGCATTCAAAGGAATGTGGAAGATTTTCAATGGAATATCAATTACATAAATCTGATTTAAACAAGAAATTCAGACTCTTCCATCATAGAGACCTATGAATGAACCGTTATTGACAACCCAGATCAGAACATTATGTATGCAAGGTTTGTGTATGAACCTTTTGACTCACATCTGAAATTAGTTTTAATAAAGATGAACCATTCTTTCATATTGATAGTCTTGTTTAACCTTCTTCTTTCTAACTCACTTAATCTCAAGGACTTCCTTAAGAGATGCAGTCAATAGTATTGAGATTAAACATTCAAGAAACTATTTGTCTCTGTCAAGGTTTCCAAATAAGATCCTTTTTCCAATAATTTCAGATGATAACTTTTAACAACAGTTTCAGGAGCAATTAAGTTTAGTACATCCTTGTAACTAGAGGATACACGTTGTTTAGACGCCAGTATCCCTAAGTACTTGGAAGGAGTAACTGTCATGCTTCATAAGAACATGGATAGCATTATACACTTCATGACACACTGGAACTCAATTCTTTGATGAGAGTAGTGTATTTCTCAGTGTGCATGCCATTGCTCTGCCAGATTTTCAACAAGTCATCATTTTTTTTTAAGCAGAGTTAACAGTGGCACCTCATGACTCAGTCTTTTGGACATGGTTTCTCAGTGACCAAGGTCATTGCTCTGACAGGATTTACCCTTAGACATAATCCATATTCTCAGATGTTTAAAAATCAATACTAATTTCATACATATCAATGAAGGAATATCATGATTTCAGAATTTTTCAGATTTCAGAAGGTTTGAGAGATACAACATGAAGGTGTTGGTTAAAGTTTATTAAGTCCAACTCAGATATTTTTCAAGAAATGTTCATAAACAAACATCAGATGTACATAAGATTTCAACCGGCTGAAAGTCTCAGACATTCATAGTTATATATGACAGAAGTTTCCTATTAAGTTTTTTTTCAGATTTATGAGCAGGATGTGCACAGAGAAAATTTTTCTGAATCTCAAGGAGGGCAAATATATATTTCAGAAATAGCCAATTCAGGGAATTGATTGAATGAGTAAAAGATTGGCTGAAGACATTTGTCGCAGGAAGATGATATAAAATGCATTCCACAAACCCAAGGAATTGATCAAGATTGAATTTTAAACTGCAGAGTGAATTTCAGTTGACAGAAATGAGCTTTGATGGCAGAAATGTGTGTCAAGAGTCAGATGCAACTTCAAGAGAATGAGTGATGCTCCCCCTTAAAATATGCATGAGAATTGTTCTTTTTGACATGTTTCAATATGAGTGATTTGCAGTAGAATCATGCATGTTTATGCATCTCTCCCCCTGACTAAATATGGAATGTGCATAGAGAATTCAATACATGGTTTCATGACGAATGCTCATGATAATCCAGCCTGACCTATTTGCATGATTTAATTGACAGCTCAGATGTTTAATTTTAACAATTTCAGATTTTCAAGAGCAGACCTAACATCAGGTTGATTAGGACTAAACAGATCAATTCAGTACTAACAGTTCCAAGATCTTCAGACTGTTTGTTCAGCTCCCCCTTAACCAGTTCCATGTACACTTGGCAAATTAATCCATGGTGATCATGCATGACAGTGTAGCACCCATACAATTTCAGCAATTGAACTTTTATGAGTGAGCAGGAGAATGCAATTGATATTCATTATGGCAGTGTGTGCATGAGCAGCTCAAAAGACAGGTTTAACAGTGCAAGTGACAGAATCTGATACAAGCTCCTATTTGATCAGATTTAAACATGATATCCAATCATAATAGCAGTGCAAATTATAGAGCAGACTTTAATTACAATTTTCAGAACTGACCTTCAAAGTAGTAACCCGGGGTCTTCTCACTTGAGTGCCTTGGTTTATTTACCCCTTCTTGTTTATTTCTTTCCAAGGCACACCTGCATTAACTGGGTTATTTTGATCCAGCAGGAACCCAAGCGGCCTCGGGTCCTGTATTACCCCCAACATGTGTTCTAAACAAACTTTGTGCATGAAGGTCATCAGATGTCATTAATTTGCAGTTGGACATGGAATGTCCATACTGACCACAATAATAGCAAGAGACAACAGAGTTTTTGTTCCTTTGAGCATGCATGTTAATATGATCATGAAATCTATTCACATGAAGGTTTTTGTTATCCATATGAACATTTTGTCTTTTATTTCCAGCCAACCATCCTTGATTAGCTTTATGACCTGGCTTTCCATAGTTAAGACATGGAAGTGTTTTTCTTTTAAAGCCATAGTCATTTCTAGCAGCAACATGGGGAGCAAGGAATTTTACAGATTTGGAATGAAAATCCTTTCCCTTTACATGCCAACAGTTTCCTACTGTATGGCCATGCCTCAAGCAGTGAGAGCAGACAATTGAATTTCTTATTTTAGCATTCAAATCAACATGATAAGACTGTGATGTTTTCTTACTTCTAGCACACCAGCATTGTGCAGCAGTATGACCTACTTTACCACATTCAAGGCAATTAGTTCTTTTATTCAGATGAGCATGATTGTTAGCATGAGAATTTTTGGCTTTTATGTCATCTTGTCTCATTAAATCACATTTATGCATGACATGACCAATTCTATGACAGTAAAAGCATTTAACACTTTTCCTTTTATCAGAAAAATTCTTGACCTGAGAATTTTCAGCAAGCAATCCCTTAAAGATATGTGCATGTGAATATGAGTGAAGGCTATGATTGTCATGCACAGTTTCAGCAGAGATATTCATGGATGAAGTTGAGCATGAACACACAGAATTCTGATTTGATTTTTTATCATTCAGGGTGACATTCATTTTCTCTTTCCCTTTCACAGTTTTTGATAGAGAGGCTATTTCAGATTGTATGGAGGATATTTTCAATTCAGATTTTGTTAACTCTTCCTCACATATGACAATCTATTTTTGTAGGGCATCATTCAGATTTTTTAATGACTCATTCGTTTCTCTTAAGGATCTGATTGTATTCTTTTGAAAATTATCATCAAATTTGATTTCCTTAACCAGATCCTCTAAGATTGTACATTGATTGCATGAGTCTTCCTTCTGAATGCCTTTTTCTTTTTCAATGGTTAACCATTGCTGTCCCATCACTGTGTTCAAGACCATCAGTTTTTTATTTTCATCTTTTAATCTTCCATTTTCTTTTCGACATTCAGCACTGTCACGTTTCAGATTATCCATCATGGATTTAAGCACAGTTACATCTTGCATGCTCTTAAGGAGATCAATATCTTTCTCATTCAGATTGTCTTTTAATTCAATAATCTTGTTTAGATAGTTTTGATTCTCAACTTTTAAAGCAACATTTTGTTCTTTAACATTGTTAACGTCTATCATGCAGACATCATAAGAATCTGATAGCTCATCATAAGATAAATCTTCAGGTTCGGAGCTTACCTGAGATGATGAGTCATCCCTTTGATCTTCACTGTGATTGCTTCGGTTGGCCATCACACACTGATCATTTTGCTCTTCATGAACGGCAGCCACTTTGTTAAAAATTTCCTCTCCAGATGTGCACTCGAAGACAAATGGAAATAGGTCAGTATCGACTGCCGCTGTCAAAATATTAAGAGCCATGAGATTCTCACGGTTCTTCAGTCTGTCCTCCTTGGACCATTTAGTCTGATCGTGAGACAATTTATGTGGGCCTCTAGACACAAGATTCCATAGATTTGGATCAATGGAATCTAAGTAGACAACAAGGCCGCCTAGCCAATCACAGAAATTAGAACCATCAAATATCACGGATGGAGCCATTTGATCAAGCGATCAGTAAGCGTTCGATTAAAAATCCAAGCAACAGTTGAGCAGAAGAACACCTCACAAGATGGCAGGATCCCCTTCAGATCGTTGGATCTGTTGAGCTAGGGAACTGCTCTAATACCAATTGATGGGTTTGGTGCAAGTATTCAGAGGGGGGGTGAATGAATATGTCCTTTAAAAAATGCCCAATTAAAATCTTATGCTCACTAAAAATGCTAGTTCGCAAACTAAACAAGCTTGAAAACTAATGAGCAGTGCCGAACTAAATAAACACATAGTGAGATCACTAGAGTGCTAATAAAATATAGCACAACTAGAATTTCGCTCTCTTGACAGATTAAAACACTCAGAACAAAATCTGATCAAATCATTTACTCGACTTGTAAGCAAACACTTGGAGCGCCCCTATGCAAACATCTAGCGGAAGCACAAATAGCCAAATCAAACCACAGCGCACAAGGGGTTTTTAGGTGGTTCGGTCCAGCAGACCTACATCCACCCCACACTCAACCCGAGTGTGGCTTCCACTAGCTCACGCTAGAAACCGCAGACTCAGTCTGCAACAAGTGCTGCCACACAGCTTGACTAGGGGAACAACCTCCCCTCTTCCTCCCAACAGGAGGGACACCCCAAGTGACTCCCAGCCACTTGGAAACTAGAGACACACGGTCTCTCTTCCTCCAGACTAGGAGGGAACCTACCAGTGACTACCAGTCACCAGCAAACCAGAGGTCGAAGACCTCTCTTCCTCCAACCGGAGGGACCCCTGGACTTGCAAGCCACAAGCCCAGAACCGGAGACAGATCTCCCTTCCTCCAAATCGGAGGGAACCCGACCTCAGACCAGAGGAACGGAAGTACAAAGCTAACCAAATAAAAAAGGAAAAATAAGAAAGGGAAAATACACAGCGATCAGAAAGCTGTAAAGAAAGATAACACAGATGTGGCTCGCATGGAGCTGACTGGCCTGGATTTGATCCATGGTCCAGTAGATAGATCTTCAGGTAAGCTTCTCTTCCTCTTCTTCTCTCTCTCACTTTCTTTTTCTCTTAACCCTCACGAGCTCTCTAACTCTCTCTTTCTCTTCTTCTCCTTCTGCTCTTCTTCTCTTTCTTTTCTTCTTCTCTCGCAGGCTCTCTCTGTCTCTTCTCTTCACTCTTCTTCAATCTACTGTAGCTCTTTTCTTCTTCTACTCTCTCACTCTCTCGATCTCTGCTTCTCTATTCTCTTCTGCTCTCCTCTCACTTTCTTCTCTTTTTCTTCCTCTTTTCTTTTTTCTGGATCGAAGGACTTTTTGCTCTCCAGGCTTCTTCTTCGATCACCTTCATCTGAGGACGAAGGGTTCTATTTATAGCAGCAACAGCAGGTGGATAGGGCACAAAACGCGTGTGCCTCCCACGCTCGATCCAGAATCTTCCTGCCACGTGCCCTTTTCGTATTTGTTCCTTCAGTATCGGATCATGTGCAGCCAGACACCAATGAATGTTCTTCCTCGGACCTGCAAAGAGATAAAAACCATTAACCTTGAGTGCCATAAGAACTAGAACTGCATGAGGTATGTGGACACGACAAGAGATGCACTAAACAGAGAACGACACGAGATACAGTGGTGACAAAACAAACACTACTAAGAGAATGACACGAAGTAGAAAGAAAACAACACGAAGTAAAACGAGAACGACACGAAGTGTCACTGTAACAACAAACACTACGAAGTTACGAATACCAAAAGCAACACGAAATCACGAATACAAAAACAACACGAAGACACGAAGACAAAAACAACACGGAGACACGAAGACAAAAACAACACGAAGACATGAACATAAAAACAACACGACATAACACACAGCAAAGAGAACGACACGAGCTGACCACAACACGAAGACGAAAAGAATAGAAACCAACACGAAGTGTGGTTTCAACACAAGAAAGACACGAGGTCTAGGAAGAACAACACGAAGACGGAAATAATAAAGAACCGACTCGAACTAAGGACGACACGTGCTGACAACAGAAACCGACACGAAGTGGTTGCAAACAAGCAAGACACGAGGTCTACGTAAAGCAACACGAAGTGTGGTCAAGGCGAGACAGACACGAAGATGAAAAACAAGATTCGACACGAAGTGAGGTCAAGACGAGAAAGACACGAGGTCTAATGAGAGAGACCAACACGAAGACAGTGAAAACAACACGAAGTAAAGAACAACGACACGACGTGTCACTGTAACAAAATAAACACTTTAAAGAGAGCGACACGAAGTCATATGAGAACAGCACGAGGTACACACGATGACTACAGCACGAAATAAAGAAAACGACATGAAGTACATAAACACAACACGAAGACATAGACACAAAAGATAACACGAAGACAAAAACAGAGACCAACACGAAGTGTGAAGAAAACAATATGGACACACAACATACTACCTCATAGCAGTTTACCTGGTAGCCATAAAAATTAACACGAAGTGTTGTAGACTTAGACGACACGAAGTCTTTTCGGGATTGTGAGGAGAAACAACACGAAGACCAGATACACAAGGTTCTGTGAAGACACAATTGTGAAAACACCACGAGGTGAACAGACTATGCACGGACATTGTTCAAGGCAAGAAATGCACGAACTTTGTGGCAACCAAAAATGTGCACGGGGTTAAGAATGCACGAATCAGTATAAGCTAGAACCTGCACGAGCTTCCATAGCTCTCTTTCCTGAAGACTTGCCAAGCCTACTTGTGCACGAACCTGTGATTGATGAAACGTGCACGAACTATGAAGCATGCAAGCATGCACGGACGGGAGCACGCTTAACAAACTTACATTGACCCATTCATATCAATGCATAGACTATACGAATTCAAGACTTTGACAGAACACAATATGCATGGACTCAAGAATATTTCCAGCCTAGAAAGCAGTAAGTGCTAACTCAGGTATAAGGCAATTAGTCAAGCGGATTTCAGTAGCCAATCAAACAACAATCCGTCATGCACAATCCATCAGTCAAATTCAATCCAAGCAGTCATAGGTTATCATTGTAATTCACAATGGCCGCTATCATCAAAACCACATAGGGGCACAACAACTTGGTGTCATTTGTGTTTCCCTCTGGGTTTCAGAGGAAGAGAGACTTGGGTCTCTAGGTTCCCCTCCGGTTTGGAGGAAGGGAGGTTTGGTCCTCCGGTTCTGGGCTTGTGGGTAGCAAGTCCAGGGGTTCCCTCCGAGTCTGGAGGAAGAGAGACCGTGTGTCTCTGGTTTCTTAGTGGCTGGGAGTCACTTGGGGTGTCCCTCCGGTTGGGAGGAAGAGGGGAGGTTGTTCCCCTGGTCAAGCTGTTTGGCAGCATTTGTTGCAGACTGAGTCTGCTGTGCTAGTGTTACTAGTGGAAGCCTCACTCCGGTTGGGAGTAAGGGGTGGACGTAGGTCTTTGGACCGAACCACCTAAAAATCCTTGTGCAGTGGTTTGTTTGATTGCCTGCTTCCGCTAGGTGCATGCTAGGACCATGATTTAATTGATTATCTATATCCTAGAGTTTAATTGAGTTTGCATATCTTATGTTTGATCAATTGTCCACTGATCTTGTTGTTATCATCTCATGCGAATTTTAAATTGGGTAGAATTCTTTGAAAGATCCATTCACCCCCCCTCTGGATCTGTGTTTATCAATCGCACCTAGCTAACAATTGGTATCAGAGCGGTTCTCTGATTGATCAGATCCAATGATCTGCAGAGGATCATGTTGTCCCTTGGTGCATTTCTGTTTCTACCCTTTGCTGCATTAATCTGGTTGCCGATTTATTCAATGGGTTCTCCACCGATTTTCAATGGCTCTAACTTTAACTCATGGATTAGCAGTCTTCACAATTATGTGAAAATGATTAATCCGGATCTGTGGAAGTTAATTTCACAAGGTCCCCACAGATTGCCAAAGGAAAAGTCCAAATGGACTAAAAGTCACAAGTCAAAATATGGAGAAAATCAGAAAGCCTTTAACCTGATGAGAGCAGTTGCTGACAAGGCTCTACATTCTTGTTTTTATGACTGCAGGTCCGCTAAGGACATTCTGGATCAGCTGAAGCTAGCTTAGAGGATGAATGTGGACAACTGCATGATGGCTGACGAGAGCAACCATAGCAGTGATCAAGAGGAATTCCAAGATGCTGAAGAGGTAATCATCCCCTTCTCTAGCTTCACTTTAGATGACTGGGTAGATGCCTATACTGATCTGTTACACTCCCATGAAAAAATGAGTAAGAGGTATAGAAGATTGAAAAAGAAGCTGGAAAAACTAGGAGGTGAAAATCTTAAAACTCTGAAAACTGAAAACGAAATATTTAGAAGACAGATAACAGAGTTTGATTCTATTAGTTCAGACTTAGATCATTTCAAATCTGAAAAACAATCTCTTATGAAACAAGTTGGTCTACACAAAAAGGAGAGTCAAGAGCTTGTTTGTGAAATTGCTGAACTAAAGGAAATACTTAGCTTAGTTGATCAGGCTCATAACAATGATATTGTTCAAAATGAAAAATTGGTGAGAGAATTAGAATGTGTCAACTCTGAATTGGAAAAAATGAAATCTGCAAATGAAATACTCAATAATCAGCTCAAGGAATTTGAACTCAAATCAATAAATATTGAAAAAGAAAATAGATTGATTTCTGAAAAACTAGAGGCTGATAGAGTAACAAATTCAGAGATTCAGAAAAATCTTGACAAACTTCAATATGAAAAACAACAGGAAATGTTTCATGAATGTCAGTCTCTCTCAGATGAATGGGTGCTTGATGCTGATCTCCTAGAGCAGAACAGTAAACTGAAAGAGGAAATCAATGAGTTGAAACATCTAAACACCCAGCTGACAGATATGCTAATGACAATGGAAAAAGGCAAGTGTGTGAGTGTGGATAATTCTGATAGGTTGATGAATGCTGAACAAGAAATTGAGAGTCTAAAAACCATCAACTTAATGTTAAATGGAAATGTCAGTTGCAGTGAACGAAAATAGCTGGATATGAGCTTACTATCACATCCCTTCAACAAGAAGTTGATGATCTTTATAAGTCCCTATCTGAAGCTGACAATGAAACAAAACTAAAACAGGAAGTTGAAAAACTCAAAAGTCTGAATGATGCCTTGCATCAACAAGTCATTTCCTGTGAAACAGATCTGTCCAAATATGAAGCTAATATTTGTGGCTTGAATTCTGAGATTAAATATTTGAAAAATTCTCTATCAAAATTTGTCAAAGGAAAGGACAATCTGAATAAGCTTCTTAGAAAGAGTGATGACTTTGAGAGAAAGGGACTGGGCTATAGTCTGACAAATAAAAGGAGTAATGGGAATGAAACATCTACTGTTTTTGTCAAAGCTACCAATCAGAACACAACCTCTGCTCCTTCTGTCTTCCAATTCACTGCACAAAAATCCACTGTGAAACCCAAAACTGTGGAACAAAATCAAAAACTGAAAAAGGGTGAAACTTCACAGAAGAAGGATAAAGACACTCATGTTACTATAAAGAAGGCTACACACAATTCACATGATCTCTCACACACTCATATTAAAAAGGGGTCATGTTATTATTGTGGGAAAGGAGGTCACATAATGGAAGATTGCAGATTGATGTTAAAGGATGAGCATACTAGTGGAACTTTACATTCAAGAAATCTTTCTGATAGAAACCATGCTGCTAGGAAGTCTGATGCTTCATGTTATTATTGTGGGAAGCATGGTCATCTCATGAATGAATGTTTTATCATGAAAGAAGACAATAAACTACATGCCAGGTCTTCCATGCACTTTCATGATCCATATGGATCTAAATACAATTCTAGTCAGCACATTGTGTGCTTCAACTGCAATAAGCCTGGGCACAAGGCTGCTGAGTGCTGGTTTAGATCTACTTGGGGTAAAAATGGTTTTCATAGAAGAAATTCTTTTGCTTGCTCTCACTGTGGGAAGAATGGCCATACAGTCAAGAACTGTTGGCATGTTCAGAAGAACACTGTTAACCCCTATGGTGTCAAATTCCCTGTAAAACTATTTACAAGATTTTCATGCTATAACTGTGGGAAGCAAGGTCACAAATCTTCTGAATGTTGGCTGGTTAGGAATAAGAACCAAACTATTCATGCATATAACAGAAAATCTTATGAATATGTTTATAAACCTTATGCTACTGTTACTATGCATCATAAAAACCAGAAACCAGTCACGTCATGTAGATATTGTGGGAAGTTTGGTCACTCTATGAAAAATTGCTATCTGATGGATCATGGTGACCATATTGCTATGAATTTGCTTAGATCACCTGTCAGGGCTAACGCAAGACCCAAAGCTGCTTGGGTCCCTGCAGGATCAAGATGATCAAATACTTTGCAGGTGTGCCTTGGATTGAGGAATAAAGAGGGGTAAAGTAAACCAAGGCACCCAAGATGATAAAGCCCCATTCAAGTAAATTCTGAAAACTTTGTATTCTGATTTGTGTGATCTGAATGCACTGCATATCATGATAATTCTTTTGCGCATTGTCTAACTGAAACTAATTGGAAAAATCTGAAATGCTCATGAAAATGATTGAGTTTATTTCTAAATGCATTGCACACAAATGCCATGATGAATGATATGCCAAACTTCTTGTATGTTGAATTGCACTATCATGCATGACCACCATGGTATATCTAATAGTAAGCTACTAAAAGGCAGGGAAATCTGCCTGGAGGTTCTTACTATGTGTGAGATGGTCTTCTAGACTAAGTTCTTCACCTAGTACCATGGGTCATATCTCTTTATAGGGCAGTCTGAATGAGCATAAAATTTTAATATCATGTTCAGTGCTTTAATTGCATATCATGCACTCTGTAAGGGGGAGCTTGACTGATGTTGCATTTGAAGAGTAGTGCATTGCATGTCTTTGCATACATGTAGTTAGTTGCATTACACTTTCCTTCATTGAAAAATCTAAAAAGAAATATTTCATCGCATCTAGAAAGGGGGAGCATTCCTGTTTGAACTCTTCAACACCTCTTGAACTCCTTCTGTCTAGCAATCTGATCCATTCTTGGCATATGTGTGGTTCTCTTGAATTCTCTGCTGTCTACACTGATATACTGATCTGTCTGTATTCCAGACTTAGCTATTGATTCTGTTCGCTTTGAAGTTCAACTGCTAGCTTGTTCCTATCACTCACATTTCTTGATAGCTTGTCAAGTCTAGTCCAAGCTAATCTGACTAAATTCTAGTCTTTAATGCTAGCTTCTGATTGCTCTCTGCTATTCTCTCAATAAAATTACTTTGTTGACTCCATTGATTTCCTGACAATGTCATTGATTCATCTGAATGAGGAAGATTTTAGTTAGTGCACCCTAGACAGAAATCAGACACATTCTGAAAAGAAGAATCTTCTATTATACTGGCTTAAGAATGTTTTGATAAATCAAATTGATTTAAGTCTAATGTATTTCCAAAAGTTTTGATGTAAAAGTCTTGAAAATATCTGATTCATTCTACTTAATAAATCTTAACCAGTTGTCTCATGAACTTCATGCAAAACCTTCTGAAATCTAAAATTTTAAAAGACATGGCTTTCTTTGGTTAAGATACATGTAGAAGGTATTGTTCTTAAACATTTCAAGTGTACTGAGTTTTGTTTGAAAAATCTGAAAACACTTAAAAATTCAAAGCAAGAGCAATGACTTTGGTCACAGAGAAACTGGGTTCTCTATCAATGAAGTAGAGTAAGCCCATGTCATGAAGTGCCATAGTTAACTCTCTTTTCAAAATGCTTGAAAATCTGGCAGAGCAATGGCATGGTTGTGTTGAGTCACTGGGGATTCTGGCCTCTGATCAAGGTGTCTCCTCATGTAAAAAGATACTCCATTGCTAACTCTGTTTTCTTTAAGAGGCAATATGGTTGTCACACTGAGTAACTGGGTCACTTCACCTAAGACGTGTTGTGCCTCATGTAAAAAGGTGTTGACTGAACCAAACTTGCTCAGGAAAAATGAGTGATGCTCAATAGAAAATTCTAAAATTTAAAGAGAAGTTCAGTCTCATTTATTTATGTTTAATCTCAATACTATCTTGTGTAACTTCCATAGGAGTCATTGAATTTAAATGAGTAAGATGGAATGAGGTTCAACATGAATAACAAATGAGTTGATGGTTCATCTTTATTAAAAGATGCTTCTGATATGAGTAATGAATTTTCCTGATAAACTTTAAATACATCACTCTTAAATCATGATGGTAAGTTTAAACTCATTCATAATCTATTATAATTGAAGAATCTGAAATTCGTTTATAAAGATTTATGAATTTGGTGTGCTAATGAAAATTCTGCTTTCTCATTTATTCACTGTAATTACAGACTGTGGTAATTCTTGAATACCCATGTGCTTTGCTGATAGATGCTCATCACCTCTTTCACTCCATCTACTCAGGGGGAGCTTCCATGTCATGCTGAGTGTTTTTCATAAAGGGAGAGATCTAGTCAGCATTCTTGAGTGTCCCTGTGCTCTTGTTGATATTCTCCCTTCATCTTATTTGGTTTCAACCTTCAAAACGTTCTGATCATTATTCTATTCAGGGGGAGCTAATTGCCATAAAGGGGGAGTTTAGTCAAAGGGGGTGCTTTTAATTCACTCATCTTATGTAGTATTATTCCTCCCTCTTCAACTAATGTCTTTTTGCTGAAGTCAAAGGGGGAGAAATGTTTTTGATCAAGTCAGTATGACTCATAGTGTTACCATCATCAAAAAGGGGGAGATTGTTGTGTCCCTGTGATTTTGATGATAGCAAACACTATAAGTCATCATCTATTTGAATCTGCATTTAACTGGTTGGGTTGCATATGTATGTCTCATTGAACATCTTATCTGAACTACATAACCAACGAACAGGCAGAGGCTATGTGCTGTGTGCACTGGTGCATTTCATTTATTGTTGATGCATTTCATGATTGCTATTGTTTGTTATCTGGATTGTTTGTTATCTGGATTTTTTCATGTTAGCCTGTTCAATGGGTCGACCCCTCAGTTCATTCATCAAGTTTATACAAGTCCATACATCGGACTGTTTGAGCACTTGTACAGCGTTTCATTCATTGGATGTCTATACATTGCACAACATCCTCCAAGTCTATACATCGCTCAATCCTTCAGCTTTCAACGTCAAGTCTATACATTGGGCTCCTCATCAAAGTCCACACAATGCATTCTTCATCCGATCGTCTTAGCAAGTCTGTACAGTCTCGTTCCAACGTCAAGTCTATACAACATGAACAGTGCGTCTTCTTCTCCAACTCTATACATCGCTCGCTCTATCAGCCTTTCATCACAGAGTCTGTACACTGTCTCTTTGCTCAAGCATCACTTCGAGAAGTCTGTACAGCGTTCAAGTCTATACATCGGTTGCTTTGAATCTGGATGATCAAGTCTGCACATTGGGGGCTTTTCCTACGTTTGGCCAAGTCTATACATTCATAGCTTTTCCTACGTTTGGCCAAGTCTATACATTCATAGCTTTGCTTACATTTGGCCAAGTCTATACACTACTAAAGTCTGAACATCGCAGTGTTCACGTCTCTCAAAGTCTGTACATTGGTGTCTCATCACCAAGTCTGTACATCGGCTTCACTCATTCAAGTCTATACATCCACAGTGGATCATCAAGTCCATACATCCACAGTGGAACTTCCAAGTCTATACAACGTTGAAGCCTTCACAAGTCTGTACACTGTTTGAACCACCAAGTCTGTACATCGCTTCAAGTGCTTCAAGTCTATACAGCATGCCTTCACGTTCAGACTCTATACATCGTTCCTCAAAGGCTAAGTATATACATCCGTCAAACGCCTCAAAGTCTGTACACTGGTTTTCACGAGAAGTCTATACACTGGTCTTCACTTGATGTCTGTACATTGGCTCAGACTTACCAAGTCTATACACTGCCTTTGGTTCCAAGTCTATACACTCCCTCAGTGTACATACTTATTCATTTGCTGGTTCAAAGTCCATACACTCGTTTCTAAGGCAAAGTCTATACAATCATCTTTGAGCATCAAAGTCTGTACAGCCTGTCTGTCTTCATGGGTTCTGTGCTTTTAGTGCGTTGACGCACTTGGTTGACTGCGTAGATGCAATTGTGCGTCTTTCACTTTCTATCTTGTTCACTGCATCGACGCTGTCACTGGATGCGTTGACGCATTGGCCAGTTGGCAAGGGCGTGAGCATCTCGCTTGAGGAGCTGAGGCGACGCTGCACGATGGAAGCGTTGACGCCTTGGGCTGATGTCCAAAGGTCTTTTGATCAACATCAAGTTTGTACAGCATGAAGTCTGTACATTGGTTTTGTCTTGAACAGAACGCCTAAGTCTATACATTGCTATGGATTGCACTGAGCTAACTAAAGTCTATACACTCTCTAGTTACTAAAGTCTGTACACTCACTATTTCGTTAAGTCTATACACTCGTTGTTAGCGGCCTGAACTAACTAAGTCTATACAGCCGTCTATGTGTGCATTGCTCGCTGAATGAAGTCTGAACATTGCCTTAAGCTGATACTATCTTTGACTGATTAACTGACAGGTTATTCAACTGATTATCTGACAGGTTGAATGGATAAGGCCATCAAGACTTGCACGTGATCCTAGAGGCTGAAATGCTGACACGTGGACCACTGAAGCTTGGGCGGGAATCGAAAAGAGCATAAGCCCTAGCTGCCTGCTGCTGGTATATATATGGAGTCTCCTCCATCGGCTGAGGTAGATCGAAATGCAGAGAGCCATCGAGAAAGCTGAAGAGCAGAGAGTGCCTCCATGATACAGAGAATAGAGAAGAAGAAGAAAAGAAGTGAGAAGAAGGAGAAGGCTGAAGCAGTGAGAAGAAGAAGAAGAAAGAAAGAAGAAGAAGAAGAAAAGAGAGTTCGTGCTGGGAGAAAGAGAGAAGCAGAAGAAGAAGTTCCTGCTGGACCGTGGATCAAATCCAGGCCAGCCAGCTCCTGCGAGAGCCACATTTGATTTTATCTTTTCAGCTTTCTATTGCCGCGTTTTTGTTTTTCCTTTGAACTATTCACTTGCTGTTCTTCCGATCCTCTAGTGTGAGGTCGGGTTCCCTCCGGTGTGGAGGAAGAGAGACTTGCGTCTCTGGTTGCCTTTGACTGGGTGTCATTGGTTGTTTCCCTCCGGTTGGGAGGAAGAGAGGTCCGAGACCTCTAGTTTGCAGGTGACTTGGTGTCATTTGTGTTTCCCTCTGGGTTTCAGAGGAAGAGAGACTTGGGTCTCTAGGTTCCCCTCCGGTTTGGAGGAAGGGAGGTTTGGTCCTCCGGTTCTGGGCTTGTGGGTAGCAAGTCCAGGGGTTCCCTCTGGGTCTGGAGGAAGAGAGACCGTGTGTCTCTGGTTTCCAAGTGGCTGGGAGTCACTTGGGGTGTCCCTCCGGTTGGGAGGAAGAGGGGAGGTTGTTCCCCTGGTCAAGCTGTTTGGCAGCATTTGTTGCAGACTGAGTCTGCTGTGCTAGTGTTACTAGTGGAAGCCTCACTCCGGTTGGGAGTGAGGGGTGGACGTAGGTCTTTGGACCGAACCACCTAAAAATCCTTGTGCAGTGGTTTGTTTGATTGCCTGCTTTCGCTAGATGCATGCTAGGACCGTGATTTAATTGATTATCTATATCCTAAAGTTTAATTGAGTTTGCATATCTTATGTTTGATCAATTGACCACTGATCTTGTTGTTATCATCTCATGCGAATTTTAAATTGGGTAGAATTCTTTGAAAGATCCATTCACACCCCCTCTGGATCTGTGTTTATCAATCGCACCTAGCTAACAGCTGGGTCAACAGTCATAAGCTCGGACTCGATGCTCGGTCGCTCGAGCTCTTCGAGGAAGACCGACCAAGTACCTTCGGGGTCGAGTGAGGAGGCCAGGCGAGAGAGGGCATCCGCTCGGGAGTTTTCCTCCTTGGCTATCTGGACTACCTCAAAGCTCTCGAAAAGTCGGGCCATCCTCTTGACCATCTGGAGGTACTTGATCATTTGTCCTTCCCGAGCTTCGTAATCACTGTTAACCTGGCTAGCGACCAATTAGGAGTTGGTATGGATCCTGACTCTCTCGGCCCCCAGTCGTCGAGCCATCCTGGCCCCCGAGATAATAGCTTCATACTCAGAGGCATTGTTGGACGCTTATAAGTTGAATTTCAAGGCGTACCGCAGCTCTGCTCCTTCGGGGGACTTAAGAAGGCTACCGGCACCACTTCCGGCTGAGTTTGAGGATCCATCGACGAACAGGTCCCAGGTGGGCCCGGGCACAGGTGGAGGTACTTCCTCAATCGGGACTATGCTTTCGGCGATGAAGTCTGCGTGGGCCTGTCCTTTGATGGCCGAGCGGGGGCGATACGAAATGTCGTTGGCCCCGAGCATGATGGCCCACTTGACGAGCCGTCCTGAGGCTCCAAGGTGAAAGAGAATCTTCTTCAGGGATTCACCAGTCAATACGACGTTGGAGTGCCCTTGAAAATAGGGTCGGAGGCTCTTGGCTAAGATAACCAACGCTAGCACGAGTTTCTCGGTTGCGGGATACCTTCTTTCAGCCTCATTAAGCACCTTGCTAGTATAGTACACCGGTCTCTCGACCCCCGCGTCGTTCCTGACCAGGACCGAGCTCAATGTGGAAGGGGTAGCCGAGAGGTAAAGGTGTAGAGCATCGCCCGGGACCGGCTTGGACAGCACCAGGGGTGAGGCCAAGAATTCCTTGAGTTCGGTGAATGCCTTCTGACATTCCTCGTCCCAAGCGAACGTAGCAGATGCCGTTTTGGGTCCCCTTAATAATTTGAAGAAGGGAAGGCATCGTTCGGTCGCTCGAGATAGGAAGCGGTTGAGCGCAGCAATGCGTCCCGTAAGGCGTTTGACGTCCTTGATGCAGGTGGGTGGCCACATGTTCAGGATGGCCTGAACCTTGTCAGGGTTGGCCTCAATCCCACGCTGAGTTACCATGAAGCCTAGGAACTTCCCGGATCTGACTCTGAAGGCACATTTAGTGGGATTGAGCTTCATGTTGCACCTCAGGAGGGTGTCGAAGGTCTCGGCTAAGTCGGCAAGATGGTCTTCGGCCTTCGACGTTTTGACGAGCATATCATCAATGTAGGCCTCGATGTTCCGATCAAGTTGTCCCTCGAATATGTGGTTGATCAGTCTTTGATATGTTGCTCCAACGTTCTTCAACCCGAACGACATTCGGGTGTAGCAGTGTACGCCGAAGTCAGTGATGAAGGCGGTCTTCTCGATGTCCTCTAGGTCCATCCTGATCTGATGGTAACCAGAGTAGGAGACCAGGAAGCTAAGCAATTCGTTGCCAGAGGTTGAGTCGACCAGTTGATCGATGCTCGGCAGCGGGTAGCAATCCTTCGGGGTAGCCTTGTTGAGGTCGGTGAAGTCTACGCACATTCGCCACTTCCCCGAAGCTTTCGGTACCAGGACGATGTTGGCGAGCCACGTAGGGTACAGGACCGGACGAAAGAGGCCAGTCTTCTGCCCCTTGATGATGACTTGCTCTTTGATGACTGCTTGCTTCTCCGGGGCGTGCTTTCTCCTGCGTTGTTGGACAGGTTTCACCGTTGGGTCGAGGTTGAGCTTGTGCGTCACCATGTCTCTCGGGATCCCGGGAAGATGCTCGTCCGACCATACAAAGACTTGGATGTACTGGGCAAGGAAATTTTTATATTTTTCTTATTCCTCAAGTGGTAGATCGGCTCCGATCTTGACTCCTAGAGTTGGGTCACTATTGAGGAAGATCGTTAACAACTCGCCACCAGGCTCGGATGTTGCTGGTCCCTCCTCGGTTCCCTTTACTCCTTTGTTTTTCCCTTCCGGCCTCGTGGCTTCGACCGAGATTATAAGCACCGTCTAGCCAATGCCTGGTTACCCCGGACCTCCCCCACGCCATGCTAGGCGGGGAACTTCATTTTTTGGTGAAAGGTAGAGGGCACCGCCTTTATTCGGATGAGGATACATTGGCCGAAGATGGCGTTATAGTCTGTCATCCCTTTAATCACGATGAAGTCCACCATAACTGTAACAGTTTTGGGCGGGGTGCCGATAGTAACTGGTAGGCTCAGGGCTCCCTCGGGATAAGTTGCCTGGCCGTTGAACCCACAAAGGGGGGTTCAGATTGGGTGGAATTCAGATGGATTCTCTCCCATCTTGTAGGAACATTCATAGGATAATACATCAGGGGCACTACCATTGTCAACTAAGATCCTATCTACGTTACAATGGTTTATTGTAATCGATACAACGAGAGCATCGTCATGTAGGGTGGTTAACCCTTCCAGGTCCTGGTCTGAGAATACCAAGGCCTACGGTTCGCTCGCCTGCGGGGCCTGCGGTTCGCTCGCCTGCGGGGCCTTAGGGGGCTCAATAGAGGCTCGGCTCGCCCGCTCGGCATGATGATTTCTTCCTCTGCTGCTGTCTCCTCCTAATGTCGTGCTGCCAACGATGATGTTGATGTGGACTCCCCGAGGGGCATTGTCGATTTCCTCGGGGGCGCCTCGGTCTTCCTTCTACCCAGACACGTATCGAGATAGGTGTCCCTGGCGGACAAGGTGCTCGATCTCATCTTGAAGTTGATGGCAATCGCTGGTGTGATGCTCGTGATCGCTGTGGAATAGGCAATGCTTGCGACGATTGCGGTGCTTAGCCTTCATAGGCTCGGGTTGGTGGAGGAGACCCGAGCCTTTGTTGTCTTCGTAGATTTCGTAGACGGGAGCGGTAAGAGGGGTATATCGCTCATACTTTCGGGACGGCTCTTTATGGTCTCCGTCCTGGTTCCACCTTTTTCCTGGCACTGAGGACTTCCTGGCACTCGGCGTGGCACAGGGCCAGGGTCATTAGCTCAGCGAGGGAGGTGGGAGGATGAAGCACTAGCTCACGCCGTAGTTTCTCATCGCGCGTGCCCCCGATTAGTGCGGTGATGGCCGAGGCAACATCCAGGCGGGGGATGCATAGGGCTTTCGATTTGAATCGATTGATATAAGCCCACAACTTCTCTCCCTGCTCTACTTGAGGGCCAGTAATCCCGCTACTGACCGAGGAGGACCGCTGCCGGTGAAGCTTTCCTTGAACACTCGCCCGAATTGCTTGAAGTTGTGGATGCTGCCGAGGGTGAGGGCTCTGAACCATGCCTGAGCGCCCTGAACCAGAGTGGTCACGGACGCTCGGCACTTAATCACGTCAGACGCCCCATGCAAGGTCATCAGGGCATCAAAACTATCGTAATGATCGGCCGGGTCTCCCTAGCCGTCATACGATTTGAAGGTCAGATGTGAGATCCTGGGGGAAATCTCGACCTTCAAGATACAATCGGAGAACGGGCATCGCTCCTCGTCCTCCACAGGAGAGGTCTTCTGCAAGGTGCGGAGGCCGCGCTCTTGCTCTATGAAACGCCTCTCAAAGTCTTGCAGCCAGAGAGAAAAGCTCTGGTTATCGTTGACTCGAGGGGCTGGGAGGACGCACTTGCATGCTGTCCCGGCGCTCCTCGGGGGCCTCGGTCTCTGGGAACGGTCGGCGTGCTCCGGACTTCACCCTCCTTGGGGTGGAGGAGGCTTCCTGCTCCGGGGGAGGGGCATACGATGGTCCTCCTGACTGGTTGCGGATGAGCCGCCGCCCCCAGAGGGTAAAATGGCCTCCAGCGGTTTGCTGGGAGGCATCTCCGCGAGGGGGGGGCGCTCTTCCGGGGAACATGCGACTTCTCCTCCCTGGCCACCTGGGCTCTCATGAGATCCACGAGGACATCCAGTTTTACGTTGAGGGTTTGGAGAGCGTCGGTACTCCCGCCGAGAAGCTGTTCCCCCACCACCGACGGAGGTATTTCATTGGCGTGGTTGCTCGATGGGGCATTCTCCATGGGGAGGGAAGGCACACCATCTTCCGTCGCCAGGGCTTTTCCCTTGTCACCGGCAGTCCTCCTGCCAGAACTTCTTCACACCATGACAGCTCTTTGTACGTTTCCCATAGACGGCGCCAAATGAAGAGGGGCGATCTCGCGCTACTCCTGAGCGGGGAAGAGGATGACCACGCATGCTTGAAGTATGAACTGCAAGAAGGGAAACAAGTCAGAGGTGCCCATGGATGGATCCCCGGGGACGACCCTCCGATGCTTAAGTCAGCAAATGTAGTAGAGCACTGGTGTGAAGAGAGGAATTAGGAGGAATATGGGGGTGCGAGATCCTTCTCCACCAAAAGGTGCAGTGGTTCCTGCTCAGGGTTTTTAGCTTACCTTCTCATAGGAGGGTTCTTCCAGTTTAAATAGTGGCTCGTTGAGTGAATGATCCCTATAAGCTGAGGAGTTTCGGGGGGAGGTTACATCCTCCTTGCGGGCTCTTTATAGCATGCGGACTCTTGATCTCCCTTATCCCCTTGAGCTCCCAGCTTTTAAGGGACGCGTAACGGCCGTACAGATAAGCTTCCATCTGTCGGCCCGAGCACGAGGCACTGCCCCAAGAGATGCTTCCCGAGCGATGAGTGCATGGATTGGGCTGGGAATACTGGGCTCCGAAGGAGCTTTCCTGATCAAACTGATGCTCGGACTTCGCAACCCGAAGGCCTCCTAGGAAGTGCTTGATCCGAGTAAGTTATTAGGCTTATAATAAGTGGGCCCTAGGGCTACCACTTCAAGGAGCTGGGCCTCATCGGGTCAAATTAGACCTCGTTTGGCCTCTCCATTCAGGTGGTTAGATTTCCCCTCTCCAGGACTGGTAATACTCCTTCTGTGACCTGAACAATATTGAGAATGGCTTCCTTGTTTTCAACATTTCTACCTATGTAGATTTAGAGTTATAATATTACTACTTACTTCAAAGAATTCAGCTTTGAGAGTCAAAGAATTCATCTCCATGTTTTCTACTTTTGAATTTAGAAAATCAAAAGAAAATATTGCCAAATTTATTATTAATTATTTTTATTTAAATTTATTTAATATTATTTTTTTGTGATGTAGGATCCTCCTGCAGCTGGTGATGGTGGCGATGCTATGAATGAGGATGATGCAACGAATATGTCTTGATTTTTTTAATGATATTGTGGAAAAATGACACATTTTAATTAATGTAACTGTAACTTTTTTTATTCATTGAGTTATGTGTTGTGGACATTGTTTATTGTATGTTCGACGGATTTTATCCCATTGTGTGTTGTATATGTTTTTTATTGCATGTTTTATGTTGAGTTGTGTAGGTTGTGTAGTGTATTGATTGTAGTTTTAAATAGGTTTTTAAAAATTTAAAATATATAAAAAATGTGGAGTAATTTTTTGACGGAATTCCGATGTTGTGTCGAAATTATGTTGGAAATAATTTCCTTCAAAGGTGACAAATAACTTTTTAAGGGTGACAACTAGGTCGTTAAGGGTGATAAATACGTTGCTAAGGATGACAAATAGGTTTCGACGTCTCGTCGGAAATACATCAAAAATTACCAACGTATTTATGACAAAATTTTATTTCGTCAGAAATATTTGACTATTTGCTACAATTTAAATTTGTGATGTATTTCTGACAAAATTTATTCCGTCAGAAATAATTTCCTTCAAAAGTGACAAATAAATTTTTAAGGGTGACAAATAGGTCGCTAAGGGTGATAAATACGTTGCTAATGCTGACAAATAGGTTTCCCACGAATCGTCGGAACTTCGTTGGAAATTTTTGACGTATTTTTGGCAAAATTTTATTCTGTCGTAAATGTTTGACACATTGCAACATATTTGCTATAATTTCATTTGTGATGTATGTCCAACGTATCGTCGGCAATACATCAGAAATTTCTGACATCTTTTCGACAAAATTTTATGCTGGCGGAAATATTTGTGCGACGTATTTTTGACCAAATTTATTTTGTCGGAAATAAGGTTAGGTTTGACAAATAAATTTCTGACGGATAGGGTTTCGTCGGACTTATGTCAAAAATTTCAAACATATTTTTGACTATTTTTTTTAAAATTTTCTGTCGAAAACCTTTTTAAAATTTTAATTAATAAAATTTATATATTAGCGATGAATTGTAGACGACTCAAAATATCCGTCGGAAATTTTCCAACGGATTTTCGACTAACACTATGCGTCGAAAATAATTCTTAATTTTAATAAAATTTAATTTAATATATTACCGACGTCTTTTTCGACGAAATTATTTCTTTCGAAAATATTAATTTATTTAATAGTTATTAATTACCGACATAAATACTGACATAAAATTTTGATAGTTTTGTGTGTCGATAAGTTCCGACGAATTTGTGACGAAAAAATAACACGTCAGAAATTACCGACGTATTGTTTTTGACGTACATATTCTGTCGGCAATACGTCGAAAATACGTCGGTAAACTCCGTTCCGATGTATTTTTGACAGAAAATGCACGTCGGAAATCCTTGTTTTTCTTGTAGTGATGCAGACCATTGTTTTCCAACGTTCGACAGGATCGAACGGAGCTGCTCGATTGTCACGGCTCTCTTCCAGGCCGTCGACTCAAGACCAATTGCTACCCCCTGCCCTCTCTCCAGGACGCATTCAAGAAGAAATGACCAAAGTGGTCAAGAATTACTTCCATGGCTTGGGAAGTTCTTCCCTAGGTCGACAACGACTGCTCCGCGCTGTTGGCGCCAAAGAAAAAGAAGAAGGAAAAGAAGAAGGAAGGCGTCGATCATGCACGTCAATGAATATGAAGATGGCTTGACAGCCGATTGCTCTGAAGCTCCCCCACATCGGGAAGAGAATAAAAGGATATCAGTATGTGAAAGGTTAACCTTCCCCGGTCAAGCTAAGAGGGAAGCCTGGAGGCAAAGAAAAAGAATGCAAGTCTTCACTTGCAACATGGCAGGGGTGACCAACAGATATGAGGTCCTACCCAAAGAGCCAGGAGAATCAGCCGAGTTAGCCGAAAGGCCCAGGCCAGTAACAAGAAGAAGCCATGCTACAGACGAAATGCTTAGAGCAGCTATAGAAAAGCACGCTATCATCACTTTGACTGCCAACATGGTGACTTCTGAAGAAGAAGAAGAGATTCCTCTGCCAGCTTCATCCGAAGGTGTCTCGGGCAAAGCGTTCGAGAGTACTCCTACCATGGTAGCGCTAGATGCAACTGTCTTAATGATGCTATAGAACTACCGACAAGAGATTGAAGCTGTGAAAAAATAGCTGAATGAAAAGACTAAACAAGCTCCTGTCCCTTGGCGACGAGACGTGCATGTTGAATCATCCCGGAGAACTCCTGGCCCGGTCGATGCTGCACCTCCAACTACTTCTCAAGAAATAGGCCATGGCAAGGCCTCTCTACAGTCGCACTTCTTGCAGCCACCATTGGCAGAGTCGGCACTCCCACAAATACAGCAGTTGTCACCATTGATACCACTGGCGCCTCAAGCCACGGCTCTGACCACTCCTTCTACGCAGTAGCCTGCGCATCTCCATCCAACATCGGTGGACCCGGCCATGGTGAATAAATCAATGGTAGAACAACTAATTGAAATGAAGCTGGCCGAGAAGACAGACGGTGATTTTAGCACTTTTGATGTATACAAGGTGCCGTATCCACCGCAGTATGCTGCAAAGAGGCTCCCGCCTGGCACCAACAAACCACCTAAGTTCAAAAAGTTCGACGGGTAGGGCTCTCCCAAGGAGCATATTGCTTACTATATGACAGTGATGGGCGATCTGGCAGCAGATGAAGCCTACTTGCTAAAATTCTTTGGGTTCTCACTGATAGGCCTGGCTTTTGAATGGTATTCAAATCTGCCAGTCGGCTCTATTAGTGACTGAACAGCTATGCAACAGAAGTTCCGAGAATGGTTCCATGTTGCTGAAAGAGAGGTTACAGTGGCCGAGCTATACGCCTCTAGGTAGAGACATTGTGAAACAACCCTAGAGTACATTAAAAGATGGCAGCATCTCAGTATGAGGTGCAGGCGACCACCACATCTAGAAGATGCAGTGCAAATCTGCAAGCAAAACATGAGGCGGGAGATCCTCGTGAAGATGATCGGGATTGAAATAAGGTAGTTCGACCGGGTAAATAATGTGGTCGCGGAGATTGAAGCCTTCATCTCCAGCTCCCCCTCTGCTTCAGTTGCTGCAAGTCAAAAGGGCAAGTTAGCTGACAAGTGGCCAGCGCCCAAGGAAGTTCATACAATCGACTTCAAGGCGTTCGACGAAAAAAAAAAAAGGAGAAAGGAGTGGCTAACCCTCCTCCCGCTAACCCAGCTGAGCAGTAAGAAGTCCCGTCCTTGCAGACCAAAATGAAAAAGCTTTATTCTTTCCTCAAGGACAGGACTCGGGTCCTCTTTGAATGGGCTGTCACATACAACAAGGTTACCCTACTGGAGTCGAAGAGACCAGAAGATGTTAGAAAGAAAGGCCATCCTCGCTTTTGCCCATATCACTAGATGGTTGGGCACTGTATTGAAGATTGCTATGTCTTTAAAGATGCAATTGAAAAGCTAATAAGGAGAGGGGAGCTACAAATGGGTGACTACAAGGTTGATCCTCCTCGCCCACATGAACTGTCTGCTATGGAGAGAGGGGTCAATATGGTATCTCTATACCAGCAATCATCTGAAGAGGTAGCGGAAGCTTGCATGGCACATCAGGTGTCAGCCGTAGAAGGGAAAGAGAGGAATATGTTAAAGAACAAAAAGAAGAGCGTTGTTCTCTCCTGTAATACCCTATCAGCCTTTCCAGTGCGAGCCGAGCTGTCGAAGAAGAAGACAAAGAGATATGCTATACACCAGTGAGGGCAGGTCAAGCTGCAGCATCTACCTCTCGCCATAAGTCCTGGGAAAAGTGGGGGCACCCTCCACCGCCTACTGAAGCAGTGTGCTATCATACCCCTCCTCCGCATAAGGGCCTGGGGGTAGGAGATTCAAGCTATACGGGGCTAAATGCGCCTCGTGCTGATAACAAGATGCCGCTAGTCCCACTTGAGATCAGTACGAGAAACAACATTCCCGGCTCCTACCAAGCTAACCCTACCTTGATGGTAGAGCTGTATCAAAAAACATAGGAAGTTGAGATGTTGAGGAAAAGATTGAGTGATATAGGTCTACACCCAGTTGCACCCGGGAAAGTTGCACCCTCATCCAAGGTCCCACAAGGTAGCACTAAACTACTTGGAACGTCACCGCAGTTGGCTATGCCCTAGTTAGCACAAGACCGTGAAGGGAGCACCCTCCCTCTGCAGTTACACCATGCGGCCTCCACGTACCCCTCAGCTCTCCAGGCGTGTCAGGGGGCAGCTTCTACACCTCATGCAATGCCACCTCTACAATTAGTTGGCTCGCACCAGAGTCTAACAGTTGCAACCATAACAAACAAGCTAGCAATGAAACAAGCAACTGAGATGAAGCCCGCTAAAGAAGAAGTCACTGAGGCTGAATTACATATGATCAAACAAAAAGATAATGAGTCTGCTTCAGACTACATTCGATGCTGGAAAAAACCTCAGTGCAAGATGAAGACATCCGTCGAGCTACAAGGATGCTATCCAGCTATGCAAGCGTAATCTCAGGAAAGAGATCTTGTTGAGGGTGATTGGCCTCGAAGTCAAGTCCTTTGACCAATTAGAAGACATGACAATTGACATTGAAGCCATTCTGGCTAAATACTACCCGGCTTCCACGATCCCAATTCAGAGGAATAAGCCAGTCGAAGAGCGGCCGGCACAAGAAGAAATAAACACTGCTGACTTTGCAGCCTTCGAGCGTCAACTGAAGAAATCAAAAGAGGCAGCTAGCCCTTCTTCTACCAAGACTGCTGAGCAAAAAACCCCCTCACTAAGGGCAAGAATGAAAAGACCGTACTCCTTTCCCTAGGGCAAGACACAAATTCTATTCGAGTGGGCCCTCGAATACAACAAGGTTGTCCTCTCGGAGCTTAAGAGACCAAATGACAGCGAAATAAAAGATGACCCTCGGTTCTGCCCCTATCACCAAAAGATGGGGCATCTCATCAAGGGCAGCTATGCATTTAAAGACATCATGGAAGACTTGATCCAAAATGGTGAATTGCAGGTAGATAAATATAGGGTGGATCCACCTCACCCTCACCAATTGCCCACCTTTAAGATGGCAGCTGACACGGCCCCTCTATATCAACCGGGACAACACACCCTCTGAAGCGCATCTCTTTAGTCCCTCCACTGTGGCAAGAAGTTGAACAAAATGCAAATGGTGCTCCACCCCAGGGGCAACTACTAAAGGAAAAAGAGGAAACTGCTCAATACGCTGTCGGCTTCACCAATGTCAGGGCTGACCGTAAAATGATGAAGATGCAGAGAACTTTCCGAATGATAAGACCCAGCGTAATGCAATAGCTGCTTTACATATTCTAGCACATGATGAGGAGTGCTCAACTCTATCTCAGGGAGATGCACTCCCGCCCTCCACCAGCCCCTCACAAGTCACTCCGCGTGAGAGGGGGGAAACTGAATAAACAACTGTCAAACAAGGCTAGTTCACCAGGGAGACACTCAGCCGCATGCTCCTTTCTTAGAGTCAATAAAATTCTATTCCAACATAAACTTGACAAGGGGGCAGGAATGAAAAAAGCTCATGTCGATCAGAGCATGCATATAAGGGGGATCCAATTTCAAAGGAGATAATGATAAAAGGATACTATTATTTCATCAAAGTAAAGTTTTACAACATCATTACGCCTTAAGAGGCATAATACAACTTTCAAACATACTTAATTCTTACAAGAGCAACAAATTTAAACCTAGGTATCTAAGATAAACTTGGTCCCTCTTTTCACTCTTGTCCATCCCCAGTTGTTTGGGGTTCATTATCGAAACTACCTGAAATATTAACCAAAAACATAGGGTGAGCGAAATGCTCAGTAGGATTTATATCTCTATACCAGGCAACTTTAAGTAATTAACATTTTAGATAAAGTTACTGTGCTATGCCAAGAACGAAACTAAAACATGGAACATAAATAAGAGAGAGAGTAAAGGAATGCAAGTAATTGGAATCACAAGTAGACAAGATATCAAGAAAAAAATTCAAGTACAGAACGATCATGTAGCAAGTAATATCATGGAATTGGCTATTTCACGCAAGCATGTACAAGTCAAGTATTTCATGTAATTCAAGTACTTTCAAGTATTTAAGCAAGTCAAGTATTTCACGAATTATGGAATGTCATAAACGAATCTTGCACGCATGTTTCGGTGTAATGCCACACCGGGTCAATAATAGCTCCCATGGGCACAAGTACTTTCGGACGCTCCACCCAGGACCAGATCGGGCTCCATTAATGCCAGGCATTATGGTTATGGATCATAGATCCTAAGTATAGTTAGACATCCACATAGTATGTATGGCCAATGAATTTCAAGGTAAAGCTCATGAAATAAAGTACAGATCTAGCAAAAAATTTCATTCAAGGAACGAGTAGTAAAAGAGAATAGGTATTTGTAAGAGAAGTTCAAGAATGATTTAAGGCATAATGTTTAATGACATTCAACCGATAAGAAGTCATCATGTTCAACGACATTAAGTAGGTAAAGGAATTGGTTTAACGGACACAACACGATTGGTTCACATAGAAAACCTTGTTAAATGGGCTTAGATCAAATTTTTTCAAAGTCGGGTGCTTAGCTAGAAAAATGAAGAATCATGGCCAGGTAAGAGGTGGGACAGTGGGAGGCTCCCCTCGTATTCACGAGAACCTAATTAAATAACCACTTATCCACTTAAAGTATTTGTCCGTAGACCTCTTTCCTTAGACACCGTTCTTCCTTGGAAATCTAGCGAGCTACACGACTTGTCAAAAATATGGTAACGCGATTGTAGTGCCCCAAAATTTATATAATAATTTTTGGATTTTTTATAGAATTTTTTGAAATTTATTAGGAATTTATAAAAGCTAAATAAATGGATTATTAAAATAATAAGTCATTATAAGGCCCAATTGTGTTAAATAATTAACCTAGCCTATTTAAATAAAATCCAAAAGGTTTAAGGACCAAGCTCATTAAGTTTGGCCCATATTCTAGAAGGTTATTTAACCTATTTACGTATTTTAAGAATAAATACTATTTTTATAGATAATAATATGGATAATTAATAAAAGAGTTTGATTTATGTTGAATTCTGTGCACATTGGATGTAACGGTCTTTCGTGAGACTGCCACAGCCACGTAACGCACCAGTCTTGATGCATTACACCCTGATAGTTCCGTGAATGGAAGAACGAGCATAAAGATTGGAACTTTGGGATCCTATCTGCAAGAGATCAACTTGGGAGAGCTTATAACATTACTAAGGACTCTTAGAGATTAGGTTCTGACAAATTAAGGACTCTAGAATCGATCTAATCTTCAAATCCGAGCCAAAACCCTATAAAGAGGACCTAGTTCTGAACTGAGCGACCCTTACTTTTGGCTCGTGAAGAATCAAGGTAAGGAGTCATAATTTCGGGTAAGTTCTTTAGAAGATTTTATTTAGTATACTTTAGACTAATAGTTCTCCAAATTTCATGTTAGGAGATCAAGTAACCAAGGAGATTGAAGCTTCCAAAGTTGCTGGTTCGACCATAATAACTCAGGAAACTGAACGCAAGACCCCTGAAGATCAAGAGATTAGGACGTCTAAACGAGGTAATTAGAGCTCAATCCTTTAGAACTTTTTGTTCACCTTAGTTTCATCTTCTTACCCTCAAAATTTCACATCTTTAGGTCAAGAGGTCGTGGAGTTAGAGCAGCAGAAAATTGCTGGAAAATCATTGGAAAAGGAGAACTAGGGGATGGTTTTCAGACTCAAATTAGAAGCTTAAAGCCTAATTAAGAGGTAGGTCATCTGATGATTGGCAAAAACATCTTGTTAGGATAAAAGTCTTCTGGTTTTGATTGATTTCATACATCATAGATCATGAATTTCATGTTTTAGTAGGTCATGCATACATGTATACTCTTAACCCTAACTAAGTTAAAAAGGAACTCTCTTGTCAAATTCACAGAAAACCCATGCATACTAGTGGGTTAGCCTTCATTCTATCATGTGGAAGTTTATATATGATTTCCAGACATGATGTAAGTTGAAACCTTAGATTTTTTAATATCTTTTCTGCCAGTAGATGATCTGACGCATCAAGGTAAGACCGTCACAATGATCTAACGGCCTTACGACAAGCCGTCACACCTTCTGTTGTTTTTAAATTTCTTTGTTATCTCTGACGGCCCAGACTCAGTGCGTTACAACACGGTAACGGTCCCACGATAAACCATCACAATCACTGTGACGCCCCCATTCTCGACCGTCAGAGTAACTGTAGACAGAATTGAAGAACAGTCACATTAACCTATAAATATGCCTAGTTATCTAAGTTTTGACCTATTGATATGACTTTAAAGTTATTAATTGGTTCATGATAAGTATCGCATGTTAAAAGCATCTTGAATTATTTTAAGGATATGTTAATTTCATGCCAAAGCCCTATAGTGTGTATTAACTCCATGATTTTAAATGATGTATTGACGAAGTTTTGTCATGATTTCATATTGTTACACATTCTCTCTAATCAATATAGTCATTTTCTTTAAGTACATGGCACATATTCCGGTATGTTGTCCATTAGTTCACACTTTGCACTTAGGAACATTATTCTTGGACATGAGGACCTCTCTATTGGATATTCCTTCCAATGGACTAGGAAATCTTGTTTCAAGGCCTCCGTAATTCTCTGCGAGCCTGGGATTCCCACTATGACGCCGAGTTGGTTGTACCATTAAAGCACATTTAGTAGGTTACACTATCGAAGTTTCTGGTTCTAGCAATGTAACTGATCTATACTGGACCGTCAAGAGCATCTAACGGCCCAATATACGACCGTCACATTTCACTAAGTCTATTTTACTATTTCTGGATTCAGACTAATGTAACGGCTGAATACTGGAGTGTCACATCATGTAACGGCCCAGTCCTTGACCGTCACATTGTTTGAGTGCTTAACCCGAGGTTTGACCCACGGGTTGATGTTTTAAAGTTTCTAGATGGATTATTGATGATCTAGAACTTGCCATATTTTCTAAAGAGGCTTAATATAATGAAATAAAACTTAAAGAAATGTACCGTTATGCTGCCGATTTATTTCCACAAGCATAACCTTGTTTAAGTCATTCTTGACTCTCGCATTATTAAATTGAAGCGTTCATTCATTGAATAGTGTTATCATGAACTTATTGAATTATACATTCTTGGCCATACTTTATTGTTACATGCGTGGAAGTAGCTTGATTTATACTTGAAGATGCGATCGAGCACTGATTGTGTTCAAGGGCTGTATGCTAGTCCCCTCGGCTGATTGCCGGAAACATACTATTATAAACCATGGGGTATGATGCTACTCGCGTCGCATTACGTTGGGAGTACTTTCTCTATAAATAAGTGAAGATCCACGGCACGACATGACTTTCTTGTACATGACTTGATATTCCACAGAAATTCACGAAGTACTTGCTCATAAGCAAAAGATACTGGAGTGATGCTTATGTGGCTTACTAGTACATTCTCGTTACATTCTTGTTCTTGAAAGGCCATAACATGTTCTTGTTGCATTCTTGCTTGTTCATACTTGCTCTCATTATATCTTAAACGATCGTCTTTGTTACTTTGGGTATTCGCATGATTGATCGCATTCGCATGATTTCACCTTATGTCTTTAGAGCTAAAATATTAATTACTTTAATGATGCCTTCATGTTGATGCGAAGATACCTACTGGGCAAGTGTGCTCATTACCTATTTCCATTCTTTTCAGAAAATGAAAGTGATTCGAATTCGGATTTGGGTTATACAAGTAGCGGGTCCGAGAGCGAATGAAAGTGTTGTCAAAGATGAGAGTGAAGACTTAGGAAAGTCTATATTGTTTAGATTGAGTCTATGTAATTTTCCTATTTCTTGAGTCTGATAGATTGGAAGAAGTTGAAAGTTATTGTATTTGAATATTGATTATCAATGAAATAAGTTGGAGTTTGATTAAAATAGTGTGCAATTGCATTTATGTGTGTGATTGTCTTGCGCTCTAATCATTCTTGCTTGAAAGAGGCTTACCATGCCGGCTGTTCATGTTTCTCGAGCGAGTCTTCCGCTGTCATAAAGGCTCGGGGCGTGACAGTTAAGTTAATATCAGAGCCTAAGTCTCAGGACTTAGGAAGAAGAGTCATGTCATAGGATAAGTCCAAGGTTTAAGGACTTACCTATGAACTAAGGAAGAAATTCCACACCCATGTGAGAATTGGGTAGAACCCGGGATAAGATAGTTAATTAGTTTTAAGATTGATTTTCCTTCCAGTTTCACGAGAAATAACAAGTTGTTATTTTTCTTTCAGGTACCCTATTATTACCATGGTTGATCGCGTAGATTGGAATGGTATGCAACAAACTGTTGCTGGCCTTACACATGCATTACAAACCATGGCGCAAGCTGGCACAGGAGCAAGGGCTGGTGATTTGCATCGTAACTTTCGGAGCTTAAACCCTCCGCGTTTCTATGGTTATTCTAATCCTGACGAGGCAGAGAACTGGATAGACGAAATGAATCGTATCTTTGATGTTATCCAATGCACCGATCAAGAGAAGGTGCGTCTCGCAACTTTCCAACTCAACAAAGATGCCCGCACATGGTGGAAGTCGGTTCCGGCACCTCCGGCTGATGCCCCTCATACTTGGGATGGTTTTCTTACCCTATTCCGTGCCAAGTACTTTTCCGAGCACGTAAAAGAGAGAAAGGCTATGGAGTTCGCCGCTTTTCGGCAAAGAATGATGACGGTTGACGAATATGAACTACAATTCTCAAGACTTGTACCTTACGCACCGCATTTTATTAGCACCGATTTATTGAAGGCAAATTGGTTCATGGACGGGTTACGGCCCATTTTCATTCAGCAGCTCAGGACCCAAAACATCCGTACTTATGTGGAATGGTTCAAATGGTTCAACGAGCATATTTGTGTGAAAAGACCTTAGAGAAGGTCAAAAATTTAAAAGGGAAAGGAGAAGAATCCAGCCGACGCTCAGATCGGCGTTATAAGAAAGAAAAGTTCAGCATCACGGAGCCCTACAAAAGTCATGATAGTAAGAAAAGATCCAGGAATGGGAATGGTGGAAGTTCCCATAAGCAAAAGAAAGTCAAGGAAGAGAAGGAGCAAGTTGCTATAGCTTGCACGTTTTGTGAAAAATTCGGCCATTCGGCTGAGGAATGCTGGAAGCGCCTCGGCGCTTGTTTACGTTGTGGAAGCATGGAGCATCGCATGCCAGATTACCCCCTTATGAAAGACCAATCATCTGGTGGAGGACGTAGGAGGCAGGCTCGCCTCAATGCCGTCTTAGAAGAAGAGGAAGCGCCCAGGGATGGTGGGCTTATGGAAGGTACTCTTCAAATTTGTTCTCATCCTGCATTTGTGCTATTTGACACTGGTGCCTCTCATTCTTTTATCTCCACTACTTTTGCAAAACCATTATCAATTGCATCAGTCCCCTTACCTTCAGATCTCGCTATTACCACACCCTTAGGTTCTGGAACAAATCTTACCGACTATTATCCTGATAGCGAAGTGATAGTAGAAGGTCATAATCTCCCCGCAAACTTAGTATGCCTTGACATGAAAGGTTATGATGCCATTTTAGGAGTAGATTGGCTTGTAGATCATGATGCTTATATCAATTGCCGCAATAGGATTATATCCTTTCGAAAGGGTCTTCCAAGATTTTCCTTCCTTGGCATTAAGTACAAGAAGCATCCTACTATCATATCTTCTCTTCACGCTTGCAAACTTATTTCGCAAGGATGTGAAGCTTTTCTTGCTTCTGTCATTGTTACCGAATCCAAGGAGATTATCTTAGCAGGCATTTCTATTGTAAATGAGTTCCCGATGTGTTCCCATCCGAATTATCTAGTTTACCACCCGAGAGGGAAGTAAACTTCACTATTGAACTCATTCCAGGAGCAGCACCTGTTTCTATAGCCCCTTACAGGATGTCCCCCATAGAACTCAAAGAACTAAAGAAGCAGTTGCAGGAACTACTGGATACGGGCTTTATAAGACCTAGCACATCCCCTTGGGGTGCGCCGGTTCTATTTGTCAAAAAGAAGGATGGTTCTCTCAGGCTATGCATCGATTACCGGCGACTGAATCAACTTACAATCAAAAACAAGTATCCGTTGCCGCGTATTGATGAGCTCTTTGATCAGCTTTTGGGAGTAGAATATTTCTCTGAGATTGACCTCAGATCAGGTTCTCATCAACTTAGAATTAAAGAAGAAGACATTTATAAATCAGCTTTTGAAGTCGTTATGGCCACTATGAATTCGTGGTAATGCCGTTCGGGTTAACAAATGCCCCAGCAGCATTTATGCAACTTATGAACAGTATTTTCCAGCCATATCTAGACCAATTCATCGTCATCTTCATCGATGACATCTTGATATATTCCAAGACAAAGAAAGAACATGAAGAACATCTAAAGATATCTTTGTAAACACTTAGAGAACATAAACTTTATGCCAAGCTTAATAAGTGTGAATTCTGGCTCAAGGAAATTTCATTCCTAGGCCACATTATTTCAAAAGAAGGTATCACTATGGATCCTTCTAAGGTAGAAGCCGTTAAGAATTGGAGCCGGCCAACGACCGTATCGAAAGTACGAAATTTTATGGGTCTAGTTGGTTATTATAGAAGATTCATTAAGGATTTCTCAAAGATTGTAGTTCCTTTAACTAGACTCACGAGAAAAGAAAATCCTTTTGTCTGGTCAGAGGAATGTGAAAAGAGTTTTCAAACTCTTAAAAATCATCTTACTACAGCTCCTATTCTAACACTACCGATGGATGGTGGTGGATTCGAAGTATATATAGATGCATCTGGCATTGGCCTAGGGTGTGTCCTCATGCAAAATAGAAAAGTAATATATTATTCTTCTAGACAATTGAAACGTCACAAGGAAAATTATCCTGTACATGATTTGGAATTAGCAGCTGTCATTTTCGCCTTGAAAATGTGGCATCATTATCTCTATGGAGAAAAGTTTATGGTCTACTCAGACCACAAAAGCTTGAAGTACTTATTTTCTCAAAAAGAGCTAAATATGAGGCAGAGGAGGTGGTTAGAATATCTCAAAGACATTGATTTTGCTATTCAATATCATCCTGGCAAGGCTAATGCTGTAGCAGATGCACTCAGCTGAAAACCAATGGGTATGCTATCAAGTCTCATGATTAGTATGACTAATCTTATTCCTCAATTTGCTCAGTTGAACTTAGATATTGACAGGAAGGAAGATTGTTTCCTAGCTAATATTCAAGCTCAACCTACATTAATAGAAGATCTGGTCAAGTTGCAAAATGATGATCCTATATTATTGGAGATCAAGGCCAATGTTGAACAAAGGCCGGATTTTTCTATTAAGGATGGAAGATTGCTATTTAAAGACCGAGTATGTGTACCGGATGATGAGGATATGAAGAAATTGATTCTAGAAGAAGCACATAAATCCAGGTATACCATTCAGCCAGGTAGTACAAAAATGTATCAGGATCTCAAAAGAAATTTCTGGTGGCCCAACATGAAGAGGGAGATAGCTGATTTCGTGTCTCGCTGTCTCACTTGTCAACAAGTAAAGGCAGAGCATTTTAGACCCGCAGGTAAACTGCATCCCTTGAATATTCCCGAATGGAAGTGGGAGAGTATAGGGATGGATTTCATTATGGGGTTACCTAAGACAAGAGGTGGACACGATGGTATATGGGTAATCATAGACCGATTAACTAAATCTGCACATTTCATACCAATCAAAAGTCGATGGTCTGTGGATATCCTGGCAGCATTATACATAAGGGAAATTGTTAAATTACATGGTGTCCCAGTCACTATTATATCTGATAGAGATCCTCGATTCACATCACAATTTTGGAAGGGTCTACAACAGTCACTAGGGACTAGATTGAATTTCAGCACAGCCTTTCATCCACAAACTGATGGTCAGACAGAAAAAACGAATCAAGTGGTGGAAGACATGCTCAGGGCTTGTGTTATTGATTTTGGAGGTAGTTGACATGATCACTTGCCTCAAGTAAAATTTACATATAACAACAGTTATCAGGCCAGCATACAAATGGCACCTTTTGAAGCTCTATATGGAAAAAGTTGTCGATCATCAATATGTTGGAATGAAATACGGGAAAGATAATTCCTAGGCCCCGATATTATCAGAGATTCTACAGAGAAGATCAAGCTCATTCAAGAGATAATAAAGATGGCGCAAGATAGGCAGAAATCTTATGCTGATAATCGAAGATGCGAGTTGGAATTTTAAGTAGGAGACCATGTGTATCTCAAGGTTTCTCCAGGTCGTGGTATTCAAAGATTTGGCATTAAGGGCAAGCTAACTCCAAGATTCATTGGCCCGTTTAAAATTCTTGAAAGGGTTGGTGAAGTGGCCTACAAACTGGCTTTACCTCCACAATTAGCAGGAGTTCATGACGTATTTCACGTCTCTATGCTAAAGATGTATGTATATGATCCTGACCATATTATCACTTATGACAATCTGGAGATTCAGAAGGATATGACGTACGAGCAAATGTCAATAAAGATTCTAGAACGGGAAGTGCGTCAACTAAGAAATAAAGTTATTCCTATGGTCAAAATTTAATGGAAGAAATCATGGCCATATGAAGCAACGTGGGAAACCGAAGCAGCCATGCGGAAAAGATTTTCAGAATTATTTTAACTATAAGAACACTCTCCATAATCCATGTATTAAATTTGGAGACCAAATTCTTCAAAGTGGGGGAGGGTGTAGTGCCCTAAAATTTATATAATAATTTCAAGATTATTTATAGAATTTTTTGGAATTTATTAGGAATTTATAAAGGCTAAATAAATGGATTATTGAAATAATAAGTCATTATAAGGCCCAATTGTGTTAAATAATTAACCTAGCCTATTTAAATAAAATCCAAAAGGTTTAAGGACCAAGCCCATTAAGTTTGGCCCATATTCTAGAAGGTTATTTAGTCTATTTACGTATTTTAAAGATAAATACTATTTTTATAGATAATAATATGGATAATTAATAAAAGAGTTTGATTTATATTGAATTCTGTGCACGTTGGATGTAATGGTCTATCGTGAGACCGCCACAGCCACGTAACGCACCAGTCTTGATGCGTTACACCCTGATAGTTCCGTGAATGGAAGAACGAGCATAAAGATTGGAACTTTGGGATCTTATCTGCAAGAGATCAACTTGGGAGAGCTTATAACATTACTAAGAACTCTTAGAGATTAGGTTCTGGCAAATTAAGGACTCTAGAATCGATCTAATCTTCAAACCCTAGCCAAAACCCTATAAATAGGACCTAGTTCTGAACTGAGCGACCCTTACTTTTGGCTCGTGAAGAATCAAGATAAGGAGTCATAATTTCGGGTAAGTTCTTTAGAAGATTTTGTTTAGTATACTTTAGACTAATAGTTCTCCAAATTTCATGTTAAGAGATCAAGCAACCAAGGAGATTGAAGCTTTCAAAGTTGCTGGTTCGACCATAATAACTCAGGAAACTGAACGCAAGACCCCTGAAGATCAAGAGATTAGGACGTCTAAACGAGGTAATTAGAGCTCAATCCTTTAGAACTTTTTGTTCACCTTAGTTTCATCTTCTTATCCTCAAAATTTCACAACTTTAGGTCAAGAGGTCGTGGAGTTAGAGCAGCAGAAAATTGCTGGAAAATCACTGGAAAAGGAGAACTAGGGTAAAGTTTTCAGACTCAAATTAGAAGCTTAAAGCCTAGTTAAGAGGTAGGTCATCTCATGATTGGCAAAAACATCTTGTTAGGGATAAAAGCCTTCTGGTTTTGATTGATTTCATGCATCATAGATTATGAATTTCATGTTTTAGTAGGTCATGCATACATGTATACTCTTAACCCTAACTAAGTTAAAAAGGAACTCTCTTGTCAAATTCACAGAAAACCCATGCATACTAGTGGGTTAGCCTTCATTCTATCATGTGGAAGTTTATATATGATTTCCAGACATGATGTAAGTTGAAACCTTAGATTTTTTAATATCTTTTCTGCCAGCAGACGATCTGACGCATCAAGGTAAGACCGTCACAATGATCCAACGGCCTTACGACAAGCCGTCACACCTTCTGATGTTTTTAAATTTCTTTGTTATCTCTGACGGCCCAGACTCAGTGCGTTACAACACTGTAATGGTCCCACGATAAACCGTCACAACCACTGTGACGCCCCCATTCTCGACCGTCAGAGTAACTGTAGATAGAATTGAAGAACAGTCGCATTAACCTATAAATATGCCTAGTTATCTAAGTTTTGACCTGTTGATATGACTTTAAATTTATTAATTGGTTCATGATAAGTATCGCATGTTAAAAGCATCTTGAATTATTTTAAGGATATGTTAATTTCATGCCAAAGCAATATAGTTTGTATTAACTCCATGATTTTAAATGATGTATTGATGAAGTTTTGTCATGATTTCATATTGTTACACATTCTCTCTAATCAATAGAGTCATTTTCTTTAAGTACATGGCACATATTCCGGTATGTTGTCTATTAGTTCACACTTTGCACTATAGGAACATTATTCTTGGACATGAGGACCTCTCTATTGGATATTCCTTCCAATGGATTAGGAAATCTTGTTTCAAGGCCTCCGTAATTCTCCGCGAGCCTGGGGTTCCCACTAGGACGCCGAGTTGGTTGTACCATTAAAGCACATTTAGTAGGTTACACTATCGATGTTTCTGGTTCTAGCAATGTAACGGATCTATACTGGACCGTCAGGAGCATCTAAAGGCCCAATATACGACCGTCACATTTCACTAAGTCTATTTTACTATTTCTGGATTCAGACTAATGTAACGGCTGAATACTGGAGCATCACATCATGTAACGGCCCAGTCCTTGACCGTCACATTGTTTGAGTGCTTAACCCGAGGTTTGACCCAAGGGTTGATGTTCTAAAGTTTCTATATGGATTATTGATGATCTAGAACTTGCCATATTTTCCAAAGAGGCTTAATATAATGAAATAAAAGTTAAAGAAATGTACCGTTATGCTGTCGATTTATTTCCATAAGCATAACCTTGTTTAAGTCATTCTTGACTCTCGCATTATTAAATTGAAGCGTTCATTCATTGAATAGTGTTATCATGAACTTATTGAATTATACATTCTTGGCCATACTTTATTGTTACATGCGTGGAAGTAGCTTGATTTATACTTGAAGATGCGATCGAGCACTGATTCTGTTCAAGGGTTGTATGCTAGTCCCCTCGGCTGATTGCCGGAAACATACTATTATAAACCATGAGGTATGATGCTACTGGCGTCGCATTGCGCTGGGAGTACTTTTTCTATAAATAAGTGAAGATCCACGGGACGACATGACTTTCTTGTCCATGACTTGATATTCCACAGAAATTCACGAAGTACTTGCTCATAAGCAAAAGATACTTGAGTGATGCTTATGTGGCTTGCTAGTACATTCTCGTTACATTCTTGTTCTTGAATGGCCATAACATGTTCTTGTTGCATTCTTGCTAGTTCATACTTGCTCTCATTATATCTTAAACGATCATCTTTGTTACTTTGGGTATTCGCATGATTGATCGCATTATCATGATTTCACCTTATGTCTTTAGAGCTAAAATGTTAATTACTTTAATGATGCCTTCATGTTGATGCGAAGATACCTACTGGGCAAGTGCGCTTATTACCTATTTCTATTCTTTTCAGGAATTGAAAGTGATTCGAATTCGGATTCGGGTCATACAAGTAGCGGGTCCGAGAGCGAATGAAAGTGTTGTCATAGATGAGAGTGAAGACTTAGGAAAGTCTATATTGTTTAGATTGAGTCTATGTAATTTTCCTATTTCTTGAGTCTGATAGATTGGAAGAAGTTGAAAGTTATTGTATTTGAATATTGATTATCAATGAAATAAGTTGGAGTTTGATTAAAATAGTGTGCAATTACATTTATGTGTGTGATTGTCTTGCGCTCTGATCATTCTTGCTTGCAAGAGGCTTACCATGCCGGCTGTTCACATTTCTCGAGCGAGTCTTCTGCTGTCATAAAGGCTCGGGGAGTGACAGCGATAGCACGGAAGTTGTTAAAACTTGTATCGATCGCGATTATGCAACTAAGCCCATGTAATTTTAACAAATAATATCTACTGCATTTAACATGCCAGAAAGATAATATAGTCATGGAAATCAAAGATATCATGAAGGTAACAAGAACTAGGACAGAGATATAAGCTCATGGAATAAAATTATTATCTTCCATATCCTTAACTTAATCGTGCATGAATTTAAATGATATGCAACTTAACATGACATATCTAACATGCTAGATGATATATTGGTTCAATTAGAACCTGAAAATATCACGATCGGGGTGGAGATCGCGCATCCGGAACACGATCTTAGAAAGACACCGTGATCTGAGACGGATCTTCCACCGGGCTTAATACTCAATAAAAATTGGGGAAAATGATATAGAATCAAAGAAGACATGCATCTACATCCAATTCATGCATCAATTTGAGTTTAGCCTGAGAGAATACCTACCTAGTGGAAGATCGAAGAGGAAGAAGAACAAGAACGAAGAACACTTCGAACACTCCTCCAAACTTCAAGATTTCCTCCTCTCTACAACTAGCACGTCTCCAATGGATTTGTGCTTTGAGTAAGGAAGATCCCAGCCCTATTTATAGGTCAAGTCTCATAATTATTTTATTACTAATTTAATTTAATTTTCCACCTAATTTCCTATTTCACCCACCCATGTTATTATTACACCAACTTATGTTGGCAATAAATTCCAACATGTGGATGTTGAAATAAATCTCCCTTTATGACATAATCAATTACTGCATTTATTCATTGATATTTTATTAATAATTTAATTCTAAGTCAATTTCCATCTAATTTTTCTATTTCACCAACCCATATTACTATTACAAAAACTTATGTTGACATTAATTTTCAACATGTAAATGTTGAAATAAATCCCCCTTTATGACATAATAAATGACCTTATTTATTCAATTATGTAAGAAATTACATCATCCACTAATTAAGATTTAATTAGAGCTAATAATTATCTCTTAAATCAGATGCTACAATACTGCTACAGTACTGACGTCTTCGCCTTCTCAGAATCGTGCCACGAATCTCGCCGTTCGTGTTAACACGTGGGATAGGGTTCGCTTTTATATATTCTACACTTTAAAGACATAAAGAAAAATATTTATTATTTATTTTATTTTTCTTCTTTCATTATTTTTTTCGCATATAAATGCATATATAAAATTTTGAGTTGCTACATCCTCCCCCACTTAAAAGAATTGGTCCTCGAAATTCACATCACTTAATAGTAATTTAAAAATTCAAATGGAGGGTTCAAAATTCTAACATGAGATCAAATCTGGATACTTCTTCTTGATTGGCTCTTCTAATTCCAGGTAGCCTCTTCGAATCTACACTTACTCCATTGGACTTTTACCATCAGTATAGCCCTATTCCTTAGCTAGTGTAATTTTCGATCTAAGATCTTGATCCGTCTTTCTTCATAAGATAAATCCTTCTATAGCTTCAAGTCATCGAATTGAATCACATGCGAAGGATCATATATATATTTCCTTAGCATGGATACATGAAATACATCATGGACACCAGCCAATTGTGGAGGCAAAGCCAGCTTGTATGCCACTTTGCCGATTCTTTCCAGAATCTCAAAAGGGCCAATATATATTGGACTCAGTTTTCCTTTGATACCGAACCTTTTGATTCCTCGTGTGGGTGAGATCTTCAAGAAGACATGCTTCCCCACTTGGAATTCGAGGTCTCTTCTTCTATGGTCGGCATAGCTCTTTTGTCGGTATTGGACAATTTTTAGTTTGTCCTTAATCATCTGGATATTTTGAGTAGTATCTTGAATCATGTCAAGACCTACTAACTACTTTTCCCCAATCTCATCCCAACATATGGGTGATCTACAACTTCTACCATATAAATCTTCAAAAGGTGCCATTTGAATACTTGATTGGTAGCTATTATTATAGGAGAACTCAATCAATGGTAAATGTTCATGCCAAGTACCACCAAAATCTATCATGCACGCTCTAAGCATATCCTCTATTATTAGATTAGTTATTTCTGTCTGACCATCTGTCTGAGGGTGAAAAGTTGTACTAAAATTTAATCTCGTCCCCAGAGAAGATTGCAATCCCTTCCAAAAGTGAGAAGTAAATCTAAGATCTCTATCAGAAATTATAGATAAAGGAATGCCATGCAATCTTACAACCTCCTAGATATACAGGGCAGCTAGAACATTCACGGTCCATTTGCTTTTAATGGGTAAGAAGAGAGCGGACTTAGTTAGTCAGTCCACAATTACCCATATAGCATCAAATCCACTTCGGGTCTACGGCAATCCAATAATAAAATCCATACCAATACTATCCCATTTCTACTCTGGTATTTCGAGAGGTTTAAGTTTCCCAGGCGGTTTGAGATGTTCAACTTTAACTTGTTGGCAGACCAAGCATCGGCTCACAAACTCGGATACCTCTCTCTTCATGCTAGGCCACCAGAAGGTTCTTTTGAGGTCTTGGTACATTTTTGTGACACCAAGATGAATAATGTACCTCGATCGATGTGCCTCCTCTAAGATTTTGTTTTTGACGGCAGATTAATCAGGTACACATGTTCTTCCTTAGGAAAGTAGCCTTCCATCATCCCCCAAAAGGAAATCCGGTCGTTGATCTAATTTCTCTTTAATTTCAACAATCAACAGATCATCATCTTACAACTCTTTAATTTTTGAGAGTAACTTGGGTTGGAGTCTAATATTTGCAATGAAGACTCCTTCTCCCTTCTCCTCCACATTGAGGTCTAAGTTTGCCATTTGTTCTAAAAAATACCATTCATTAATCATTAGACTTAATAATAATGCCATCGGCTTCCGACTAAGAGCATATGCTACGGTAATACCTTTTACTGGATGGTACTTGTTTACGCGCGTTCGCGCGGCGGCTCCTTGTCCCAACCTAAGAGGTGGTGGTTGAGAGGCACGCGGATTGTCGGTGACCGCGGTGAGGGAAGGAATAAAGTAATAAAGGAAATTAGAGAGTTTGATGTATCTCAGGATATTCTCCTTCATAGCTGTATGCTTCTCACGGCGGCACCAGACACTATCCTTTTACGGAAAGTCGAGAGGGGTCGAATGGCAGGAGAGATTTTCGGGAGTTGGTAGACGAAGACAACGGTCTACGAATGTGGTGGTGACTCACTCGGGATGAATGAGGCTGGGGTGGCTGGGAGACAGGGTAGCTGGACAGGGTGCAGGCGTGCCAGTCGATTTCTTGATGATCGCCTATAGAACCAAGAGTTGACTAGGGATCCACGCGGCACGTAGGCCCAAGAGTTGAGGGGGTCAGCCTGTGTAGTGTCCTGGATCCTTATTGGATTCTTATTAGGTCTTTCGGATCCTTTTCGGAGAGTTTCAGATCGCTTTTGTGGGTCCTGAGTTGAGTTTTACGATCCACGTGGGTTTTTCTCTCGTACTAGTTACAGAACCCTGTGGTGAGTTTAGTTCTCAGTTCATCGACTCATGGATGCCGCAGTTGCGATGTACTCTTCGAGATGATCGTTTCAACTATTTTTACGTATTTTTCTGAATTAGTCCATTTTCGGGCTAATTATTGAATTTTTGAAAATTAGGAAAAATCCTAATTTTCTTTCTATTTATTTTCCTTCCACCTCTCTCCTCCCTCATTTCTCTCATCCCTTTCTCTCTCTCTTTCTCTCTCCTCTCTGGTCCGTTCGGCACGGGATGCACACCGTTGCGGAGCTGGCCGAGGCGAGTACGCGATGGAGTGATCGGGACGCGGAAGGGGCGACGGTTTGAGAGTGGCGTGGTGTGGCGCGATCCCTCGGTGGATTCCGAGATCGGCGCGGTTTGTGTTTTGGAATTTTCGACGCAGTTTAGTCGCTTCGGCGCACGATTTCTTCGGTGGAGGTAGGGAGATGGATCACCTACTCTTCCTGCACGTTTTCCCTACAATTTCACGTTGTTCGGTGCAAGTTTGAGCGGGTTTTGCTCAGTTTCAGTAAAATCATGCTTTCGTGGAGTTCGTAGGGTTCGCCGAAAAATGGCGACGGTTTTTAGATCGGTTGGTATCAATGGACTCCCTGGAATGTCAGCGTTCCAGATCCGCTGATTTCGTGTCGTTTGGTTGTCATTTGGGGCCGGTACGAGCCCGGGAACCCCGGTGACTCATTTAGGGTCGATTCGTTGAAATCACCCGTTTCTCACCGTTTCTTGGTCGATTCGACCCCCGTTGGAGTCTAAATGTTGTATATCATCATTCTGCGACGTTATGTATGTTTCCCCTTCGACCGGGATCGAATGGAGCGTGGAACCGGGCTTTAAGGCTTGGATCCGCCAGTTTTTCGCCATAACCGGTCAACCGCCGCGGGCGGGCCGGTCGACCGGCCGGAGTTTGCAGCGGACTAGGGACCGTCAGTTCAGTCCGATCGATCGACCCTGTTAGGTCGACCGCCCCCAGGGGTCAGGTCGACCGAAATGTAGTGTTTTTGCCCGTTTTGAGTCATGGTCGGTCCGGTTGAGACCCAATGACCGACCTATGGCCTCGTGAGTCTCCCGGACACCCTGTGGGTTCCGTGTCCATGTTTCTGGGGTGTCGGGAGGTGCCATGTTACCTCGATTAGCATGCCCGAAGGCATGCATGTTTCAAGCTTTGTGTTAAACTCGATTGAGTCACCGTGTATCGGTATGAGTGCGGTGGGATTTCCCCCGCATGTGAGTGGCCTTCCTTGAGTTCCCATCTTGAGGGAATGATCTCGGCGGCCTGTGGTCTGCCTCGATATTCATGTTATCGTGGTTTTAGGCCTAGTTATGATTTATGTTGGTTGGTCTTTGCGGCCCAATCTTCATGCGTTTCTTCGCTGTAGCTCGCCTCCCTTAGGCTGCTACGAGTCGTTTGTCTTAGGTCAGTGTCTTGGGGCGGTTAGTGTGGCGGTTGTCTCTTGGACCGCCTAGTCCATGTAGCGTGTCTGTCATCGACCGCTTGGTGGTTCGTTGGGTAGGTCAGCTGGAGTTGACTGAGTCTAGTAGTTCATCCTTGACCGCTACAGTCGCCTCGTGGCTCTACCCCTGACTGCCAGTGCTCTTGTCTCTGTGTGCATAGCGGTTTCCTCCTTGACTGCTTGGTTTCCCTAGCAGTTGAATGATGGATCGTTTATGCCCAGAGTGTCATTTCCCATCATTTGGATTTTCGTATATCTTGGCTCGACCTTGTTGTTTGCCATTCCTACGGATATCTTTTGATGTCCTTTCAGGGCTAAGATCGTGTTAGGAGGTAGCCAAGAGTTTTCTTACTTGAGGTAGGATTTTATTTCTTACTGTAGAATCATCATTGTCGGGGTTCCGGTCAACCCGGGGTGACCCAGTGGTTGACAGGTAACCTTGAGTGTCTCGGCGGTTCTGTCCAGTTCGAGACGTGGTTCTGGATGCCTCGAGGTATCATTTTACCTCGGTTTGCATGTCCAGGCGTACTGAGGGTCTTGGTGTTCCCTCAGGTGTCTGTGTGTCATTTTCTACGGTTGTTTCTTTTGGCTTATGAATAGACCGATTGGCGGCTTGTTCTACTTTGTACGATGATCTTGACTCCGAGTCGTGAGACTCAAGGATCGTTGTGTTTTCAGGTCTAGTTGCCTTGTTCTGAGTCCGGTGGCAGTTTGGTATGCTACCTCGTGTCCTGTGCTTCGTAGTACGTACGACAATGCTTCTTTGCCTCTCTGTACTCCGGCACTCGTGTTTTGGAGTCTGTGTCTTGTGAGCCTCCACTAGTCGTAGCCTTACGACACATTACGGCGTGTCGACCCTTGTGGCGGGGCAGTTCCTGATATACGGTTTGTAAGCTAGTTTCCGTGGGCCCCCGCTGTACTGTAGCGTCCTACTGGGTGGGGAAAACTAGCTAGAGGCCTGGCTCTCTAGCAAGAGTCGGTGTATGCACACGTGGTCAGGGGCTTTGGACTGACGCCAACGGGCGTTCCCCTGTCTAGTCACTCGTTACTGTAGTCCTGTTCTAGTTTCGAGCGTGTCTTAGTCTCTATCGTGTTTCGGGCGGCATAGTAGACGAGACACTTGTAGGCATAGCATAAGACGTCAGTGGACACAACTGGCTGTTCTTCTAGTGAGGAGGTACTTCCGTCACGTGACACGTGGCTCTCGTGTTTCTCGTGCGTCGTGACCTTTCCGGGCTCGCCCTCTCGTGGTCTTGCTCAAGGTCAGTGGTGTGTCTTGTACACAACGTTCTAGTCGTGTGTGTGTGGTCGTATCTAAAAGAGCATGCATGGCACTCGAGTCGTGTATGCTTTAGGGCGTCTGTGTCTGTCTAGGTTCTTTCTAGGCTTTTTACCCATCTTTGTGGGCTCGACAGATCGATGACTCCTGACTTCGTCAGTTCAGAGTTACCCATCTGTTGCTATTGTTGTTTGGAGTAGCATAGGGGCCGAGGTTAATTCGGCAGCCATGTTTTGTTCAGTATGGCTTTTCCCTTTTCTTTTAGCTGCTCTACTCCTTCCGTTCCGATTTTTTTTTTACAGCTTTGTAGTGGTAGTTTTCCTGCTTTGCTACTACTGCTGTTTTGTTGTTCCATGTTACTGCGTGTTTTTTAATGGGGATCTGCGTGACCTCTACTAGGCCAGTGACACGAGGCTCACCCCTACTTTTCAGGTGGGTGGCGTTGTTCTGCTTTCACGATTCCTGGTGTGGCGAGTTCGTAGCTGCCAGCGGTACCTGCGTCGGGCTTCCCATGACCTCAGTGTATGTTTTCCTTTCTGTTGACTATACTGCTTGTCTTTCCTTTGGACTGGACTCTGGTATAATTGTTAAACTTTAACTGTTAATTAAAAAGTAATTTTATTTCTGCTACTTTAGCAAACGGATCTAATGAAATTTAATTGCTTACTGTTATATCTCTGTGGCTTCAATGTACTACACAACAATCCTTTTTCCCTTTGGAGCTTTACAGCTCTTGGGAGCCTTCACGGGTTCCAAGTGGTATCGGGTCTGCTCGGTAGTCCTATCGGGTATATCCGGTATTCAGGATCCGGGTCGTCACAGCCTGGTCCACGTAAACCCCGCGTGGACCATGGGTTTTTTCCCAATGGTCTATAAAAACCCCATTTTGTCTATTTTTGGGCCCACATTGACTCTCTTTGACCATTGTTGTGTCTCCTCTGAATTTTTTATTCTATTTTGATGCTGGCAACAGTGTAATTGACCTTTAATTCTGATAATGGTGGCAACACTGTGATTATTTTGTAGTCTTTCTTAAATCAGATTGAGTTTCTATTCTTTATCAGGTCGATGCTTGCTCATATTGTAGCATTATAAGGTCGATGTACTGTTGATATGTTTTTACTTATGTTTCATTTCTTTACCAACTTAAAAGATGTCTTCCTATCCCTTCTACTAAATCAATGTGTGAGATAAATGGAAAATAGAAGGGATATAGAAACAAGTAAACAAAGGTGATCGCCACCAAGGTGCCTAATGTGACTGACACACCGTACCTTGGAAAGAGAGGGAGACACTCGCCTTATGAGCAGCACTGTAGAGATGCGTGGCCTGTGAAGAACCGCCTTTCACGTTGAACAGCCTCACGACAGACCGCTTGTCAATGCTGCAGAGGATGCGGGACGTAGAACTACTGGCAGATGAACGGCTCCAAGGTAACCGCAGTTGGAAGAAGAACGGTCAAAGATCCACTGCACCTCCTCTTGAACGGACGTAGGGGAACCGTGCAAGACCACCACGCCAGAAGTTGTAATAGTCCAACCTCCACCGTTTCCGGCCGGCCAGAAAGGATGGGCCTCGTGCTAGTGGGTTGCTGACCTGCGAAACACAGTGTAGAACATGAAGAAAAGCCCAATATCAGAATTGTGAAGCATAGCAAATGCTCAAACAGAAAGAAATAAACATAACTAAATGAAGTGGGGGATACCTGGGAAGTTTTAAACCCCTAGGGGTACGAAAAACGTGGGAGGATGTGTGAATGACAGTGCAAGTGAAGAAAAACGTGGAGAATGGGTGTGAAGAAAACAAGCATGCAACTAGAGGAGACGAGACTATCAAACGTAAAAAGACTCAAAACGAGATTACTCTCTGGACCGGAGGCCTGTATGGACGTAGAAGGCCTCCTTCCCTGGTGCTAGGTCGTTCAAATATTCGGTAGGGCTTCGCCGTCGACCAAAAATCTCCCCCCCCCCCTTTCAAAGGTAGCCTCTAGGGTCGATTTATAGAGCCTAGAGAGCCAGCCCCAAAATTAGGGTTTCTAGGCATTTTCAGGTCGAGATAATCAAAGGAAAGATGAAGATAATCGAATTATCTCTCATCCAGAAGAAACGGCACTCAAAATGGCTCAATATCCGCGGAAAAAATGACGGGAGAAGTTAGGGATAAAACCACGGATAGAGAGAGAAAATATGTTAATCTTTCAAGAATCGATACGATGAACGGTCGTACGATAGACCACTCAACCTGATGAGCGGCCATCTCCTAGGCCGTCCAACCCTGTCGGTGGAAATTTAAGTAAATCATAAATATTATCCAACTATCCATCGAACTGACTGAAAGCCTCGCCCTTGGTCTCTCATAGATGAACGGCTGATCATAGACCTTTCATCTACAAGAGCGGCCAACAGGAAACCGCTCATGCCTATTGGTGGAAAATCAAGATAAATGAGATAAATAGATAATTATATGAATAATCAATCGAACGTAGGACTCTGGGAGATAGACGGCTTAGTAGGTACCGCACAATGGTTTTATGCGGCTATGACTTGGCCGTATATATGCTTGTCGGTGATAATTCAGAAAATCAGCTAAATATCCCATAAATATATGAACGGCCCTGTATCAACTGCACATATGGTTGAACGGCTGGAGGTTGACCGCACATGTACATGGGTGCTTGAAATTCATAGAAAAACTCGATTAATCAAAACCAAGGCCCATTAAGCCCTGAATCAACTCAGACCTAGCCAGGGAGGGAGGCCATCCATAAAATTGGCCCAGAATGTGCCATAAAATAGCCCAGCGAGTGATGGACAACTTGAGGCATCAATAAATGGGAGTAAGAGAAATGACCCAACTTATCAGCAAAAATGGGTGTCAACAGATACCCTTCCTTAACGTCCTCTTTGTAGGGGAGCGAGCGGAGGTGAAGTGAAAGTGAAATGGAACATGGAGATGAAGCGGAAATGAAGCGGAGCGGACTAAAAAGCGGGCGTTAAGGTAAAACGACACCCGTTTTTACCAACAAGCGATAAGAATCTTTCGAAAAACTCTAAACCGAACACAAGGAATGATCAGACTAAAAGCGATGCCAATCTGGAGGAACTAAACTAAATCAAAAGAAACACACGATCAACCTCATGGGGGACACAATCCCGCAGACCAATGAGGAGACCGGAATAAGTAGCGAAAAGTAAAGAAACAGGCTGAAACTCCAGACGGGGACCTCTTAATCAACCAAACCAGACGAATCGATCAAAGAGAACCTTCCAACTCAAAGTGGAATTGTTCCTCTTACTCGAACACTGAACGCACTGCTAACCATCATTGGTGGGACATTCTGCAGGCAAACCATAGGTCATGAATGCTAAAAAAAAATGCGCATGATGCATGCTGGGCTAAAATAAAAGAAATCGTTAAAATAAATGCGAAGAAAGATTAAAATATAAAATACTCGAGAATAATATTGCTAAGTTGGGAGAATCAGAGTCAAGACACTATCCGCAACCACGGCGTGCAGGATAGAACCATCCTCCCCAGGCTTTCCCAACCCAACGGCCTATCCGGAGATTAAACACATGAACCTGGATCATCATCATTTTTGTTAAAGGGGAACATCAGATCCTTGAACACGTAGATAACCAACTGGTTCTCGAGATAATATAACATAGTTTCATATAGTAATGCAATAAGGGATGTAAGGATAGAAAGCCATACGTGACTTACCTGTGCAGGTGAAACGGCAAGCTTTTTGGATTTTCATTTTTAGATTTTTATGAATAAGACAAATGAATAAGCATAGACATAACAAAGATAACATAACGATCAATTGAACGACAAACAATACGACATAACATGACGATCAAACAAAGGCAAACGAGCACATAAGCAAGGGCATGAACCAACAACATGCATGCATGAACACGGTGTGACAAGACAATAATGCGGTGGGACAACACACGTTGGGACAAGAACACGACAGATGATCACGCGGTTGGGACAAGAATATGACGAATGATCACGTGATTGGGAGAAGAATATGACGGATGATCACGTGGTTGGGACAAGAATATGATGGATGATCACGTGATTGGGATAAGAATATGACGGATGATCACGTGGTTGGGACAATACAAGGAACATAGAGGGACGACTATCATCATATGCAAGACAACAAACAACATGTGGTGAAGAATAAAACAATAAGTGTGGGATGATACGGTGGAACATAGACACGAGGCAAGGACACGGTGGGACAAAAGACGTGAATAAAATACACACTTCAATCAAAACCCAAGATCAGAATGAAGCAGAACCACCAGGTTCATAATCGTGAGGCAAAGCCCTCTCATAAAGATATGATCATTGCAAACAAAAGCTGAGAAGGACTCAAGCTTCGGAACAGATCGAGAGAAATGATTGAAGAAGAGAACAGACCAAAGATGTGAACAGGAGACAGATCACAAATATATAGAGCAAGGAATGCCTGAACACCTGCAACCTGCACACTTAACAAACAGATTACGTATCTATCCTCAAAACAAATAGACAGAAACAAAAGACAAATATATATATATATATAAAAAATTTGATTTTTCAATTTTCTTATTTTTTTTTGAAAATATTTGATTTTTTGTTTTAGGATTTTGAAAATATTTGACCTTTAGAATTTTGACAATATCTGATTTTTTTAGATTTTTGAAATAGAAATCTGCAGCACCTAAAGATCGGCTCGAACTACTGGCCAGGGATCGTCATTCCTACCCCTCTCATTAAAGGCTTCCCTTGAGTAGGGCGTGCATGTGAGGGTGGCTTACCACAACCAACCGCCTCTAAAGAACGGTGCCCCTACTAAGGCCATACTCGGGATACAACCCAGCCTAAGAGGGAGAAGCAGAGGAAAAATTAGAGACAAGCTTTATGCAGGATGGGAGATATCAAGGCTCGAATTCCTTCCAGGGCACCACCCCTCAAAGAGATAGCCTGTTGCGCCAGGGCTTTGTGTCTTTGATTTTTAGACTCATATTTATCAGGCACGCATGCGACCGGGCTCATGACGTCCCGCGGGGAACTATACTGCTACTCTTGCCATGCCTTTGATTTCATAATCTTCTTTTTGATTCGTCATTGATTTTGAGAGCCCTTATTGGCTAGATATTGCATGAACGCTCATTTTTTTAAGGGTCAAGACTGCCCCTATTTGAGACCTCTCTCGTATTAGAGAGCGCCCAGGTTGGTCATCTCATCCATCAATCTCTTGCACCTGCACTTGGCCGAGTAAAGAAGAGAAAAGGCCTTTGTGCATACCCATAGTATGGCCGAAGCAGCAACGGTGTTGCTCAAAGGAATCGGCTATGGCTCGCCGTGAAGTGTGAGAAAAACCCATGCTCAAAGGTCACCCTCAACGATCGGGGAAAGAACTAGACTCCCAGCGCGGAGCTATCACCGGCTTAAGGATGCTGCAGAAGCGAACTCATTTTAAATGACCTAAATGAACTAAGTAAATTTCTAAAAGCCACTTAACCATGTTGAGGAATAGCATTATAAGCATGTGCAGAAATAACAGAGTAATAACAATGATAACATTTTCTTGCACATAATAACGATACCTTTGCAAATCCATAGCGTGGAAATCGGCATCCTGAAGTAAACACGATCATCGAGCTTTGATCAGCATGAGCTTTATATTCCTTGCTTGCCAGGATAAAAGGGTGAAAAGGGATAGCAATATGTAGATATTCCTTGACATGGAGGAGGGGCAGACATCAAACTGGACGAAGAAGAAATAAAAGGAAGAGAGACAAGGGCTAGAATTCCCTCATTAAGGCACAGAGGCCCTGATAATAAGGAACTAGATACAGAATGAACAGAGATTAACTGAGATCAAGGTGGACTAAAGCCTCGAAAATGGCAAGAAAAATGGTAAGAACCCTGAAAGGGTGAGGAGGAAAGAACAAAAAGACGATGAAAGGATTGTTGCGAGGATAAGAGAGAAAGAGAACGATCATCTGACGTGGTCGGAAGAAAGGAATAGTGATCACCCGCCAGAGGCGGGGAAGAAAATGTATGAACACCCGACAAGGTCGGGGAAAAGAAATGGAAACCACCCGACAAAGTCGGGGAAGGATCAAAAAAACCACCCGACGAGGTCGGGGAATGAGCACAAGGGATCCCCAACAGGGTCGGGGGAAAAAGATGAGAAGTGAAATCTGGACGTATCCGAGGAGAAAAACTAGAAGATGCCCCTAGATCAGGGGAAGAGGAAGACATAGGCCGAGGCCTAGAATGATGAGGATAGGAGAAGATGGTAGAAATATATTCATGTGGTGGAAGGTACACCACCCAAGGGTAGGAACTGAGCAACAGAAAAGATGAATGGACAGAAGAAGGAGAGGAGGAAGTGGACCCCCAAGTGCACAACTGACGGCCCTTGAACTTATGCCGTCACCTCTTTTTGGCAGAAATCTTCTTGAAACAACTCTGCCTGGCGCGAACTCGGGCCTTCGGGCTTCTTGTCTCACAACATTTTCTTAAATAACGGGCCCATCTGACAGACGGCATGGCCCGATCATGAATATGCAGCTCTATTGGGACGGTTGCCCCTAGCTGTGCGGTGCTAACCATAAAAGGACATTCTAAAACGGTCAACTCCTTGGGATGAACATCAGGAAGCAGCAGAGTTTTGTCATTCGGCACTAGAACATGGAGCTTTGGCATCTTCACTCGGCAGTTGGGCATGAAGCATAACTCCCTTGCTAGAAGCGCAGGACGGAACTGAGGGATGGCGTTGCGCGCCGTTGACGTGGCCGCGTCACTAATAAGCCGAGAGAGATTGCATAGGATGTGCAGAATGTCCTTGAAAAATGTAGAAGATACTGCCAATTGCCCCTTGAACGCTGAATTCATTAGACTTCTAGCGGCCGTGTGGGTCAGCACCATCTGGGCAGAAAAATCTTCTGGGCTAGTGAATTGAACAACAATCAGGCGAGAGGTGATAACAACATCAACAGTGATTTCTCGGGCGAGCAAAGAGATTGTCACCGTCCTCGCTTTAGAAGAAACTGGCACCAGTGCACATGAACGCTTCACAGCAACCGTCTTCATAGCAAGTGCGGGTTCATCATCCCTAGAATAGCCAGGGACCAGGACTCGGACCGGCATGCGGCAAATGAAATCTTGAAGCTTGTAATGCACAGTCAAAACCTGGCTCAGTTTTTTATCTCCCTGGGGACTAGACCCGAGGGGCACCAAAGGTAGCATGTACCTGCTCCGTGAAGTGGGAAGTGGTGGAGGGAGGTTAGAAGGAGGAGGTTTGAAGGGCACGGGTGGCGATGGTGCAAGTGATGGAGGAATAATGATGATGATGGGCATGGGTGGAGGTAAAGGTAAAAGTGGAGGTGTGGGTTTAGGCTCGGCCTGCTCGGGCTCAGAGGATGATGGCGAAAGGGGGAGTGAAAGAAGTGGTGACGGCGGTGGCAAAGGTGGTGATGTGGTTGATGGAGATGGTGAAGGTGAAGAGGAAGGAGGTGAAGGCAGGGGTGGGGAAGAAGGAGGAGAGGAAGATAGTGGCGTAGTGGGGGAAGTGGCAGGTGGTGGCGCTCTTCGACGTATCTTTACGACACGTCGATAGGCGTTGGGGACAGGTGTGGTGGTGGAAACGGAGGGTGAAAGAGAAGGTGCCCGAGCGGAGGCTGGGGTAGGTAAAGGTGGTGGAGGAGATGGGATGGAGGAAGAAGTGGGTAACAGAGCAGGTATCTTATCAACTGAAGAAACACCAGGGTGCCCCTGGTCTTGAAGTGGAGACGGTTGCCTAGGTGGCACGGCTTGCTGCCACTGTTGCTTGCTGCTGAGATCCAAAATAACTTGGTGTATGACAGCCCAATCAATCATCTTCTTATCTTCCAAGCTGTAAATAAGTTCCCGGAACTCGGGGCAATCCTCAATCAAATGCCCCTGTTGACGATGGAATTCACAAAAATGGAGCAAATTCCCAACCGCGGGTCGGCAAGGCATAACAGGAGGGAGTTTCAATGCATGGGTGGACATCAAAGCCCTAAAAACATCTGTAAGAGATTCCGGCAATGAAGAGTAGGAAGCTTGCCTCGGACAAGGTGGAGGCCGAGGGGTATGAAAAGGTAATGGGGATGGTAGCGGAGGTTGCGTAGGCAAGGGGAATTGCGTAGGCGAAGGCGGAGGGCTAATAAGTGAATGAGATTGAGGCGTGGAGGGAGCGGGAATATAATGGACGGCATCCACCCGCTCAGGGTGTAGTGTTTCCTTGACCAGAAGTGGAGAGGTGTGGGGAAATAAAACAGCGGAGGGCTGACTTGTAGAGGAAGATGTAGTGGGGTGACATGGGAAGGTATATGGATAAGTGGGAGCAGACGGCCGACTCATGGAGGGATATGAGGTGGAGGGCTGACTTGTGGGGGATGGTGAGGAGAAGGGGTATGTGGAAGGCGAAGGTGGGGGAGACTCATGGTCAAAGGAAACTAGGAGTTGTTGGCTAACGATGCGGGCTCGACTGTAAAGCTGTTACCAGGAAGTGATATCATTCAGAGCTAAGATGCATCTAAGCTCGGGCGTTGCATTAGAAATAACCATTTTGATTTGCTCGCCCTCCGGAATATGTCCCGGGACTTGCGCGGCTAGGCGACGCCAACGGTCGGCAAAGGTCGAGAATTACTCATCGGGCTTCATCTTCTCTTGGGCCAGATCAACCATAGAATATCTGGGCCCAACCTGGTCCTGGTATTGCTGAGTAAATCTTGCTTGGATGGCTTGAAAATTCATCAGCTGCTCTTGCGATAACGTGAAGAACCAATCCTTGCCCGAGCCCTCTAAAGATAGGCCAAACAAATAGGCCATCAAGCGTTGATCATGCTGGAACTGGGCCGACTCATATAAGAAATCCTTCAAATGGATGTAGGGGTCACCAATTCCACCATAGCGATGATAAGCCGGTATCTGTGAACGTGGTGGAAGCTGAAGAGCTTGGAATGCAAATGGGATATCCAAAGAAGTTTGGGGATTAATTCGACGTTGCAATTCATCAAGCTGACGTTGGGCCTGAGCGATCATCTCCTCGGTAGGAAGAGTCCGAGAAGGATATGGGCCAGCCTGAGCAAGAGAGGATGAATTTAAACCAGGATAATGATGATGGGTCGAATAGAGGGACCCAGCCTGAGGTGAAGACAAGCCCATTCCGGGAATGGAGGAATGCACGGGCTTGGAAGAATCGTGAACGTGGGAATGAGGATTGATTGGACTAGCAGCAGCACGGGCGGGATAAGAAGGCCCGTTAAAAGAATAGGGTCCACTAGAGGAATAAGGAGAAGGGCTCGCATGGGAAGAGGAATCCACGCGGGGATAAGAGGAAGAAGAAGGATAGGACAGGGGGGAGAAATGCTCCATGGGAGAAATGGAGACTTTATACAGTCAAGAATGGGAGGGGATACAAAAGGGGAAGCAACCTATGACAAATGCAACTAAATGGAGACACACAAAGATGAACAACCCAATAAGATTAATCTGATAAAAAGATGCAAATGATGACATTGCAACATAGAATGGAGGGAAGAGATGAGAAAAGAATCAACCAATTACCCAATCAAATTCCAAATGATACGTGAAAATTTTTATAAGTTCCCTTTTAGGACCTTAGTGGATTAATTAAGATATGAATTCACTCAACCGTAAGGTACCTAAACAGGGTGAAAATGGAGAACTGGCAGACTCTAAGGAACTCTCTCTCTCATGAATGCAGACCCTAGACTGGGGGGTGGTATGGTACAACCTGCTCGGCATCCGTGTAGGAATCCACGGCTCACGGGGACTTACGGAGGTCCTCGGCAAGGTCCCCTAGTCGGCTCCAAGGAGTATGGAGACGAGAGGAAACCCTACCTCGGTAGGAATGCAACTAGATGTGATAAATATGCATGAAACCTATGTGCACCGGAGTGCATGCAAAGTCTAGTTTAGTAGCTAGCAATCAATAATGAAACAAATATGTAAGAGATGAAAACAAGTATGCAATAATGATATAAGAGCAGTGGGAGATCAATAATCAGCACCAAGTGTCATGAAAATCAAATAACACGGCAATCAAAGTGAATCACGGGTGCACTGCATCACGACAAGGACGGTCTCTGTAAGACCGCTCAGGGAGATAGACGGTCTGTAGACGACCGCATAATCCAGGGAGTAACGACAGACTAACACGAAAATCAGAAAACTCTAGAATGGAAGGGGACAGCAATCAGAAGCATACCAGGTTGGACGGTCTCTACATAGACCGCGTAAGATCTGGAACAGACCTACAGCAACCGTTTAATAGCAACCAAACCAACACTATGGGGACAGAGACGTACCTGTACTAGCAAGATGAACGGCCAATAATAGGCCATATACAATGTGAACGGGCGGTAATGGACCGCTTATAACAGCAGGCTTTGTAGAAGAGTTGGCACTGTTCACAGAGTAGGGCGGTTGACTTTCAGCCGCAGAAACGATGGATGGCGCTGGAAGAACCGCACAAGTTCCAGAGGACAGAGAACGCGACCCAACCTGCAACCACTTAAGGAAGAGGACTTACACAGCAAAAGAAAGGGTCGGCAAATCACTAACACGATGGGCACTAGGTGTCCCACCGTGATTGTCAAAAAATAGGCTGTTGATATGTTTTTACTTACGTTTCATTTCTTTACCACCTTAAAAGATGTCTTCCTATCCCTTCTACTAAATCAATGTGTGAGATAAATGGAAAATAGAAGAGATATAGAAACAAGTAGACAAAGGTGATCGCCACCAAGGTGCCTAATGTGACTGACACACCGTACCTTGGAAAGAGAGGGAGACACTCGCCTTATGAGCAGCACTGCAGGGATGCGCGGCCTGTGGAGAACCACCTTTCACGTTGAACGGCCTCACGACAGACCGCTCATCAATGCTGCAGAGGACGCGGGACGTAGAACTACTGGCAGATGAATGGCTCCAAGGTAACCACAGTTGGAAGAAGAACGGTCAAAGATCCACTACACCTCCTCTTGAACGGACGTAGGGGAACTGCCCAAGACCACCACGCCAGAAGTTGTAATAGTCCAACCTCCACCGTTTCCGGCCGGCCAGAAAGGATGTGCCTCGTGCTAGTGGGTTGCTGACCTGCGAAACAGAGTGTAGAACACGAAGAAAAGCCCAATATTAGAACTGTGAAGCGTAGCAAATGCTCAAACAGAAAGAAATAAATATAACTAAATGAAGTGGGGGGATACCTGGGGAGTTTTAAACCCCTAGGGGCACCAAAAACGTGGGAGGATGTGTGAATGATAGTGCAAGTGAAGAAAAATGTGGAGAATGGGTGTGAAGAAAACAAGCATGCAACTAGAGGAGACGGGACTATCAAACATAAAAAGACTCAAAACGAGATTACTCTCTGGACCGGAGGTCTGTATGGACGTAGAAGGCCTCCCTCCCTGGTGCTAGGTCGCTCAAAGATTCGGCAGGGCTTCGCCGTCGACCAAAAATCTCCCCCCCCCCTTTCAAAGGTAGCCTCTAGGGTCTATTTATAGAGCCTAGAGAGCCAGCCCCAAAATTAGGGTTTCTAGGCATTTTCAGGTCGAGATAATCAAAGGAAAGATGAAGATAATCGAATTATCTCTCATCCAGAAGAAACGACACTCGAAATGGCTCAATATCCGTGGAGAAAATGATGGGAGAAGTTAGGGATAAAACCACAGATAGAGAGAGAAAATCTGGTAATCTTTCAGGAATCGATACGATGAACGATCGTACGATAGACCACTCAACTTGATGAGCGGTCATCTCCTAGGCCGTCCAACCCTGTCGGTGGAAATTCAAATAAATCATAAATATTATCCAACTATCCATCGAACTGACCGAAAGCCTCACCGTTGGACTCTCATAGATCACTACAAGAAAAATCGCGGATAGCGACCGACCTAGCGGTCGCTATTCAGTCGTAGATCGGTCGCAAATCTGCATTGCGACCGAACAGAGACTATCTAGCGACCGAACATGTCGGTCGCTATATACTAGTCGCTATATAGCGACCGACATAATTCGGTCGCAGTATCAGTCGTTACCAGAGACCGATTATAATCGGTCGCCTGATAGGTCGCTAATAAACGGTCTCAATTCGGTCGCTATTCGGTCTCTAATTATGTTGTATTTTTAAAAATAAAATTAACCTATTGGATTTATTCGGTCTCAATTCGGTCGCTAGTCGGTCGCCAAGTATAATTATTTAATAAAAGAAATATAACGTATAGTCGCTATTCGGTCGCAATTCAGTCTCCATGCGGTCGCTAATTTTGCATTATTTTTTTTTTAAAAATTTATTTAAACTGATAAATAAATTACCTGATAAATAACAAATTCATAACATAAATATAAAATCAACTACACAGACAACAATATCGACAAATCTCAAATTCATCACATACAAGCACCTGATAAATAACAATTTCATAAAACAATAATAAATCAACTACACGGATCACAATCTCCACGAACCTCAAATTACACACAATTAAAATAAAATCACAAATTAATCATACATCCATAATAATAAAATGACAACATACACAACTAAAATAAAATCACAAATCCTCCACATATGTCTCATCCTGGTCGTCGTCTCGTCCAACATCATCCTGGTCGTCGTCTCGTCCAACATCTCGCGACGGATGATCCTGTATATCATTTAAAAAAATTATAATCAAATCCTTAATAAAGAAATCAAGCATTAACAAGACTTAATAAAGAAATCAAGCATTAACAAGAGTATGCCAATAGTTTAAGCCAGCTCATTTTCATATATATAAATACACACACACAATATAAGTTCAAATTTCATCTTGTATTTTAAAAATGAAGTTTGAGCGCCGAGCTCAAACCGGGCATCCGATTTGGATTCCGTCAGTTCTGACAAGTCACTTTCATCTCCCCGGTCGTATTGGAATGATCGGCACGGCCATCCGACCGGTATTTCGAATTTTAGACCCCCGGACCCGTCCTAACAGTTCATTTGAACTAAGTGTATTTTAAAAATGAAGTTTGAGCGCCGAGCTCAAACCGGGCATCCGATTTGGATTCCGTCAGTTCTGACAAGTCACTTTCATCTCCCCGGTCGTATTGGAATGATCGGCACGGCCATCCGACCGGTATTTCAGATTTTAGAACCAAATGCCCCGTCCTAACAGTTCATTTGAACTAAGTGTATTTTAAAAATGAAGTTTGAGCGCCGAGCTCAAACCGGGCATCCGATTTGGATTCCGTCAGTTCTGACAAGTCACTTTCATCTCCCCGGTCGTATTGGAATGATCGGCACGGCCATCCGACCGGTATTTCGAATTTTAGACCCCCGGACCCGTCCTAACAGTTCATTTGAACTAAGTGTATTTTAAAAATGAAGTTTGAGCGCCGAGCTCAAACCGGGCATCCGATTTGGATTCCGTCAGTTCTGACAAGTCACTTTCATCTCCCCGGTCGTATTGGAATGATCGGCACGGCCATCCGACCGGTATTTCAGATTTTAGAACCAAATGCCCCGTCCTAACAGTTCATTTGAACTAAGTGTATTTTAAAAATGAAGTTTGAGCGCCGAGCTCAAACCGGGCATCCGATTTGGATTCCGTCAGTTCTGACAAGTCACTTTCATCTCCCCGGTCGTATTGGAATGATCGGCACGGCCATCCGACCGGTATTTCGAATTTTAGACCCCCGGACCCGTCCTAACAGTTCATTTGAACTAAGTGTATTTTAAAAATGAAGTTTGAGCGCCGAGCTCAAACCGGGCATCCGATTTGGATTCCGTCAGTTCTGACAAGTCACTTTCATCTCCCCGGTCGTATTGGAATGATCGGCACGGCCATCCGACCGGTATTTCAGATTTTAGAACCAAATGCCCCGTCCTAACAGTTCATTTGAACTAAGTGTATTTTAAAAATGAAGTTTGAGCGCCGAGCTCAAACCGGGCATCCGATTTGGATTCCGTCAGTTCTGACAAGTCACTTTCATCTCCCCGGTCGTATTGGAATGACCGGCACGGCCATCCGACCGGTATTTCAGATTTTAGACCCCCGGACCCGTCCTAACAGTTCATTTGAAATAAGTGTATTTTAAAAATGAAGTTTGAGCGCCGAGCTCAAACCGGGCATCCGATTTGGATTCCGTCAGTTCTGACAAGTCACTTTCATCTCCCCGGTCGTATTGGAATGACCGGCACGGCCATCCGACCGGTAACTTATGACCTATGCTCCTTTGTATGAACTGCCCTTCCTTTGCTTAGAGGTGCTGTTCCTGGCTTCCTGCCATGACAGTTACCAGACTTTGGGGAGATCTTTTCACCTAAATTGGCATATTTTATTCATGTCTACATGTTACTTTCCTTATATTATTCTAGCTTTATGAATATTTATAGATCTGTATCCTCCCCCACTCAAGTGAATAGAATTTATACATATCTTTTCACTTTCAGTTCTAACCAAAATCTCTATACACCTATGGAAAATCCTGCAGAACAGTCTGCCTGTTGATTCTAATATCCAGAGGATAGGTGTAAGATGATATTTAGAGTTAAGAAAATGATATTTTCCCCTCCTCAATCTAAATTCTTATATTTTGTAAGATGATATTTAGAGTTAACAAATAGAAAATCAATCAAATAAAATACTTACCGGAGGCTGCTGTGCAGGAGGTGCAGGAGGTGCTCTACTACTATCAATTCCCAAGGATGTGAGCATCTGGGAGACGGTCTGAGCGACGATGGTTGAGATATTCTGAGAGATATTCTGAGAGACGGTCTCGTTGACGATCTGCCTAAACATATCTGGAGTCATGGTCGGGGCGGCACTGGAAGAACCATCTGGGGCTGCTGGTGTGGTAAATGGAGAGGTCGCATGTGAGACCGAACTCGAGCATGATGATAACACCCTAGTCGTGCCCAAGCTATGTCCAAAACCATAAACATGTCCTTTCTTGGGTGCCCCAGATGCTGCAACCCAAATGGCAGGATCCAACTCTGGACGCTGACTGTCATCCCCGTACCTCTCATCCATTCGTCTACTATATGAGTCCTGCAAAAACCAAAAAAAAACAAAACCAAATTATTCTACAATTTAATCTTAAATGAAAACTATTAATGTATACACTTACCGCTACCTCCCGAGCTTTCTCACTAATGTAAGCATTTGTCCCTTTCTTCTTATGAGTTCGATCAAAAAGTTCATGAAATTGAGCTGGCCGCTTTAACTGTGCTTCCTGTTATTCAAATAAATCACAGTTTCATAATAGAAACAAAAAATTTATATATGTAGAAGTGTACTTACTAATCTCGCTTTATGTGTTGCAAAGGAGACAGAGCCACCCGTGTGTAAATTCGCTTCAGGATGCGCTGCTCTGTTTTGCTTTGCTTTGTTTGAATTGGCATTCCATTTCTCCGCTTCCCAAATGTTGCACAGCTCTGTCCAATACTCCTTTCTCATCCACACAGGCCCATGCTCCTTCCATATGTTCTTATCAGTACTTGCACATGCTTTTTTTGCATATCTTCGGGCATTGTACATAAGATGTTTGAAATTATCTCTTGCAGTAGCTGTCCATGCAAATCTAGCACGTAACTCATCTGAATGTTCTGTGAATCGATGATTCCTCTATATATTAACAACAACAAAAATTTATATGTTACATAACAAAGTGGGTTAAAATAATAATTGAAAATGACTTAATATGATAAAATAAGATAAATACCAAGAACATAGAGAACAATAAATCCTGAACACCCATCGGAAAATCAGCAAAGCGATGGATGGGGCCTGGAAAATGTGCTTGAATTGTCTTTGTAATAAATTGTGATGCTTGGGCTGGCTCTATTTTATTCCTGAAATTAAAAATATTAATACCACAATGACGAATAAATAACAAAAATAATGCATTACGTACCCTTCATTTATCCACACTGCCCGCATCGTCTCATTACAACAGCCCTCCCCCTCATGATGACTCGCCTCGTCATCAGCACGTACTATACGAATTAAATAGTATAAATAAAACAAACTATCAAAAAAACATAAATATGCAAATGAACATACCTGACTCAGCTGGGGGAGGTGTAGATCCACTCGCCATGTGTGATGGCGGTGCATAGGCCGTCAATGTACCCGTTGTCAGTGGTAACGGTGCAGAGGCCGTGGGTCCTGTAAGGATAAGAATCAGATAACACAAAAACATAAAGAATTATTTTAAACAAATACTCAAATGAATTATACATGAAAGTATACATACCTACTACCGGTGGTAGCGGTGCATCCCTCGGTGGTAACGGTGCAGAGGTCGTGGGTCCTGTGAAAATAAGAATCAGATAACACAAAAACATAAAGAATTATTTTCAACAAATACTACAATGCATTATACATGAAAGTATACATACCTACTACCGGTGGTAGCGGTGCAGAGGTCGGTCGTAACGGTGTAGAGGTCGTGGGTCCTGTGAAAATAATAATCAGATAACACAAATACATAATGAATTATTTTCAACAAATACTACAATGCATTATGAAGGGAAAGTATACATACCTACTACCGGTGGTAGCGGTGCAGAGGTCGGTGGTATACACATTCTCATCATTCAAAATGAGAACGTGCATATCAATCCCAAAGTCTTGAACGGGTAGGTTGATTGGCACGGGCTTAACACGCTCTCCTAAGATGCGTGCAATGTTAGGTTGCACCCACGCATCTCAGCTCACATACAACACCCAACTAATTAAATATTGACAAGATAATAACACAATCTAAAAACATAGCAGTAACATGTGAAATTGGCAATACATGTACACAATGAAAACATGAATTTTATTTTAACATCCAACATAAAGACAACACTTTCACTAGCTATTTAGCAGAAATAAAATATAGCATGATACTTTTTAGCTTAAAGACAACACTGTCACTAGCTATGCAGAAATCAAGTAAAGAAATTGATAGTATCGTCACTGAATAAGACAATAATAAAACACACTTTACTTTTCATCCAACACTATCCAAACAGTACTCTTAGCTAATGACATGTTTTAGATATTCTAAAATTAAGAAACTGAGCTACAATTCTAAAATGTCAATGTTTCTCTAATACTCATGTCATGTAAATTTAAACATATCAATAATTTATGAGGTTGTCAACCACGACTGCTAATCTTTTTTTTTTTTTGAAAATCTACAAGATGACTAGTAGCTTCCATTGACAGATTCCCCATTTTAAAAAGGCGCGGGTTTACATGATTTGCAACGTCTCGACAGTCCTCAACTATTGTGCCTAGAAGATATTATCTCGTAGGGGTATGTCTAAAATTATTGCAAATTCTGATGAAATGGCCCACATCTGGGTATTATGGAAAGACCATCTGCATGTTTCTCTGGTTACTAGAGATGATCAGCAAATTACTCTTCTCATGGGTCTTAATGGTCAAGTCCCTTTTCACTTAACTGCAGTATATGCAAAATGCAATGTGATTGAGAGAAAGGGTCTTTGGACTTCTTTAATTAACGTCCACTCTAACATTTCTGGTCCTTGGATGGTGGCAGGAGACTTCAACTACATTACTGATACAAAGGAAAAAATTGGTGGTAATGATCCTAATTCGATTGCAATGACTGATTTTAAGGACTGTATATCAAATTGTGCACTTTTGGATACTGGTTTCAAAGGATCTTCCTACACTTGGCATAACAATCAATCAGGAAGCAGGGGTATTTGGGCCAGACTGGATAGAATTCTAACCAATTCTGATTGGATGGCTCATTATGCCTTCTCCGTTGAACATCTTTCCAGGGAAGTCTCAGATCATGCCCCTCTACTTGTGTTGCAGACTCCCCAGATTAAAAGGAAAACCAGATTCTGTTTCCAAAAAATGTGGACTTATCATGACCATCTTCTTGCTGATGTTAAAAAGTGTTGGGATACTAGTCCTTTAGCTTCTTCACCTACCTTAACCCTTTATCTTAAGCTCAAGAGTCTCAGGCAAATGCTTAAAGTTTGGAATTATCAAGTCTTTGGTAATATTCATAATAATGTGGCAAAAGCGGAGGATGATGTTATTAAGGCAGAACACGCTTATGACACCCAGCCTTCCACTACAAATCAGACTGCCCTGGATGAGGCTAAACTTGTTCTGTCCAAAATGTTGCTTCAGGAGGAATGCTTTTGGAGACAGAAATCTAGAGTCCGATGGCTCACTGAAGGGGATAGAAATACCAGATTCTTTCACTCTACCACTTTAGCTAAGAGGAAAAAAATGTGCATATCTCAACTTCAAAACTCTGCAGGCCTTCTCACTTCGGACCCTGGGGAAATGACTTCAATTGCTGTGACACATTTTCAGGAAGCCTTCTCTTCCCAACATCATTTAGCAGATAGTACTGTTCTTGACTGTATTCCCTCTCTGGTTGATCAGTTAGACACTGACACCCTCTGCTCAATCCCTACTGCCGCAGAAATCCAAGACTTATGTCTTCAGGCTATCCCAAGATAGTGCACCGGGCCCTGACGGATTCACAGGTGCATTTTACCAATTTGCTTGGGGGATAATTGCCTCCACTGTGATAAGAGCTGTGCAGGAATTCTTTACTTCCCATGAAGACTTACCCAGATCTGTCACTGCTACCCTGGTTGCTCTCATTCCAAAACAAACAAATGCTACCAGAATTTCTGAGTTTAGACCTATTAGCCTGTGCAACTTCTTTTACAAAATTATTGCCTCTATCATTAATACTAGGCTTGCCAGCATTCTTCCTAAGATCATATCTCCTGAACAATCTGCATTTGTCAAAGGCAGAAATATTATTGAGAATATTGCTTTGGCCCAGGAACTTACCAATGAAATTGGCATGAAAATAAGGGGCTCTAATGTGATGATAAAGATTGATATGGCTAAGGCTTATGATAGGCTTGAATGGGATTTTCTCTTCAATGTTCTTAACAGGTTTGGATTTAATGACCAGTTCATCAGGCTTATTAGAAAAATGGTGCACAATAACTGGTTTTCTATTCTTATAAATGGTACCCCTGCTGGATTCTTCAAATCTTCAAGAGGGGTGCGTCAAGGTGATCCAATTGCTCCCTCACTATTTATCATTGCAGAAGAGGTACTCAGTAGATCTCTGACAAAAGCCTTCCAATGTGGCCTCATAGAATGGTATGCTAGTCCTAGACATTGCCCGAATATTTCACATCTTTTGTTTGCGGATGATACCATCATTTTTTGCAATGGCAATCTTATTTCAATAAGGAATCTCCTTAAGATACTACAAGATTATGAAAGAGCTTCAGGGCAGTCAATAAACACAGGTAAAAGTGGTTTTTTCATACACTCCAGGAATAATAACTCTACTGCCAGGAAAATTCAGGATGTCACTGGTTTTGTTAAACACTCCTTCCCTCATAAGTATCTTGGTTTTCCCCTGATCAAAGGAAGATGCAAGAAAATTCACTACACTGGTATTCTACACAATATTCAGAGGAGGATTTCAGGTTGGAAATGTGGGATGCTCTCCTAGGGAGCAAAACTAGTCCTTATCAAGCATGTCCTGATCTCATTGCCCATATACTTTCTTACATCTTCTTCACTGCATATTGGAACTCACCAAGCTATTGAAAAATCACTTGCCAATTTCTTCTGGGGTTCATCTGATCATGGTCACAGGAAGCACTGGAGAAAATGGAACAAAATCTGCACTCCTATCTCTTAAGGTGGACTGGGTATTATATCACTAAGGAATATGGAAACTCCCTTAAGTGTTAAAATGTTGTGGCAAGCTCTTCATTCAAATTCATTATGGGCCGAGTATTTCAGAGCCAAATATATTAGGAACTGTCCTCTCATCCAGGTTCAGTTTACAAATATGAAGGGTTTTGAAAGGAGAAGGTGGATCACTGCAAAAAATTTAATTATTCAGCATAAGAGGGTCATTATTGGAGATGGCAGCAGGACAAGCTTCTGGTATGACAGATGGATAGGCCAACACACCCTTGCTGATTTTGCATTGGCTGATAACACCATCAACCCTATGCTCTCTGTTCGGGACTTTATTGTACAGATGAATTCAGAAGACACAAATTGGCCTAACAGGTTTTTTACTGAAGAAATTAGCACTGCTTTGAAGCATGTTAAACTCAATCAGGAACATGACCTACCTGCTTGGAGCCTTTCTTCTTCGGGGAACTGTTCAGTCTCATCCACCCAAAAGGCTATTAGCAGGAACCAAGAGACTCAGACTTTCAATCAGTGGACTAGCATTTGGTCACCATGGCTGCCTTCCAAGATCTCCATTCATCTGTGGAAAATTATCAACAAGTGTCTTCCTCTGGATTGCAACATTCAGAAGATAGGGATTCCAATTTGTTCAAAATGCTGCTGCTGCAAGACCCCACAGACTGAAAATTATAACCACTTATTTATTTTCGGTGATTGGGCTTCTTACATATGGACATATTTCAGATCTAAGGGGTTGCAAATTGAAGAAAATTCAGCTACCTCAATGATACTCAACAATTTATGCTCCACTCAGAAAAAATCAATGTTTGGCCTATTTGGTCTAGCTGCTGTCGGAGTTAGTATGTGGGAGATTTGGTGTGCTAGAAATTCAGACAAATATGATGACTCCAAAACTTCCTGCCAGGGTCTCCTCCACAAAATCAGATACAAAGTCAAAGAAATATGTCAGATTTCCTCACTACCCGAAGCCAATCAGGAACATATCAGAATTCTGGATGCTCTAGGAATTCAATTTGCTAAACCAAAGCAGCTTAGAGCTATAGCCATTAAATGGTTTTGCCCTCCTTGGCCTTCTTTAAAACTAAATACTGATGGAGCATCTAAAGCCAATGGTGAATCTGGTGGAGGTGGGGTCATAAGAGATCACCTTGGAAATGTCATCCTAGCTTTCAGCCACTACTATGGATTCTCAAATAGCATCATTGCTGAGGCCCCTGCCCTATTAGATGGAATGAAGTATATCAAAATCACTGGTTCCACAGCAGCAATAATTGAATGTGACTCTCAAACTATTGTCAATATTATCAAAAGGAAAGCCACCTGCCCTTGGTCGATATTGTCCTATGTCAGGGAGATATGGAGCCTCCTTAATCCTGCAGATACCATTAATCACATCTTTAGAGAAGGGAACACTGTGGCTGATTCCTTAGCTTCTTTAGCTTGTAAGTTGAAATGTAATGCATCCTATTCCTCCTCTGAGCTTCCTACTCTCATTAGAGGTGCTGTTAGGCTTGATAAACTGGGTATGCCCAGTGTCCGCTTGATGTAATTTATCTTTACAATTGCTTTTACTCAATAAAATACCCACTGGTGGTTAGGTGGTAGAGTTCTTCTCTCAACCTTTCCACTAGGCAGGGCTTTCACATAAAAAAAAAAGAAGATAGTGAAACCCTTCAGTTTCAGAATGCTATAGGCAGTCTCCATGCATGCATGTGGAAATGACAATGTCTATAAAGCAAATTAAACCTTAAGTCAAAGTTTTGAATTCTTCAGCTAAAATCAATATGTAACTTCTACAGTCCACTGATAGTTTGCAGAGAGTTGAGTTGTTTGAACAAAGATTTATTGTTTTATGAATTTGGCACGTAAACTGTCGGGAGACATGTAATCACCTCTGCACGTGGATTGTGCTAGCTTTCACAGAAAAATTCCACACCTAAGTACATAACCATGCATGACTATGCATAAATCTTTGAAGTCGATTCTGCTGGTTCGGGTGCCGGAGGGGGTGACACAGAGAGAGAGGGATCAGAGAGAGAGAGGGTGCCAGGTGGAACCTTTAATGTTGTAGTCGGCGAGGGTGCGGCCGTCCTCCAGATGCTTCCCGGCGAAGATGAGATGCTGCTGGTTCGGGGAAATGCCCTCCTTGCCCTGGATCTTAGCCTTCACGTTGTCGATCGTGTCCGAGGAGTCGACCTCCAAGGTGAACTGTGCTTTGACCGCAGGGGGAGGGGGGGCTCCGGCGGAGGGGGGCTCGGGCGGGAGGCCGCAGGGGGAGGGGGGCTCGGGCGGAGGTTGGCTCGGGCGGGAGGCCGCAGGGGGAGGGGGGGCTCCGGCGGAGGGGGGCTCGGGCGGGAGGCCGCAGGGGGAGGGGGGCTCGGGCGGGAGGCCGCAGGGGGAGGGGGGGCTCCGGCGGAGGGGGGCGGAGGCCGCAGGGGGAGGGGGGCTCGGGCGGGAGGCCGCAGGGGGAGGGGGGCTCCGGCGGAGGGGGGCGGAGGCCGCAGGGGGAGGGGGGGCTCCGGCGGAAGGGGGCTCGGGCGGGAGGCCGCAGGGGGAGGGGGGCTCTGGCGGGAGGCCGCAGGGGGAGGGGGGGCTCCGGCGGAGGGGGGCTCGGGCGGGAGGGGCGTGGGGGGGCTAGGGCGGAGAGGGGGCCGCAGGGGGAGGGGGCTCGGGCGGGAGGGCTCGGGCGGGAGGGGGGGCTCGGGCGGAGAGGGGCTCGGGCGGGCGGGGGCCGCAGTGGGGAGTATAACGGGATCAGCGACTGATTGGAGACCGAAGTAAATTCGGTCGCAAGAACAGCGACCGATTGGAGACCGAACTAAATTCGGTCGCCAAAACGGTCTCACATATGCGACCGATTATTTCGGTCGCCGAATTGGTCTTTATTTGGGACCGACTAGCGACCGATTTAATCGGTCTCTAAGTCGGTCGCTATAGCCACTTTTTCTTGTAGTGGATGAACGACTGATCATAGACCTTTCATCTACAAGAGCGGCCAACAGGAAACCGCTCATGCCTATCGGTGGAAAATCAAGATAAATGAGATAAATAGATAATTATCTGAACAATCAATCGAACGTAGGACTCTGGGAGATAGACGGCTTAGTAGGTACCACATAATGGTCTTATGTGGCTATGACTAGGCCGTATATATGCTTGTCGGTGATAATTCAAAAAATCAGCTAAATATGCCATAAATATATGAATGGCCCTGTATGAACCGCACATATGGTTGAACGGCTGGAGGTTGACCGCATATGTACATGGGCGCTTGAAATTCATAGAAAAGCTCGATTAATCAAAACCAAGGCCCATTAAGCCCTGAATCAACTCGGACCTAGCTAGGGAGGGAGGCCACCCATAAAATTGGCCCAGAATGTGCAAGAAAATAGCCCAGCGAGTGATGGACAACTCGAGGCATCAATAAATGGGAGTAAGAGAAATGACCCAACTTATCGGCAAAAACGGGTGTCAACATGTACATTCATGCATTAAGAAAGTCAGGTTAGTGCACATATTCATTTCGAGTCTAGAAGGTCGGTGCTAAGGCAGAAGTCTTGACCTATCAGGTCGGTGCTAAGGCAGAAGTCTTGACCTATCAGGTCGGTGCATCTTGTGCACAGGTCGATGTTGCTAGGCACCATAGGCTAGATGGTACAACATAAGGTCGGTGCACATTATATGAAGGTCGGTGCTAAGGCAGAAGTCTTGACCTATTAGGTCGGTGCATCTTATGCGCATGTCGTGTTGAGTAGTGGATAACGGATCTAGAGGGGGGGGTGAATAGATCTACCCCTCTTTTCGCAGTGCAACCGTCTATATAGCTAGATAAAATAAATTACAGCGGAGTGTAACTAGCTAATCGAAGAACACTGTGATTCACTTGGCACGATGAGCAATCCAATATATCAATTTGAACCTAAGCATGCATCTAGAACGAGGCAATCACATAAACAAATCACAACACAAAAGATTTTAAGGTGGTTCAGACTGAATCCCCAGTCCTACGTCAACCCCTCACCAAATCCGGTGAGGCTCCACCAGTGCCACGCACTGAACCGCAAATCAGAAAGACCTCCGATTGCCTTCCTACTAATTACAAGTAGGGACGTCAACACCGCAGATCGGAGAACTTCCGATTGCCTTCCTACTAACCACCGGTAGGGACGATCTTCAGTTTCGATTGTCTGAAAGAAATGGAAAGAGAACAAATATCAAGCTATTCAAACAAGATATAGAATATGCTAAAGAGAAAAAATCTTGTCTGAGATTGCTAGAGCTTGAATCGGATGCTTCAATGGTGTCTTCTTCCTTGAGAGATGATCTTCCTTGAGTTGATGAAGAAGACTATGGATGTAGCTTTGATCTTCCTTTTGATCCCTTGAGTTGACGAAGAGTTTGATGCAGTTTAGATCACCCTTGAGAGCCTTGATTGCTTCTTGCTTCCTTGGAGGTTGAGATAGCTTCAAATCTAGGCTTGAATCACTTGGAATGGATGAAGATCTCTTCATGAAGTACTGTTCATGGCTATAGTACCATCTCCCTTGAACAGCCTCCACAAGCCTCCCTTGATCTCCTTTGATCCAAATGAAGCATTAGGGTTTCTAACCCTCTTGTATGTGTTTTATAGCATTTGAATGGTCTATAGAAACCCCCCAGACCAGATCCACATTTTGTGGGTGATTGGGTGACTTTGGGATTAAACAAATACAAGGAGAATGGCCCTTCTCGAAGTGGAAGACAAAGTCAACATTTGTTGGCTCGGGGCTGGCGGTCGACCTGTGGAAGCTGACGATCGACCGCTATTGAGAAACGCTGTAGACGGATGGTCCCAGGAATTTTCAATCGACCGCTACTGGGCTGGCGATCGACCGCCACTGAAAGAACTGCAGACGGTGGGCTGATGGCTGGGGCGGTCGACTGCCCCTGGGTTGGCGGTCGACCACCAGCTGGGCAGACCTCTGGTCTTCCCGGTTCAGTCCGTTAACCCCTTTAGCTCAGTCGCTTGAGTCTTTTAGCAGTCCATTCTCATTTGTGGCATCAACCTTGACTGTCTTGAAGTTTTATTACTGAGTCTTCAATCAAAATTTTGTTCCGGGGGCTCAGCCCCCGGAAACCCCTGCAAGGGGCGCTGCCCCCTTGACCCCCGCGACCTGACCGCGCAGGTCGATCTGCATGCGAGGGCGCAATCATTGAGCTTTCACTTTTTCCATTTCTACTCAATTCCGTGTCCATTCATTGGCATATCTGTCATGAACAAAACATCACGTATGTCAGTCATATGAGAGTGGAAAATAATAATGACTTATAGTGTTTAGCTATTATCAAAATCAAGAATATCTAATAACTCAAATGACCACAGGATGATGTCGAATGACCCAAACCACAGGAAGACTCAAATGATCACATGGGTATAACATTCTCCCCCTTTTTGATGATGACAACACTGTGAGTCATTATGTGACAGTAATATCAAAAATGGCAAAAGTTATAACAAATGCAACATATGCAGCTCAAGATCCATGATAGTAATACCATGTGAATACAATTATGAATGCAGATATGAATGTTATGCAATTATGCAAATCCCTTCACATACACATATGAGATACACAAAGCGCACAAAGGATTCTCCCCCTTGGACTCTCCCCCGTACACAATTCACTCATCCCCTAATGACAACTCACAAAGCAAAGGATGACTCACAACAAAATATTCCCCCCCTTTGACAGCAGCAAAAAGGAGGGATAAGTTAGAGAAGCGACAAATGTCGGTGAGACCAGTTCTTAAAGGAGTGGAGAGCAAGGCAATATATGCAAACCTGAAACATGTCGTGAGTAATATATATGGTTCAAAACTAATGAAATCCGAGTTCATCAACAGAGTTTGAAAAGCAGCTACATTCAAGATTTAATAGAAATGAACCAAAGATGCATATCATGGCAGTGTGTAACCTTCCCTTGTCTTATATATCCATATTCAATAACTACAAATGGAATAACACAAAAACTAGTATTGAAGCTAAACAATCATGACTAGAGCATGGAGTTTTATGATTGCAGCATAGTTGAATTGTCAGTATCTTTTGTATTTAGAGGCACATGACTCATATTTTATGAGCAAGCAAGTCTAGTACATGCCTCCTTGCCGTAAGAATACACGTTGTTTAGACGCCAGTATTCCTAGGTAATTGGTAAGACTGACTGTTATGCTTCAAAATGAACAGAGATAGCAAAGTCACGTCATGACATATCCGATCTCATTTCTTTGATGAGAAGATATATTTCTCAGCAATTATGCCAGTGCTCTGCCTAGAGTCCAATATAATGAAGACAGAGATAACAGGGGCACATCATGATATATCATTTGTCACTTGATTTGAAGACGTGACATATTTCTCCGTGCTATAATATCATTGCTCTGTCAAATTGATTTTCAAGAATTACAGCTCATCAAGAGGTTTAAAAATAATACTAAGCCTTATTGTATCACCAAGGTTGTCATGAAGCTTGAATTTTCAGATTTTGGGATAGTCATTCAAGGTATAACATGCAACCTCTAGTTAAGGTCTATTAAAACCACATAATATAGATGATTTCAAAAGATATATCAGAACTTCAAGGAAATCATTAAATCTGAACCATTTTCAGTGAAAGGACAATCATCAGTGCATATAATAGAAAGCTCTCACTTCATAGTCAGACTATAAGCCGTGGAAGCTCAAGAGATTAAGAAAAGCAGCAAGACTCCCCCTAAGGATATGCAGTGAATGCACACAAGGAGTTATGTATGCAAGTGTAAAGATAATGGTCAGGAGAGATTGACTAGAACCATGCAGGATGGAATGCATGACCCAAACATGGTTGTACACTTATTAGATGCAACAGAATGAGGATGAAACTTATGCATGAATGTTGCAAACAGACAACTCTCCCTTACTATATGGCCTATATACGACAGTGACGCATGGTACTTGGCGGAGGTGAATCCTCACGCATATTGAGTGCTTCTAGGCAAGCATAACCTGCCTTTCCATACATCAATATTTGATATACCATGACCATGCAAGAATGATGCTACACAAATCATGCAATGCATCGTGAATATGAATTCAACTTTATGATGCATTATGACTACATGCAATGCTACACCATATGCAAAAAGACATATTTACATATAAACAATGCATGGAACACCAATATGCAAAAACACACACTAAATTGAACAAGATCATCATTTTAATTTTTACTGGCCTGAGGTCGACAAAGACCAAGCTCCCTTCTGAGTGTTGAAAATCTGTCATTACACAAGGGCTTGGTGAAAATATCAGCAATTTGATTTAGAGTATCAATAAAATGCAGTTCAAAATTTTTCTTAACGACCTCATCTCTAATGAAGTGATGCCGAATTTCAATGTGCTTGGTCCTAGAGTGCTGGATTGGATTTTTTGCAAGGATGAAAGCACTAGTATTATCCCACAGAATCAGGACACAACCAAGATCTACTAAGTAGTCTTGGAGTTGGTGTTTAATCCACAACACTTGGGTGCCATAGCTCCCCATAGCAACATATTCTGCCTCTACGGTTGAGTGGGCAACCCAGTGTTGTTTCTTAGAGGCCCAAGAAACTAAACACCCACCCAGAAACTAGCAGTAGCCACTAGTACTCTTACGATCCAGCTTGTATCCAATGTAGTCCGCATCAGAATAAGATATAAGAGATAAGTCACATGATGACGGATACCACAATCCCAAATCTTGAGTGCCGGCAAGATATCTAAGGATACGTTTGACGGTAGTCAAATGAGATTCTCTAGGACTAGCTTGAAATCTAGCACAGAGGCAAACACTAAACTGTATATCTGGTCGGGATGCATTCAAATAAAGCAAAGAGCCGATCATACCTCTATAGATCTTTGCATCCACTAATTTACCATTTTCATCCGAATCCAGTGATGTTGTGGTGCTCATTGGAGTTGTAATTATTTTGCTGTTTGTCATGTCAAATCTTTTCAGCAGCTCCTTAATGTATTTGGCTTGACTTATGAAGCACCCATCTTTTCCTTGGTTGACCTGTAAACCGAGAAAGAATTGGAGTTCTCCCATTAGGCTCATCTCGAATTCACTAGTCATGAGGTTAGCAAATTCCTCACACATTTCAGATTTAGTAGAACCAAACACAATATCATCAACATAAATTTGAACAATCAAAATGTTCTTACCTTGCTTCTTGGTGAAAAGTGTTTGATCTACCTTACCTCGTGTGTACCCTTTCTTAATGAGGAACGAGCTTAGCCTTTCATACCAAGGTCTTGGTGCTTGCTTCAATCCATAAAGCACCCTGTCTAGCTTGTATACAAAATCTGCATGGTTAGTGTTTTCAAATCCAGGGGGCTGCTCAACATAGACTTCTTCCTTGATCAAGCCATTCAAGAAAGCACTTTTTACATTCATTTGGTACAACTTTATTCTAAGGGAGCATGCAAAGGCAAGTAAAATTCTGATGGCTTCGAGTCTAGCAACTGGGGCATAAGATTCATCAAAGTCTACCCCAAACTCTTGATTATACCCTTGATCCACTAATCTAGCCTTGTTTCTTATTATCTTGCCATCCTCACTTAGTTTGTTCCTAAAAACCCATTTAGTGCCTATGACAGATTGTGATGATGGTCTAGGAACAAGATGCCAAACTTTGTTTCTTTCAAACTGGTTTAACTCGTCTTGCATTGAATTTATCTAGTTTTCATCTTTTAATGCTTCATCAATGTTTTTGGGTTCAAGCTGAGAGATAAGAGCAAGTTGATCTAATTCTTCCATAATTCTAAAATGTGACCTTGTTCTAGGTGGGTCATTCAAGCTACCAATGACATTTTCTAAAGGATGATCCTTAAAAATTCTAATGTTTGTAGTATTATTACCTTCTACTGGAGCTTGATTCCTTGCATTACTTGATTCAGCTCGGTCAACATCTTCTTTTATTTCTTCTTGTGGAGGATCACTCTTGTCCTTCATACTTAGGAATTCTCCATCTTCATCATTTTTCCTGCAAGAGTTATCATTGTTAGAATCATCATGATATTCATCAAAGGAAACATAGGGTGATTCTTCCACAGTTTGACTCTTGATATTGTAAATTCTATAAGCCCTAGATCTATCAGAATATCCAAGGAATATACCTTCATCGCTCTTGGGCTCGAATTTATCTAAGTCTCTTTTATCATTATTGTGGATGAAGCATTTTGACCCAAACACTTTCATATGTGAGAGAGAGGGTTTTTTACCTTTCAGCAACACATAAGGAGTCTTTTTGGTGTGTGACCTTACCATAGTGCGGTTGATAATGTAACATGCCGAGTTTACCGCTTCAGCCCAAAATTTTCTTGGGAGTTACCGTTCGGCAAGCATTGTTCTTGCCATCTCTATGAGAGTTCGGTTTCTTCTTTCAACTACACTATTTTGCTCTGGGGTTCTTGGTGAAGAAAATCGGTGTGAAATGCCTTCAGCCCTGCAAAGATTATAGAAGTCAGCATTTTCAAATTCACTACCATGATCAGATTGAATGGAGATTTTGAACTCACCGTCTTGCTTTATCTTCATATAGAGTGCCTGAAACTCATCAAAAGCATCATTTTTATGTGTGAGAAAGAAAACCCATGTGAACCTAGAAAAGTCATCCACCAAGACGTATCCATATTTTCTTCCACTTAAGCTAGCAGTTCTGGTTGGACCAAACAAGTCCATATGAATTAGCTCGAGTGGTTTGGATGATGTATTTTCAGATCTTCCCTTGAAGGATTTTCTTGTTTGTTTACCTAGGGCATATGCATCACATAATTTGATTTCTTGTTTAAAAGATAGTTCAGGCAACCCATTCACCATTGAATGCTTTAATAGTTTATGCAAGACATTGTAACTAGCATGTCCTAGTCTACGATGCCATAACCATGCAAGCTCAGATTTTGGTGCAGCAAGACAAAGATTTAAATGAGCAGGATCATCTAAGTCAATCATGTAAACATTGTTGACTCTCTTCTCAGAAAATTTTGGTGCGCTGCCCCCTTGACCCCCGCGACCTGACCGGGCAGGTCGATCCCTGTGACCTGACCGCGCAGGTCGATCAGCGTGCGAGGGCGCAATCATTGAGCTTTCACTTTTGCCATTTCTACTCAATTCTGTGTCCATTCATTGGCATATCTGTCATGAACAAAACATCACGTATGTCAGTCATATGAGAGTGGAAAATAATAATGACTTATAGTGTTTAGCTATTATCAAAACCAAGAATATCTAATAACTCAAATGACCACAAGATGATGTCGAATGACCCAAACCACAGGAAGACTCAGATGATCACATGGGTACAACAGGTCGATGTTGCTAGGCACCATAGGCTAGATGGTACAACATAAGGTCGGTGCACATCATATGAAGGTCGATGTTGGTGAGCCAGCGATTGCTACTTAAAGTCAGTGCAATCTTGGGTTATCATTCTTAAGGTCGTTGCACCTTATACTAAGGTCGATGTTGCTACGCATTTCATGCTAGATGATGGTTCATAAGGTCGATGCACATCATAGGCAGGTCGATGCTAGTTAGCCATTATTGCTGTATCAAGTCGGTGCAATAAAGGAAGTCATTCCTAAGGTCGATGCACGTTGTGCATCTACTGTAAGGTCAGGTCGGTGCAGTAAATTCCTGCATCGATGTTATTGTTCATGAAGCACTAGGTTGTTCACACACATGTCGATGCACCTCCATTACAGATTCAGTCTTTCTGTCAAATAAGGTCTACATGTGTTACTTAAAGGTCAATGCTATTGCTTTAATTTCCTACATGTGTTAGTCATGTTAAATAAAATGATTGATGCACCTTGTTTATGCAGTGATGCATTTTCAGATATTTGTGCATTTATTTACATGATTTGTCTGAACTTATGAAGCATTTGAAACTGGATTTGCCTTGATAATTATTACTTGCTTCATAAGTCTCATTAGTCTTTATTTTTGTGTTGACAGAAAATAAAAGTGTCAAGAAATAACCCAGACTCATGCTCGAAGACCTGGGTTGCATAACGACAGAATTTCTGACTCTCACGTGAAATTGAAAGCGAATGAATTAAGGGCACGTGATCTAAGGCGGGAGGCTGAATTGAATATTCCGCCACATGGATCAGCTTTTCTTCTGCTTCTGACACATGGGCCTTCGAAGTGCACTTTTTGAAAAATCATTGGGCGGGAATGTGCTTTCCACTCGCCCAATTCGAAGACGCATGGGGACCACATGGATCACGCTCGCCAGGTTTAAATACAGAGCCCGAGCATTCAAATGCAGATATAAAAGCATATCAGAAGAGTGCACAGAAGCTTAGGAGAGCAGAAGAGCAAGAGTTCGAGATGATGAGCTTGAGGAGAGTTTGAGAGAGAAAGAGCCTATTGTAGAAAGTGAGAAAGAAAATAGAGTGCCGGAAGTCTGAGATAGGAGTGAGATTGAGCTGAAGAGTAGTTGTCTCAACTTCTGGATCAGATCCAGAGTCGAATTGCTCTAGAGAGGGCTACATTTTTCTTTCTACTATTGTCATTTTCTTTGATTTCTTCAGTTCGTTTCTGAAATTGTTTGTAAGCTGTGTATCAGCAGTCCAAGCTATGAGTCACCGGCGAGATGTGATCCTCGGACAGCAAGCTATGGTGCTCAGCGGTAAGTAAGCTGTGAAGCTCAGCTGTTTGTAGGGATTTCATCCCCGAAGCTGTGGATCAGCGGAGTTCAAGCTGTTTGGCAGCGGAAGCCTTACTCAGTTGAGTAAAGGGTGGACATATATCTCAAGCTCGAGATCGAACCACCTTAAAAATTGATCTGTCTTGTGTGTGATTGAATATCAGTTCATTATTGCGTCTAGATGAATACTTAAAATCGTATATGGCAAATCCTTGACTATTTTGATATCATCATCTGTGACCTCTGTCGAGTATCTACTTTGGTTGATTGATAGTTAACTAAAATTATTTGTGCTAGTTCATTATAATCTGATATTATTCTGAATTGTTCTAAAATTTCTCCATCTTATATCTGATCTGTCGTCGGTAACTCAGTGGTATCTAAAAAGGACTCAGTCAAAAGGATGAATTACGTCTATCTAGAAAACTGACCCTTGCGTGAGGAGTTTTTCGAATCAAATCTCTGCCAGGTACTATACTGAGTTGACTGATCTATTGACTTTGGAGTTTTTAGTAATTGACAGCTATTCCATAGCAAATTTCCTTGTGGTTAATTCAAACTATTTTTAGTGGTTTTGTTCACAGTAGTTTCTTTTAATTCCGCATTCTCATTAAATGCTATAGAATCAAAATTTTCGGGTAGATCTATTCACCCCCCTCTAGATCTGTAATTCATCCGTTCCCACATCACGTGGTATCATAGCCTAACTCTCCTTAAGGGCTTAACATCCCGGAGAGATTTAGTAAATGGATGCTAGAGGTCTAACTGATGAGGGTCATTCCACCAGTAAGCCGCCTTTCTTTGATGGAACTAATTATGCTTACTGGAAGAATAGAATGCAGGTTTTCCTTCGTGCAAAGGATTATGAGATTTGGAAGGTTGTAAGTCGAGGTCCGTTTGAGCTCCCTGAGGATGAGGATGTTTGGACTCGGGAGCAGGTCAGAAGGTCAACCTTGAATTGGAGCGCTGTCAACGCTATGCGGTGTGCGCTACATCCCACTGAGCTCTCCATAGTATCCTTCTGCTCCACGGCCAAGGAAATGTGGGACAAATTGGAGATAATTTATGAAGGAACGTCTCAGGTACGTGAAACCAAAGTTAACATGTTAGTCTATGAATATGAAGCATTTAAGATGAAAACTGATGAGACTATATCTGAGATGTATGCTATGTTTATGGTACTCACTAACGGTTTAAGGAGTTTAGGGAAGGTTTATTTATAGTGAGTACGAGCTTGTGAGGAAAATCCTTAGGTCCCTGACACCGATTTGGCATACTAAGGCCACGGTAATGGAAGAGTCAAGGAACCTAGCGACCACCTCTGTCGACGAACTCATCAGTTCCCTCATGACATATGAATTGAACCTCAAGAAGGTAGATGAGTCCGAGAAGAAGAAAAAACACCTGGCACTTAAGGTGAATTCTAGCAGCAAAGGGTCATCTAGTGAGCATAGTTCTTCTAGCTCTGATGAAGACCCAGATGAGTTTGCCATGTTTACTAGAAAATTTAAGAAATTCCTTAAGAAGGAAGGTAAGGGGTTCAGAAGAAAATATTTCTCAGGAAAAAAGTAGTCCAAGTATAAATCTGATACTGCCAAGAAATCTGATGGTATTGTTTGCTACAATTACAGGAAGGCAGGACATCTGAAAGCAGACTGTCCTGAACTATAGAAGGAGAAGCAAGCCAGGTGGAAGAACAAGAAAGGAAAAGCTATGGTGAGCACCTGGAGAGACGAAGAGGAAGGCAGTTAGAGCAGCACATCTGATAGCGAGGAAGAAGACAAGCTCTGCCTGATGGCCAAGAGAGAAGAAGAAAAGGAGGATGATGTTGAGGTAACTTCCCCTTTCGAAAACTATACACTTAGTGATTGGGAAGAGGCCTATACTGAGATTTTAGATAAAAATGATGATGTGCGTAGGGAAAATAGGCATCTAAAAAGATAGATAAATTCTTTAGTGAATGACACTTCCCTGAATGACAAAATTACATACCTTGAAATAGAAAACAGTAATTTGAAGAATTCTCTTGTTGAATCTGAAAATTTTAAAACGATTTTGAATAATCTGAGATGTGAAAATGAAAATTTAAAGAATGTTATTGATGAACTCAAACTCAAGATGCAAAAATTTGAAGAGGACACAAAAATAGCAAGAGAAAAATATGATGATGTAAAAGGGGTAAATGAGGAATTAAAGAAAACAATTGAAAATTTAGAAAAAGAAAACAAAGATAAAAAAAAATCCCTCGAGGGCATGACACAAGGATCTGAAAATTTGGATGCCATTTTGGGAACCAAAGTAAACTTCAGAAGGGACGGATTGGGCTTTAACCCAACCAATAAGAAAAGGTTTGATGTGAAGATAAACTCCTTTGTTGCTGAAAAAGGAACATCCAAACCTTTAATAAAAATGAATTATGGAGAAAACTTCAATGAAAAATTTATGAAAAATAATAAGCTTAGTGCCAAGGACAAGGGCAAAGGAAAGGTAGAGGTGCAAGGAGTATCCAGTACACACACTACTGTACCTAAGTCTAAGGGACATGTTAGAGGTCAGCCAGCTAAAATCAAAGTTTAAGGAACTCTCAAAACCAAGGTAACCCAGCCGCAACAGAAAGGTCTATGCATCAACCAACCTGCACTGACGCATACCTCATCTGGGTTCAGGTCCTTTAGAAACCAAGGTCAGTGCAGGGGCACCTCAGGTCGATGCTACTACTATGGTGCACCGACCTATCCATTGCTCCACAACTCCTATCATTACAACTCTGGTAGGAAAGGTCGAGGCAGCCTCTATATGAGGCCGATGCAGTAGAACAACCTAAATTCTTATCCTAGTCAGATGCATCGACCTTACCACTGGACTACCTCTGTGCAACCTAGGTTCAGAACCTTCATGAACCAGAACACATGGCTTTGTCCATCCTATGTCTGTTTAGCCTAGGATCTACAGTGCACACACACCGTCCAATGCCCAATGGACTAATTACTGGCACAAAAACTCTCAGGCAGTTAAGAATAAGAATGCTACACCAGAGAAAAAGACAACAAAAACTCAGAATGGGAATAAAAGACAGATTGAGCAGAAAGTTATGAAATCCACAACCCAAGTCAAGTTACAAAAATAAATGTGGATACCAAAACAGTTGTTGTCTTGTTTGCAGGATTTAAATGCTACTATGGGGCCCAAACAGTTTTGGGTTCCAAAATTCTCTACTTGATCATGTTTGCAGGTATGTCTGGCAGCCAATCACAACAGATGGTATCTTGACAGTGGCTGCTCCAGGCACATGACCGGGGATAAAAGAAAATTCTGCATGTTGGTCAAAAAATATACTGGTCATGTAACTTTTGGAGGTAATACAAAAGGGACGATCATAGGATCATGTAAGGTCAGTAAGTATTCTTCTTGCTGTATAGAAGAGGTTTTACTTGTTGAAGGCCTTGCCTATAATCTTCAAGTATTAGTCAATTATGTGATAAGGGCTATAAAGTTATTTTTGACTCTCTTGCATGCACTATTTTTTAGCCCAATTCTGAAACCGTAAAATTTACTGGAAAGAGAGGTAATAACATCTATATGGTAGATTTAAATGATGCAGCACATACTAACTTGTGTCTCACTATGAATAAAGATGATCTAGCCTGTCTTTGGCATCGCAGGTTAGGTCATGCTAGTTATAATGTGCTACATAAGTTGAATAAATATAGCATGGTAAGAGGTTTACCTAAAATATCTTTTAAGATAAATAATAAAATCTGTGAGGCTTGTACCCAATGCAAACAAACTAGAAAATCATTTACATCCAGAACTAAGAACATGTCTTCTAAACCTTTTGAGTTGATTCATATGGATATATTTGGACCCACTAGATCAGCCAGCTTATCTGGTAGAAGATATGGATATGTTTTAGTAGATGATTTTTCTAGGTTCACTTGGGTATTCTTTTTGACTCACAAAAATGATGCCTTTGAAGAATTTCAGGCATTCTTCAACCGAATAAAACAGAATAGTGAACAACATATATCTAATATTTTGTCTGACCATGGTGGTGAGTTTGAAAACTCACAGTTTGAAGACTTTTATAGCGAAAATGGGATAAATCATAGGTTCTCTTCACCAAGGACTCCAGAACAGAATGGAGTGGTTGAAAGAAGAAACAGAACCCTGGTGGAGATGGCTCGGACCATACTAGTTGAAGGGAATCTACCTAGAAGGTTTTGGACAGAGACAATAAACACTTCTTGCTATATTATCAATAGAGGCCTGGTAAGACCTTCTACTCAAAAGACTCCCTATGAAATACTTAAATGTAAGAAACCTTCATTAGCACATTTCAAGGTTTTTGGTTGTAAATATTTTATCCATGTTAACTCTAAAAGAGACTTTGATAAATTTGAAGCAAAAAGTGAAACTGGAATCTTTCTTGGTTATTCTGAAACGTCTAGAGCCTACAGAATCTACAACATAAAACCTCAAACTGTTGAGGAATCACCACACATTATATTTGATGAAACCTGTAATAAACCAGAAACTGGTCTCTGCAGGAATAAAGTTGATGGAGAAATTCTGGAAAACAAAGAAGAGGAGGATGCAGAACTAGAAGATGAAGGTGAGACTGAAGGATCAGAAGTTCAGGGGGAGGCAAGTGCAAATTCAGGTAATCCACTTACCAACATTTGATTTCTTAGAGATCATCCACTAGAAAATGTGATTGGTAATCTGAAGGAACCCCCTAGGACTAGATCACATTTCAGAATAGAAAATGAACTGAATTCATTTGCACTAGTCTCACAAGTAGAACCCAAAAATATTGAATGTGCCTTAAAAGATGAACACTAGATAAATGCCATGCATGATGAACTTAATCAATTTGAAAGGAACAAAGTATGGCACTTAGTTCCTAAACCTATACAGGCTCTATTATAGGCACTAAATGGGTTTTTAGAAATAAAATAGATGAACAGGGAAATGTTGTTAGAAATAAGACTAGGCTGGTGGCACAAGGGTATAATCAGGAATCTGGGGTAGATTTTGAAGAATCTTTTGCCCCTGTAGCCAGACTAGAAGCCATTAGAATTCTCCTTGCTTTTCCATATAGCCTAGGAATAAAACTCTAGCAGATGGATGCCAAATCTACTTTTTTAAATGGCTTAATAAAAGAGGATGTCTCTGTTAACCAACCTCCTGGATTTGAATGCATTGACTTTCCTGATCATGTGTATAAACTTGATAAGGCACTATATGGGCTGAAGCAAGCTCCCAGAGCCTGGTATGACAGGTTGAGCTCCTTCCTCACAGGTAAAGGATATTCAAGAGGTGAGGTTGATCAGACTCTATTCACCAAGGTAAACAACAAAGATATCCTTGTTGTTCAAATATATGTAGATGATATATTATTTGGGTCAACTAAACCTTCTATATGTGAGGAATTTTCTAAGTTAATGATTGATGAATTTGAAATGAGCTCAATGGGAGAGCTGAAGTTTTTCCTTGGATTGCAGGTCAATCAAACCTCAGAGGGAAGCTTCATCACACAGTCCAAATACATCAAGGATCTGCTGAAGAAATACAAGTTGGAGAACCTCAAGGCTATCACTGCACCAATGGGTACATCAACTAGTCTTGATGCTGACCCAAAAGGTCAATTGGTTGATACCAAATTATACAGTGGTATGATCGGATCCTTGTTGTATCTTACTGCATCTCGTCCAGATATACAATTTTCAGTGTGTTTATGTGCTAGATTTCAGGCTAGTCCTAGGGAATCACACATGAGTGCTGTGAAGAGAATTTTTAGATATCTATCAAGCACCCTTGACTTAGGACTGTGGTATCCTGCTAGGTGTGAGTTAGAACTTGTAGCCTACACTGATGCTGACTATGCAGGGTGTAGGATAGATAGAAAGAACACTAGTGGGTATTGTCACTATCTAGGTGGTTGTCTAGTATCTTGGGCATCTAAGAAGTAACACACTGTTGCTCTTTCCACTACTGAAGCAGAGTATGTTGTAGTAGGGAATTGTACAGCCCAAGTGCTATGGATCAAACACTAGTTAATTGACTATCAAATAAAACTTGGATGCACTCCTATACTAGGTGACAATACATGTGCTATTTCCCTGACTAAAAATCTTGTTCATCATTCTAGGACTAAGCACATTGAGGTCAAATACAACTTTTTGAGAGATAAAGTAAGTAAGAATGAAATTGAGCTGAATTTTGTAGAATCAGAAAAATAGATTGCTGCTATTTTTACTAAACCTCTTGGAAATGAAATATTTAAGTTCTTAAGAAGAGAATTAAGTTTATGTAAATTTCAACATGATGACTGATTGCTTGATTTCATTCTTGCTTGGAATAAATGCCTTCTTCATGAATGTTTCATATGCACATGATTCAGTCTATCAGTGGTTGTCATTGCAAACAATGTCTTGAATAAGTGTCCATCTTGATCTCAGAGGTATATCAAATGATATGCTGGGAGAAGGGTAGATCTCTTATGTTTGGAAATGCACACTATGTGTAGAGGCTAGTCCTCCGCCACGTACCCTGAATCAAGAACATGTGTCTGTGTCTTGCATTTCATTATTTATTCATAGGTCAAAATGTTGTGTCAAATAATAATGCATATAGACAGGGGGAGTCTCTTACATTTTTATAGGGGGAGTTCATAATAAAATTGAGTCAGATCAGGTTCATGGTATCAGTTCATAATAAAATGTTGCTATTTCTGAAAGAGTGTTGACACCCAAAGTCAATCCCTTTGTGTATGCATTATGTCAATCTTGATTTTGCCTTTTTTGATCAACTGAAACCCCTATTGTTCTTTAACTAAAATCTTAGTGGCACATTGTCACTAAGCATTTCTTGGTATCAGATTCTCCAAACACCCTTATCTATTCCCATCTTATGGTATCATATTCTTGAAAAGTCCTTGCACTTCCCTTGAATCTGAATTAATGACAAACTGATAGTCCGTTCATTACTCTAAGATGCTAAAATCAGAAAACTTATCTTATAAGAATCAGTGATGTACCATGAATGAACTGATGGTTTAAACTTAATGAATTTTAGAGTCTAAAGACTAAACTCAATGAAAAAGATTGTTGATTACACTTAATAGCTCTCAACCTTTTCTTAGATGTCGTGTCTGGTGGAGTCTTTCAGAATCTGAAAGTCTCTAAATTTAGGATATCTTGGTTGAGAAACTTGAAAGTATGTATTATTTTTAAATAAAACTTTCTATAAAACCAATGGGCAGCTGTGTCAAAATATTGAGCCAAACACGTTGAAGGCAGAGCAATGGCTGAATGCACAGAGAAACTGGGTCCTTTATCAAAGAAATAAGGTGAACCCATGTCATGAAGTGCTTTGGTTATCTCTGTTCAAAAATTAAAATTGAAAGGTTAGTTTCACTGAGTAACTAGGGGTACTGGCGTCTGATCAACGTGTACCCTTACGTAAAAAAGTGTAAACTATACCTGAAAGTCTTAATAGTTGAAACAAAATGGTAAATCCTATTGAGTAACTAGGGGTACTGGTGTCTAATCAACGTGTACCCTTACATAAAAAGGTATGGATTACACTTGACTGTTCTGAAAATAGTGAGCAAAAGAAAAAGAAAAATCTTGCTGTAACCCTGAATTGATATTTCAGAATTGTAAAAATTTGTTTAATCTCAATACATGTCCTAGTCACTCCTAAGAAATTCATTGAATTTTAGGTAAGTAAGATGGAGTAAGACTAAATCTGACATGCTTTATGTAACTCTAGTTTATTGCTATTAAGGGTTAATGCAGACTTCTTCAAAGAGTGCAGTTGCTAATCTCTAACCTTCATAACTCTTAAACCGGATTTCTTTCTAGGATGCATTATATGAAATCTTATACCAGATGAGTCTGAGCTATGTATGCTTGGTTAATGAAAGATAAGTCTATTTGTCAATCAGATCTTTTCTGTAATTTCACTGCCTTGCTAGTCTCATCCCCTTTTTGTTACTTCCCTTTTAAGCTTCAATTGTCTCTATCATTTTTTTTGCTAATGGAAAGGGGGAGATATTTTGATGGCATGTTAGTTGCATTATTTGGCAAAGGGAGAGTGGTTAATGATTGATTGCATTGACCGGAAAAAGGGGAGAGTGTCTTAATTGTGACCTTTGCACATTCTGACTCATAATAAAGTTTGTGTTGCCATCAAAGTATAACAGCTTTGCTAGCATCAAAAAGGGGGAGAATGTTGTGTCTCCTCTAAATTTATTATTTTGTTTTGATGATGGCAACAATGTAATTGACCTTTAATTCTGATAATAGTGGCAACACTGTGATTATTTTGTAGTCTTTCTTAAATCAGATTGAGTTTCGGTTCTTTATCAGGTCGATGCTTACTCATACTGTAGCATTATAAGGTCGATGTACATTCATGCATTAAAAAAGTCAGGTCAGTGCACATATTCATTTCGAGTCAAGAAGGTCGGTGCTAAGGCAGAAGTCTTGACCTATCAGGTCGGTGCATCTTATACACAAGTCGATGTTGCTAGGCACCATAGGCTAGATGGTACAACATAAGGCCAGTGCACATTATATGAAGGTCAGTGCTAAGGCAAGAGGTCTTGACCTATCAGGTCGGTGCATCTTGTGCACAGGTCGATGTTGCTAGGCACCATAGGCTAGATGGTACAACATAAGGTCGGTGCACATCATATGAAGGTTGATCCTGGTGAGCCAGTGATTGTGACTTAAAGTCGGTGCAATTTTGGGTTATCATTCTTAAGGTCAGTGCACCTTATACTAAGGTCGATGTTGCTACGCATTTCATGCTAGATGATGGTTCATAAGGTCCATGCACATCATAGGCAGGTCGATGCTAGTGAGCCATTATTGCTGTATCAAGTCGATGCAATAAAGGAAGTCATTCCTAAGGTCGATGCATGTTGTGCATTTGCTGTAAGGTCAGGTCGGTGCAGTAAATTCCTGTGTCGATGTTATTGTTCATGAAGCACTAGCTTGTTCACACACAGGTCGATGCACCTCCATTACAGATTCAGTCTTTCTGTCAAATAAGGTGTACCTGTGTTACTTAAAGGTTAATGTTATTGCTTTAATTTCCTGCATGTGTTAGTCATGTTAAATAAACAAGATTGATGCACCTTGTTTATGCATTGATGCATTTGCAGAGATTTGTGCATTTATTTACATGATTTGTCTGAACTTATGAAACATTTGAAACTGTATTTGCCTAGATAATTATTACTTGCTTCATAAGTCTCATAAGTCTTTGTTTTTGTGTTGACAGAAAATAAAAGTGTCAAGAAATAACCCAGACTCATGCTCGAACACCTGGGTTGCATAATAGCAGAATTTTTGACTCTCACGTGGAATTGAAAGTTAATGAATTAAGGGCACGTGATCCAAGGTGAGAGGCTGAACTGAATATTCCATCACATGGATCAGCTTTTCTTCTACTTCTGACATGTGGGCCTTCGAAGTGCACTTTTTGAAAAATCATTGGGCGGGAATGTGCTTTCCACGTGCCCAATTCGAAGATGCATGGGGACCATAGGGATCGCGCTCGCCAGGTTTAAATACAGAGCCCGAGCGTTCAAATGTAGATATCCAAGCATATCAGAAGAGTGCATAAGAAGCTTAGGAGAGCAGAAGAGCAAGAGTTCGAGATGATGAGTTTGAGGAGAGTTTGAGAGAGAAAGAGCCTATTGTAGAAAGTGAGAAAGAAAACAGAGTGTCGAAAGTCTGAGGAGGAAAGTCTGAGATAGAAGTGAGATTGAGCTGAAGAGTGGTTGTCTCGAGTTCTGGATCAGATCCAGAGTCGAATTGCTCCAGAGAGAGCTACATTTTTCTTTCTACTATTATCGTTTTCTTCGATTTCTTCTATTCATTTCTGAAGTTGTTTGTAAACTGTGTATCAACGGTCCAAGCTGTGAGTCAGCGGTGAGGTGTGATCCTCGGACAGTTGTTGTGTAGTGGACAGTGGATCTAGAGGGGAGGGGTGAATAGATCTGCCCCTCTTTTCGCAATGGAACCCTATAAATAGCTAGATAGAATAAATAGCAGCGGAATATAACTAGCTAAATGAAGGACACAACGATTTGCTTAGCAAGATGATTACTATTATATCGATTAGAACTTAAGCATACATCTAGAATGAAACAATCACACAAACAATCCACAACACACGAGATTTTAAGGTGGTTCGGACTGAATCCCCAGTCCTACGTCTACCCCTCACCAAATCCGGTGAGGCTCCACTAGTGCCACGCACTGAACCGCAAATCGGAAAGACCACCGATTGCCTTCCTACTAACCGCCGGTAGGAACGTCAACACCGCAGATCAGACAACTTCCGATTGCCTTCCTACTAACCACCGGTAGAGACGATCTTCAGTTACAAATGTTTGAATGAAATGGAAAAGAACAAGTATGAAAATACTCAAACAAGATATGAAATATGTTCAAAGAGAAAAGATCTTGTCTGAGTTTGCTGGAGCTTGAATCTGATGCTTCACTTGGATTGGAGTTGATCTCCTCTTGAAGTAGCTTGGATCACTTGGAGATATGATGAAGAACTTCTTCCCGGAGTACTGTTCACAGCTGCAATACTCGAACTCCTCTCCCTTGAACACACCCTTGCAGCCTCCTTTGATCTCCCTTATTAGCCTTTCTTGCTTCTACTCTTCCTTGGAGGTTGTTGGATTGAGATATGAACTTGAATCACCTTGAGTTGATAGAGAGAGTGTTGGATGTAGCTTTGATCTTCCTTTTGATCCTCTTGAGTTGATGAAGAGGAAGAAGGATGCAGTTTAGATCACCTTTGAACCCCTTGATTGCTTCTTCTTCCTTGGAGGTTGAGATGGCTTCAGATCTGGACTTGAATGCCTTGGAATGGATGAAGAACTCCTTCCCGAAACACTGTTCACAGAGGTGCTACAGTACCTCGAAAATGGCCTCCCTTGATCTCTCTTGAAACCTTGAAGCATTAGAGTTTCTAACCCCTCAAGTGTTGGTTTTATAGACCTTGAATGGTCCATAGACACCCTCCAGACCAGATCCATAAATCATGGAAGTTTAGGTAAGGTTTGATTAAACAAATCCATGGAAAGGGGCTGGCCACGAGGTGGAATTCGAAGTCAAACAAGGCTGCATCGGGGCTGGCGGTCGACCTGCAGCTCTTGGCGGTCGACCGCTACTGTGAAACCTGCAAACGGGCGGTCCCTGGGATTTCCGGTCGACCGCCAGCTGAAACACATGTAGACTGGCGATCCCTGGCTGGGGCGGTCGACCGCCCCTGTGCTGGCGGTCGACCGCGAGCTGGGCAGAACCCGGGCTTGCCCGGGTCGGTCCGTTAAGTCTTGAACTCCGTCGTTCAACTCCATTAGCAGCCCGTGCATGTTTGTGGCATCGCCCTTGATAGTCTAGAAGGTATCAACTGAGTCTTTAACCTTGGATTCTCTTGGCTATACTTCTTTGTGCATTGACCTTGGATGAGTGACGAGCCAAATATGAAATGTCGACTTTTGTTTGTAAGAGAGATGAGATTTGCATCCTTGCTTGGGCGCGATCAATGAGCTTTCACTTTGGCAATTGCCACTTGATTCCTTGTCCATTCATTAGCATATCTGTCATGAATAAAAACATCACGTATGTCAATCACATGAGAGTGGAAGATATCAATGACTAATAGTGTTTAGTCATTATCAAAACCAAGAAACTCATATGACTATGGAATGATGTCGAATGACCCAAGTGACCACAGAATGACTCAAATGACCTCATGGACACAACATTCTCCCCCTTTTTGATGATGGCAACACTGTGAGTCATTATGTGATAGAAATGTCTAAAATGGCACAAGTTATAACAAATGCAACATATGAAGCTCAAGATCCATGATAGTAATAGCATGTGAAGGCAAGTATGATATGAGTGCGTTATAACAAATGCAACATATACAGCTCAAGATCCATGATAGTAATAGCATGTGAAGGCAAGTATTATATGAGTGCTATGCAATTATGCAAACCTCATCACATACACATATGAGATGCAAAGTGAACAATGGATTCTCCCCTTGGACTCTCCCCGTACACCATTCACACATCTCCCATGACAACTCACAAAGCACATAAGCTCTCCCCTTTGACAATGCGATAACGCATATAGCTCTTACAAAGGACTCACACAAAGAATTCTCCCCCTTTGCCAACAGCAAAAAAGGAGTGATAATAGTAAAATGTCTGTGAGACCATAGCTGAAAGGAGTGGAGAGCAAGCCATTATATGCAAAACTGAAGCATGCCGTGAGCAACATATATGGTTCAAAGCTAATGAAATCCGAGATCATCAACAGAGTTCGAAAAGCAGCTACATCCAAGATTTAATAGAAATGAACCAAAGGTGCATATCATGGCAGTGTTTAACCTTCCCTTATCTTATATATCCATATTCAATAACGACAAAGGCAATAACACAAAAGCATGTATTGAGGCTAAACAATCATGACTAAAGCATGGAATTTTTAGGAATTCAACAAGTTTGATTATCAATATCATTTGTATTTGAAGGCACAAGACTCATATTTTACGAGCAATCAAGTCTAGTACATGCCTCCAAGCCGTAAGAATACACGTTGTTTAGACGCCAGTATTCCTAGGAATTTGGTAAGACTGACTGTCATGTTTCAAGATGAACAGAGATAGCAAAGTCACGTCATGACATATCCTTTCTCAATTCTTTGATGAGGGGATATATTTCTCAGCAATTATGCCATTGCTCTGTCTAGAGTCCAAAAGTTTTAAGATAGAGATAACAAGAGCACATCATGACATATGCATTTGTCACTTGATTTGATGACATGACATGTTTCTCCGTGCAACAATATCATTGCTCTGTCAAATTGAATTTCAAGAATTCCAGCTCATCAAGATGTTTAAAAACAATACTAAGCCTGAGTGTATCACCAAGATGGTCATGAACTTTGATATTTCAGATATCAGGATAGTCATTCAAAGCACAATATGCAATCTCTAGTTAAGGTCTATTAAAACCACAGAACATAGATGATTTCATAACATATATTTCAGAACGTCAAGGAAATCATTAAATCTGAACCATTTTCATTGGATGGACAATCATTAGGGCATATAATAGAAAGCTCTTACACCATATGTCCATCTGTCTCATGAACTCAAACCAGACTGTGAGCCACTGAAGTGCAGTTTGCAAGAGGTTAAGAGAATCAACAAAACTCCCCCTAAGGATATGCAATGGATACGCGAAGGGGTTATGTTTGCAATGAAGTGGAATGGCGAAGGAGGTTGACCTAGTCACTCATGAAGGTAGCAGAAATGAAATGTATGACCCAACGCATGGTTGTACACTTATTAAATGCCACAGAATGAATATGCATGAATGTTGCATAAGGACAACTCCCCCTTACTATATGGCCTATATGCGACATTGACACATGGTACTTGGCGGAGGTGAAACCTCACGCATATTGAGTGCTTCGAGACAAGCATAACATGCCCTTCCATACATCAACATTTGATATACCATGGCCATGCAAGAATGATGCGACACAAACCATACAATGCATTATGAACATGAACTCAATTCATTATTATGCATCTATATGCAATGCAAAATGTCATATTGACATATCAACAATGCATGAAACACTAATATGCAAAAATACACACTAAATTGAATGTGATCATCATTTCAAATTCTTATTGGCCTGAGGTCGGCAAAGACCAAGCTCCCTTGTGAGTGTTGAAAACCTGTCATTACACAAGGGCTTGGTGAAAATATCAGCAATTTGATTTTGAGTATCAACAAAATACAGTTCAAAATTTTTCTTACCGACCTCATCTCTAATGAAGTGATGCCTAATCTCAATATGCTTAGTCCTAGAGTGCTGGACTGGATTTTTTGCAAGGTTGATAGCACTAGTGTTATCACACAGAATCGGGACACAACCAAGATCCACCAAGTAGTCTTGGAGTTGGTGTTTAATCCACAATACTTGGGTACCACAGCTCCCCGCAGCAACATATTCTGCCTCTGCGGTTGAGAGGGCAACCGAGTGTTGTTTCTTGGAAGCCCAAGAAACTAAACACCCACCTAGAAACTGACAATAGCCACTAGTACTCTTACGATTCAGCTTGCATCCAGCGTAATCCGCATCAGAATAAGATATAAGAGATAAATCACATGATGACGGATACCACAATCCCAAATCTTGAGTGCCAGCAAGATATCGAAGGATACGTTTGACGACAGTCAAATGGGATTCTCTAGGACTAGCTTGAAATATAGCACAAAGACATACACTAAACTGGATATCTGGTCGGGATGCAGTCAAATAAAGCAAAGAGCCAATCATACCTCTATAGACCTTTGCATCCACCAATTTACCATTTTCATCCAAATCCAGTGATGTTGTGGTGCTCATAGGAGTTGCAATGATTTTGCTGTTTGCCATGTCAAATCTTTTCAGCAGATCCTTGATGTATTTGGATTGATTTATGAAGCACCCATCTTCTCCTTGGTTGACCTGCAAACCGAGAAAGAATTGAAGTTCTCCCATTATGCTCATCTCAAATTCGCTAGTCATGAGGTTAGCAAATTCCTCACACATGTCAGATTTTGTAGAACCAAACATAATGTCATCAACATAAATTTGAACAATCAAGATGTTCTTACCTTGCTTCTTGGTGAAAAGTGTTTGATCTACTTTACCTCGTGTGTACCCTTTTTCAATGAGGAACGAGCTTAGTCTCTCATACCAAGCTCTTGGTGCTTGCTTAAGTCCATAAAGTGCCCTGTCTAGCTTGTATACAAAATCTGCATTGTTAGAATTCTCAAAGCCGGGGGGCTGCTCAACATAGACTTCTTCTTTGATCAAGCCATTCAAGAAAGCACTTTTGACATCCATTTGATAAAGCTTTATTCTAAGGGAGCATGCAAAGGCAAGTAGAATTCTGATGGCTTCGAGTCTAGCAACTGGGGCATAAGATTCATCAAAGTCTACCCCAAACTCTTGATTATACCCTTGATCCACCAATCTAGCCTTATTTCTTATTATCTTGCCATCATCACTTAGTTTGTTCCTAAAGACCCATTTAGTGCCTATGACAGATTGTGATGAAGGTCTAGGAACAAGATGCCAAACTTTGTTTCTCTCAAACTGGTTTAACTCGTCTTGCATTGAATTTATCTAGTTTTCATCTTCTAATGCTTCATCAATATTTTTGGGTTCATGCTGCGAGACAAGAGCAAGTTGATCTAATTCTTCCATAATTTTAAAATGTGACCTTATTCTAGGTGGGTCATTCAAGCTGCCAATGACATTTTCCAAGGGATGATCCTTAAGAATTCTAATATTTGTAGAATCGTTACCTTCCCCTGGATTTTGATCCCTTGCATTGCTTGAATCAGCTAGGTCACCATCTTCTTTTATTTCTTCTTGTGGAGGATCACTCTTGTCCTTCATACTTAGGAATTCTCCATCTTCATCATTTTTCCTACAAGAGTTATCATTGTTAGAATCATCATGATATTCATCAAAGGAAACATAGGGTGATTCTTCCACAGTTTGACTCTTGATATTGTAAATTCTATAAGCCCTAGATCTATCAGAATATCCAAGGAATATACCTTCATCGCTCTTGGGCTCGAATTTCTCTAAGTCTCTTTTGTCATTGTTGTGGATGAAGCATTTTGACCCAAACACTTTCATATGTGAGAGAGAGGGCTTTTTACCTTTCAGCAACTCATAAGGAGTCTTTTTGGTGTGTGGCCTTACCATAGAGCGGTTGATAATGTAACATGCCGAGTTTACCGCTTCGGCCCAAAACCTCCTTGGAAGTTACCGTTCAGCAAGCATGGTTCTTGCCATCTCTACAAGTGTTCGGTTTCTCCTTTCAACAACACTGTTTTGCTCCGGCATTCTTGGTGAAGAAAATCGGTGTGAAATCCCTTCGGCCCTGCAAAGGTTATACAAGTTAGCATTTTCAAATTCACCACCGTGATCAGATTGAATCTTGGAAATTTTAAACTCACCGTCCTGCTTTATCTTCATGTAGAGTGCCTGAAACTCATCAAAAGCATCATTTTTGTGTGTGAGAAAGAAAACCCATGTGAACCTAGAAAAGTCATCCACCAAGACATATCCATATTTTCTACCACTTAAGCTAGCAGTTCTGGTTGGGCCAAATAGGTCCATATGAATTAGCTCGAGTGGTTTGGATGATGTATTTTCAGATCTTCCTTTGAATGATTTTCTAGTTTGTTTACCTAGGGCACATGCATCACACAATTTATTTTCTTGTTTAAAGGATAGTTCAGGCAAACCTTTCACCATTGAATACTTCAAGAGTTTATGCAAGACATTGTAGCTAGCATGTCCTAGTCTACGATGCAATATCCATGCTAGTTAAGATTTTGGTGCAGCAAGACAAAGATTTAAATGAGCAGGATCATCTAAGTCAATCATGTAAACATTGTTAACTCTCTTACCAGAAAATTTTACTTTGTCAGATTTTGGTTCAAGAATTCTGCATTCATGAGAGTCAAATAACACTTTGTGACCCTTATCACACAATTGCCTTATACTAAGCATGTTATATTTCAATCCTTCAACTAACAACACGTTACAAAGGGAGTTGGAGAGGTTCTTACCTACATTACCTATTCCAATGATTTTTCCTTTATTGTTTCCTCCAAATGTGACATATCCTCCTTCCTTTTCCTCCAAGAGACAAAATTTTGATTTGTCTCCAGTCATGTGTCTTGAACAGTCGCTATCAAGGTACCACATGTTATGCATGGCTACAAGACATTCCTGCACAAGCAATTAAGCAATGTTGTTTGGAACCTAACCAAATTTGGGTCCCTTCAAACTTTTCAAAATTTCAAAACATGAAACTATTTATTTTGGAATCCAAACCTTCTTAACATTCATGCTTTGTTTGCTTAGAGCAGGGATTTGATTTTTCTTTTCCATCTTGGCATTCATTTTTTGTTTAGAAGCTCTTTGTTGGATTTTGTGAAAGTTTGAGGAGGTCTGCTTCTTAAACCATTGAGGCCGTTGGTTGGTTTTGGGTTGAAACTGATTATTTTGCCACCTATGGGATTGATGAACACAGAAATCACAATTTTCCCAAAGATATGGTGATGCTGGCCTATATGAGTGTGCAATCCAATTGTGGTGAAATCTGGAAGGTTGAGCATGCAATGGCCAAGGAAGTGTTGACCTATGCTGCGGGGAAGGTCGACCTTTCTTAGGTTTTTGGACAGGCTTTTTGGGAATGTTGGTGACTGCCTCTTCAATCTTTTCTTTCCCTTTCTCCTTTTATTTTTGCTGGTTTTGTGTGGGAGTTGTGTTTGAGGTGGAAGCTTCGGAAGATGAAACAAATGTGACAGTTTTTAGCCCAATTGGCCTTTTGTTTGTTGGTTCAAAATCCAACCCTTCCTTGTTGAAGTTCATTCTAGTACCTAGTAATGCATGTAGGTTTTCTCTTCCATCCACAAATTTTTCTAAAGATTGTTGTTTGTCCTTTAACTCTTTTTGTAGGTTTTCAGTATTTTGCAAGAGTTGAGTGTTGACATGTTTGACAGCTTCATACTTCTCATTGCTTAATTTGCTATCCTTTTCATAGGTTTGCATTTTGAGTTTCATGCTGTCAATCTCATTTCTCAAATTTTCATTTTCAGTTTCCAAGTCAGCCATTTCTTTTCTTCCTTCCTCCAAATTCTCAATCATTTTCTTAAGATCTTCAATTTCAGTTTCAAGTAGAGCATTCTTATCATTCATATCATGATCATGCACAAATGAGTTAATTCTCTTTTTTAATGATTTATTCTCCTTTTTGTACATTTCATATTTTTCCATGAGTTGTATATATGCATCCTCCCAATCATCAATTGTATAATATTCAAATGGAGAATTTACCTCAGTTTCTTCATCACCTTTGGCCATAAGGCAAAAATCTTCTTTTTCTTTATCCGAGGAGCTAGTTCCGTCATCACTTTCCTCTTCATCGCTCCATGTGGACACCATGGCCTTGTTCTTCTTCTTGCCCTTCCATTTTTCAGATTTTCTGAATCTGTCGGGACAATCATTCTTGAAATGCCCTGGTTTGTTGCAAGAATAGCAAATGATTTTATCAGATTTCTTAGAATTTTCAGAATTAGATCTGAAACCATTTCTTACCTTTGACCTTCCTCTCATGAAGCTCTTACCTTCCTTTCTCAAGAATTTCTTGAACTTACGTGTGAGCATGGCTACATCATCCTCATCTCGCTCACTTGTCGAATCCTCACCTTCATCAGAAGAGCCTTGACCGCTGGGTCCTGCTTTAAGAGCTAGGGACTTCTTCTTAGGTGCCTCAGTCTCTTTGTTCTTGAGGTTGATCTCATAGGTCATCAATGACCCAATGAGTTCATCTACCTTGGTAGTTGCAAGATCTCTCGATTCTTCAACCACGGTAGCCTTTGTGTGCCATGCTGGAGTTAACGATCTGAGAATTTTCCTTACAATTTCTTGCTCTGAATATTTCTTTCCCAAATCAGTTAAACTATTAGTAAGCACAATCAATCGAGCATACATATCTTGAATTGATTCATCAGGCTTCATGCGGAACATTTCATATTCAGAAACTAAAATGTTGGCTTTTGTTTCTCGTACCTGAGAGGTTCCTTCGTAGATTACCTCTAGCTTGTCCCAGATTAGTTTTGCAGATGCGCAGGTAGCTACTCTTGAGAATTCAACTGGATGGAGTGAGCATTGCATGATGTGTTTGGCACTCCAGTTGATAGTGGATTACCTTATCTGTTCTTTGGTCCACAAGTCCTCATTATCCGTAAGCTCATACGGACCTTTGCAGATCACTCACCAAAGTTCGTAGTCTTGGGCACGAATGAACACCTGCATACGATGTTTCCAATAGGGATAATTAGATCCAGTGAAATAAGGAGGCCTATTCACAGAATGTCCTTCAGGTAAATAACCCTTAGACGCTGATCCACCATTTCCCTCAAGATCGTTGGACCCCATAATGAGAGATTAGGCTCTGATACCACTTGTTGTGTAGTGGACAGCGGATCTAGAGGGGAGGGATGAATAGATCTGCCCCTCTTTTCGTAATGGAACCCTCTAAATAGCTAGATAGAACAAATCGCAGCAGAATATAACTAGCTAAATGAAGGACACAACGATTTGCTTAGCAAGATGATTACTATTATATCGATTAGAACTTAAGCATGAATCTAGAACGAAACAATCACACAAACAAACCACAACACACGAGATTTTAAGGTGGTTAGACTGAATCCCCAGTCCTACGTCCACCCCTCACCAAATCTGGTGTGGCTCCACTAGTGCCACGCACTGAACCGCAAATCCGAAAGACCACCGATTATCTTCCTACTAACCGCCGGTAGGAACGTCAACACCGCAGATCGGACAACTTTCGATTGCCTTCCTACTAACCACCGGTAGGGACGATCTTCAGTTCCAAATATTTGAATGAAATGGAAAAGAACAAGTATGAAAATACTCAAACAAGATATGAAATATGTTCAAAGAGAAAAGATCTTGTCTGAGTTTGCTGGAGCTTGAATCTGATGCTTCACTTGGCTTGGAGTTGATCTCCTCTTGAAGTAGCTTGAATCACTTGGAGATATGATGAAGAACTTCTTCCCGGAGTACTGTTCACAGCTACAGTACTCGAACTCCTCTCCCTTGAACACACCCTTGTAGCCTCCTTTGATCTCCCTTATTAGCCTTTCTTGCTTCTAATCTTCCTTGGAGGTTGCTGGATTGAGATATGAACTTGAATCACCTTGAGTTGATGGAGAGAGTGTTGGATGTAGCTTTGATCTTCCTTTTGATCCTCTTGAGTTGATGAAGAGGAAGAAGGATGCAGTTTAGATCACCTTTGAACCCCTTGATTGCTTCTTCATCCTTAGAGGCTGAGATGGCTTCAGATCTGGACTTGAATGCCTTGGAATGGATGAAGAACTCCTTCCCGAAACACTGTTCACGGAGGTGCTACAGTACCTCGAAAATGGCCTCCCTTGATCTCTCTTGAAACATTGAAGCATTAGAGTTTCTAACCCCTCAAGTGTTAGTTTTATAGACCTTGAATGGTCCATAGACACCCTCCAGACCAGATCCATAAATCATGGAAGATTAGGTAAGGTTTGATTAAAAAAATCCATGGAAAGGGGCTGGCCACAAGGTGGAATTCGAAGTCAAACAAGGCTGCATCGGGGCTGGCGGTCGACCTGCAGCTCTTGGCGATCGACCGCTACTGTGAAACCTACAAACGAGCGGTCCCTGTGATTTCCGGTCGACCGCCAGCTGAAACACATGTAGACTGGCGATCCCTGGCTGGGGCGGTCGACCGCCCCTGTGCTGGCGGTCGACCGCCAGCTGGGTAGAACCCGGGCTTGCCCGGGTCGGTCCGTTAAGTCTTGAACTCCGTCATTCAACTCCATTAGCAGCCCGTGCATGTTTGTGGCATCGCCCTTGATAGTCTAGAAGGTATCAACTGAGTCTTTAACCTTGGATTCTCTTGGCTATACTTCTTTGTGCATTGACCTTGGATGAGTGACGAGCCGAATATGAAATGTCGACTTTTGCTTGTAAGAGAGATGAGATTTGCATCCTTGCTTGGGCGCGATCAATGAGCTTTCACTTTGGCCATTGCCACTTGATTCCTTGTCCATTCATTAGCATATCTGTCATGAATAAAAACATCACGTATGTCAATCACATGAGAGTGGAAGATATCAATGACTAATAGTGTTTAGCCATTATCAAAACTAAGAAACTCATATGACTATGGAATGATGTCGAATGACCCAAGTGACCACAGAATGACTCAAATGACCTCATGGACACAACAACAGCAAGCTATGGTGCTCAGCGGTAAGTAAGCTGTGAAGCTCAGCTGTTTGTAGGGATTTCATCCCCGAAGCTGTGGATCAGCGGAGTTCAAGCTGTTTGGCAGCGGAAGCCTTACTCAGTTGAGTAAAGGGTGGACATATATCTCAAGCTCGAGATCGAACCACCTTAAAAATTGATCTGTCTTGTGTGTGATTGAATATCAGTTCATTACTTCGTCTAGATGAATACTTAAAATCGTATATGGCAAATCCTTGACTATTTTGATATATTCATCTGTGACCTCCGCCGAGTATCTACTTTGGTTGATTGATAGTCAACTAAAATTGTTTGTGCTAGTTCATTATAATCTAATATTATCCTGAATTATTTTAAAATTTCTCAATCTTATATCTGATCTGTTGTCGGTAACTCAGTGGTATATAAAAAGTACTCAGTCTGAAGGATAGATTACGTTTATCTGGAAAACTAACCCTTGTGTGAGGAGTTTTTCGAATCAAACCTCTGCCAGGTACTATACTGAGTTGACTGATCTATTGACTTTGGAGTTTTCAGTAATTGACAGCTATTCCATAGTAGATTTCCTTGTGGTTAATTCAAACTATTTTTAGTGGTTTTGTTCACAGTAGTTTCTTTTAATTCCGCATTCGCATTAACTGTTGTAGAATCAAAATTTGGGGTAGATCTATTCACCCCCCCACTAGATCTATAATTCATCCGATCTCACATAAATCGCAAGAAGACAAAGGATACGGGGCTTGGACTAGCTCGCTAGTTGATGAGTGCTTCATTTTATGTCATAATTTGCATCACATTCATCATTTTTGAGCATTTAATAAGTCTAGTTGTGCATATAATAAGGTTAAAATCTCATTGTCATCATTTTCTGAGTTTGCATTATTTTATCATCTTTTTGAGTGAAAATGGCCATATGAGAAACATTCAAGAATTTGCATAATTATTTGAAAGTCATTTTTGGATGAAATATGTTAATATTTTAAATTTTTTGAATTTTCAGGAAATGGCGATCGAGTTCAAGGCGCTATTTAATGAACGCCCTTCTGAGAGGGCGCATATTCAACATACGGCGACACAAGGCCAGGCATCAATTCATTTGAAGAAAATAAGAAAAATAAGGGAAAAAAGAAATAACGACCGCACGAGTGGGCGCTAATTCATTTATGAGAAAAATTATTTACCAGATATTTGGAAAATAAAAAAATAAAAAAAATGAATGAACGACCGTTTGTGCGAGCGTCATTTCAAATAACGCCGGGATGGTGGTCGCTATTTCAATTTGAAGCAGAAACAGAACAGAACGTCCTGATTACCATATTTTGAGCTTATACATGATCAATCTGTGGAAAGGAGGACTCTAATATTGGAAGGAGTCTTGATTTAATCAACCCTCACTGCTGGAAATTCGGATTTGGGAGGATTTAGGAAGTCCACGATCGTAGAAGGTCTCTCCACTATAAATAGGTGTTGTGTGCGACCATAGGGGGAGGATTCACCTTTCTTCTAGCCTCATTTTCATGCACTTATAGTTCTCATTTTAAATATCTTTCTTCTGTAAAGTTGTTCATTTTTAAGTCTTCTAAAAATTCTTCCTCATCATCTTCTTCTAATTCTCCACCGTTTTTAAGTTATTCCTACTTTTTCAAGCATCTATCTCTGCATTTTTACTGTTCATGCGTTTTTATAAACTCTCTTCTTTCTTATTTTTCTCCCCCTTCTGATTCTCATCCCTCTCTTAGTTCTTCACAAACGTTGTGCGTTTTTGAAAGTTCTTCAACTTCTTCTTCTACCTCTTCTTCCAATTATTCCTCGTTTTCAAGTCATTTACTATTTTCTAAAGTTCATATTTTTAGGGCTTTCACTGTTCATCCGCGCACCACCTCCTATTCTTTCTAGTTTTTCACCCTCTTCCACTCCTCTTTGTAATCTGTGTTCTTCATCAAAGTTCCTCGTTTTTCAAATATCTACAATTTCTAGTTCTTTACCTTCTTCTAATTCTTCTTGGTTTGAAAGATATTTTCAGATTTTTAACTAGCTGTCCTAGTTTTTTTCTGCACTATTCATCCACGACCAACCTCTGTTCTTTTGTGTTTTTCTCATTCTCCCTTTTGTTTTCTGTCTTTGAGGTCTTCACCAACCTTCTTCGTCTTCTCAACCTCTACAACTTTCATGTTTTTCACTTTTCACAACTCCTTCTGATTTTAACGATATCCTCTCATATCTCAAGGTGGATCTTCACCCATTGGTCCTCTCACGGCGTCGGCATCCATGGCGAGGCGAACTTCATCCAAGGCTTGGCACGGGGGCAGCGCTATTCTTCATCCATTGACTATATTTTCTTCTATTTTCTCTTTGATATTCCCATGTTGTAATTTTGATTTTCATAGTGTGACTTTCCATTTTCATCTTAATGAAGTTCATCATTTGAATAAATTATGGTGTTTTCCTCTTTCTATCTCCTCCAATTTCTCTTCTTAAACCCTCTCATCTTCTTTAATTAGTTTTCATGGAGTTTATTTTTCTTAATTTTAATCTCACTCAAAATTTGATTTTCAAAGCATAAGGATATTTTTCCAACTTATTCAAATAAGGATTTTTCCTCCTCGTAGGATCGACTCCACTTACCATTATATATTTAATTTTCTAATATTTAAAAGTGAGTGAGTGCGATTATTTTGAAAATATGGCACAGTTTTCTTAACGACACTACTTGATGCGCATCAATTTTTGGCGTCGTTGCTGGGGAGGAAATAAATTTTATGTTGAGAAATTCCTTGTGTTTGATCTGTATATAGTTTTACTTATTTTTATATTTTTTTTATTTTAAAGGAAAAATCAATAAATTAAAAATTTTAAAAATCACCGAAATTCGGACCTACATATTTCCAGGAAATAATCTGTCGCATAAAGCTGAAAATCAGAAATTCGGAGAAATTTAAGCGTCACTAAAGGTCAGTATACGTAGGAAAAGGTCCTTTTTGTGAAATTCCAAAAAATTTTGAAAAATTTTAAAAAAATCAAAAATACATAAAACTCCAAAAATATGACTTTAGATGTCACTTTGTAGTAATTTTGCGTATTTTTTGGTATTTTTAGTTGATAGTTTTTTTTCTTTGTATCACTTTTTAAAAATTCAAAAAAAATCAAAAAATAAAAAAACAGAAAAACTTTATTTCATGCAAGCATATCTTCATCTTAGTTGCATTATTTTCATGCATTTTACATTTTAGTTGATTTATTATTTACTTGCATCATTATTTGAAATTTTTTTTTCTCTTCTCATCTATTTTCCCTTCTTAAGGGCATTAGGATCTTTACACCATTCTTGGATTTGGAAGGTCACTCCATTGAGCATTTCTTCTCTTTGGACTTGAAATTCCATCTACAAGACTCTCATAAGTCCCCGCACCCGTGGATTCTCTCACAGACGTCGGGCCGGTTGTACCACGAAGCACCTTGGAGTTAGAGTGCCCTTAGAAGATTTTTCAAAAAGAAAATAAAAAAAATAACAAAAAAATCATCATTCTTGCATTCATATAGTTAATCCTTGCATTTGCATAGTCTAGTTAACCCATAACCCATTCATATAGGGATTCATTGCATTTTGAAAAAATCATCATTACCTTTTGGGCCCTTTGCATTGCATGCAAGGTAGGAGATCCCTCCACCCCCATTTGATAGGACCCATTAGTGAAATTGAAAGGTTAGTGCATTCTAGACCACAACTTCAACCTAACCTTATGGCAGATCAAAATCAAAACCAAGCTCCTAAGCAAATGAAGGATTATTTTATGCCTAATCAATATCAGGCATCCTTCTATGTTCAAGCACCTCAGAACCAGGCGGTTCAGTATGAGATTAAGTCTAGTACCATCCAGATGTTGCCATCATTCTATGGAAACCCTAATGAAGATCCTTATAAACATCTAGATGAGTTCCTCCAGATATGTTCCACTGTCAAAATCTAAAACTTCTCAGATGATGTCCTTAAGCTTACTCTCTTCCCATTCTCCCTTAAGGACAAAGCAAAATATTGGTTGGGAGCCTTGGGTAGAACGATTGATACATGGGGAGAGATGCAGAAAGAGTTTTTGAAAAAGTTTTACCCCATTGGTAGGACAAATACCATGAGAAGGGCCATCACTAGATTTACACAAAACCTTGGGGAACAAATTCATGAGGCCTGGGATAGGTTGAAAGATTTATTGAGAAAATGCCCCCATCATAGCCTATCTAGATGGCAAATTGTGCAAGTATTTTATGAGGGATTAACGAAAAATTATAAACAAATGGGGGATGCAATTGTCTTAACTATAGATTTGGAATTACACATGCACAAGTGCTTTTGAACTTTGATTTGTATTCTTAAGCCATGTGCTTTAATTTCCAATCTAAGGCTAGTATGAGCATTAATGATTCTGGATTTTTAATCCTTAGTTAATTCTATGAAGGGAGAGCTGGATATAAGAGTATGATCTTTATGAACTCTTGTTCATCCTTAATTTTGATTTAATTACATTGCTAAGGGATTAGCAATGAGTAAACATTTATCATCTTTGAACATTTAATAAGTCTAGTTGTGCATATAATAAGGTTAAAATCTCATTCTCATCATTTTCTGAGTTTGCATTATTTTATCATCTTTTTTAGTGAAAATGGCCATACGATAAACATTCAAGAATTTGCATAATTATTTGAAAGTCGTTTTTGGATGAAATATGTTGATATTTTAAATTTTTAAATTTTCAGGAATGGCGACCGAGCTTAGGGCGCTATTTAATGAACGCCCTTCTGAGAGGGCGCATATTTAAGATACGGCGACACAAGGCCAGGTATTGATTCATTTGAAGAAAATAAGAAAAATAAGGAAAAAAGAAAGAAATAATGAGTGCGCGAGCGGACGCTAATTCATTTATGAGGAAAATTATTTACCAAATATTTAAAAAAAATGGAAAAAAGAATGAACGACCGTTTGTGCGGTCATCATTTCAAATAACGCCCGGATGGTGGTCGCTATTTCAGTTTGAAGCAGAAACGGAACAGAACGTCCTGATTGCCATATTTTGAGCTTATCCATGATCAATCTGTGGAAAGGAAGACTCTAATACTGGAAAGAGTCTTGATTTAATCAACCCTCACTGCTGGAAATTCGGATTTGAGAGGATTTGGGAAGTCCACGATCGTAGAAGGTTTCTCATCTATAAATAGGTGTTGTGTGCTACCATAGGGGGAGGATTCGCCTTTCTTCTAGCCTATGTTTCATGCACTTCTAGTTCTCGTTTTAAATTTCTTTCTTCTGCAAAGTTGTTTGTTTTTAAGTCTTATAAAAATTCTTATTCTTCATCTTCTTCTAATTCTCCACTGTTTTTAAGTTATTCCCAATTTTTCAAGCATCTATCTCTGTATTTTTACTATTGACGCATTTTTATAAACTCTATTCTTTCTTATTTTTCTCCCCCTTCGGATCCTCGTCTCTCTCTGCATTCTTCACAAAAGTTGTGTGTGTTTGAAAGTTCTTCAACTTCTTCTTATACTTCTTCTTCCAATTCATCCTCGTTTCCAAGTTATTTATTATTTTCTAAAGTTCAGATTTTTAGGGCTTTCACTGTTCATCCGCGCACCACCTGCTGTTCTTCCTAATTTTTCACCCTCTTCCACTCCTATTTTTAATCTATGTTCTTCAACAAAGTTCCTTGCTTTTCAAAGGTCTACAACTTCTCTTTCTTCACCTTCTTCTAATGCTTCTTGGTTTGAAAGATATTTTTAGATTTTTACCTAGCTATCCTGGTTTTTTTCTGCACTGTTCATCCGCGACCAACTTCTGTTCTTTTGTATTTTTATCCATCTTTCTTTTGTTTTATGTCTTTGAGGTCTTCACAAACCTTCTTCGTCTTCTCAACCTCTACAACTTTCATGTTTTTCACTTTTCCCAATTCCTTCTGATTTTAAAGATATCCTCTTCTCAATCACCCTCTGTTTATGTTTTAATTTTCCATTATGTTCCCTCCACCGAACCTCCCTCTTTCTCGCTTTCTCTCTTTTCAAAATACACCACACACACATATGTTTCGACAGTGAATTTCTTCTTCCTTTTATCTTCCCCTTTCTCTATTTTTCCTCTCATATCCCAAGGCGGATCTTCACCCATTGTTCCTCTCACGACGTTGGCATCCATGGCGGGGCGAACTCAAGGTTTGGCACGGGGGCAGTGCTATTCTTCATCCATTGGCTATATTTTCTTCTCTTTTCTCTTTGATATTCTCATGTTATAATTTTGATTTTCATAGTGTGACTTTCCACTTTCATCTTAATGAAGTTCATCATTTGAGTAAATTATGGTGTTTTCCTCTTTCTATCTCCTCAAATTTCTCTTCTTAAACCCTCTTATCTTCTTTAATTAGTTTTCATGAAGTTTATTTTTCTTAGTTTTAATCTCACTCAAAATTCGATTTTCAAAGCATAAGGATATTTTTCCAACTTACTCAAAGAAGGATTTTTCTTCCTCGTGGGATCGACTCCACTTACCACTATATATTTGATTTTTCAATATTTAAAAGTGAGTGTGATTATTTTGAAATTACGGCACGGCTTTCTTAACGATACTAGTCGGTGCGCATCAATTTTTGGCACCGTTACCGGGGAGAAAATTAATTTTTATGTTGGAAAATTCCTTGTGTTTGATTTGTATATAGTTTTACTTCTTTTTCTGTATTTTTTATTTTACAGGAAAAATCAAAAAAATCAAAAAATCATTGAAATTCGGACCTACATATTCCCAGGAAATAATCTGTCGCATAAAGTTGAAAATCAGAAATTCTGAGAAACTTAAGCGTCACTAAAGGTCAGTATACGTTGGAAAATATCCTTTTTTGTGAAATTTTGAAAAATTTTAAAAAATTTTGAAAAAATCTGAAAAATGCTAAAAAAATCAGAAATACATAAAACTCCAAAAACATGATTTTAGATGTCACTTTGCAGTAATTTTGCGTATTGTTTGGTATTTTTAGTTGATAGTTTTTTTTCTTCATATCGCTTTTTGAAAATTCAAAAAGAAAATCAGAAAATAGAAAAACAGAAAAAAATTATTTCATGCTAGCATATCTTCATCTTAGTTGTATTATTTTCATGCATTTTACATTTTAGTTGATTTCTTATTCACTTGCATCATTATTTGAAATTTTTTTTCTCTCTTCTCATCTATTTTCCCTTCTTAAGGGCATTAGGATCTTTACACCCTTCTTTGATTTGGAAGGACACTCCATTGAGCATTCCGTCTCTTTGGACTTGAAATTCCATCTCCAAGACCTCCATAAGTCTTCGCACCCGTGGATTACCTCACGGATGCCGGGCCGGTTGTACCATCAAGCATCTTGGAGTTAGAGTGCCCTTAGAAGGTTTTTCAAAAAGGAAAAAAAATAAAAAAAATCATCATTCTTGCTTTCATATAGTTAATCCTTTCATTTGCATAGTCTAGTTAACCTATAACCCATTCATATAGGGATTCATTGCATTTTAAAAAAATCATCATTACCTTTTGGGCCCTTTGCATTGCATGCAAGGTAGGAGATCCCTCCACCCCAATTTGATAGGACCCATTAGTGAAATTGAAAGGTTAGTGCATTCTAGACCACAACTTCAACCTAACCTTATGGCAGATCAAAATCAAAACCAAGCTCCTAAGTAAATGAAGGATTATTTTATGCCTAATCAATATCAGGCATCCTTTTATGTTCAAGAACCTCAGAACCGGGCGGTTCAGTATGAGATTAAGACAGTACCATCCAGATGTTGCCATCATTCTATGGAAACCCTAATGAAGATCCTTATAAACATCTAGATGAGTTCCTCCAGATATGTTCCACTGTCAAAATCCAAAACTTCTCAGATGATGTCCTTAAGCTTACTCTCTTCCCATTCTCCCTTAAGGACAAAGTAAAATATTGGTTGGGAGCCTTGGGTAGAATGATTGATACATGGGGAGAGATGCAGAAAGAGTTTTTGAAGAAGTTTTACCACATTGGTAGGACTAATACCATGAGAAGGGCCATCACTGGATTTACACAAAACCCTGGGGAACAAATTCATGAGGCCTGGGATAGGTTGAAAGATTTATTGAGAAAATGCCCCCATCATGGCCTATCTAGATGGCAAATTGTGCAAGCATTTTATGAGAGATTAACGAAAAATTATAAACAAATGGGGGATGCAATTGTCTTAACTACAGATTTAGAGATACACATGCACAAGTGCTATTGAACTTTGATTTGTATTCTTAAGTCATGTACTTTAATTTCCAATCTAAGGCTAGTATGAGCATTAATGATTCTGGATTCCTAATCCTTAGTTGATTCTATGAAGGGAGAGCTAGATATAAGAGTATGATCTTTATGAACTCTTGTTCGTCCTTAATTTTGATTTAATTGCATTGCTAAGGGACTAGCAATGAGTAAGTTGGGGAGTGTGATGAGTGCTTCATTTTATGTCATAAGTTGTATCACATTTACCATTTTTGAGCATTTAATAAGTCTAGTTGTGCATATAATAAGGTTAAAATCTCATTCTCATCATTTTCTGAGTTTACATTATTTTATCATCTTTTTTAGTGAAAATGGCCATACGAGAAACATTCAAGAATTTACATAATTCTTTGAAAGTCATTTTTGGATGAAATATGTTGATATTTTAAATTTTCTAAATTTTCAAGAAATGACGACCGAGCTCAGGGCGCTATTTAATGAACGCCCTTCTAAGAGGGCGCATATTTAAGATACGGCGACACAAGGCCAAGCGTCAATTCATTTGAAGAAAATAAAAAAATAAGGAAAAAAAAGAAATAACGACCGCGCGAGCGGACGTTAATTCATTTATGAGGAAAATTATTTACCAGACATTTGAAAAATAAAAAAATGAAAAAAAGAATGAACGATCGTTTGTGCGGTCGTCATTTCAAATTACGCCCGGATGGTGGTCGCTATTTCAGTGCGAAGCAGAAACAGAACAGAACGTCCTAATTACCATATTTTGAGCTTATCCATGATCAATCTATGGAAAGGAGGACTCTAATACTGGAAGGAGTCTTGATTTAATCAACCCTCACTGCTGGAAATTCGGATTTGGAAGGATTTGTGAAGTCCACGATCGTAGAAGGTATCTTCACTATAAATAGGTGTTGTGTGCGACCATAGGGGGAAGATTCACCTTTCTTCTAGCCTCTTTATCATGCACTTCTAGTTCTCGTTTTAAATTTCTTTCTTCTGCAAAGTTGTTTTTTTTTTTAAGTCTTATAAAAATTCTTATTCTCCATCTTCTTCTAATTCTCCACTGTTTTTAAGCTATTCCCAATTTTTCAAGCATCTATCTCTGCATTTTTACTGTTCACGTGTTTTTTTATAAACTCTATTCTTTCTTATTTTTCTCCCCCTTCTGATCCTCATCTCTCTCTCTGTTCTTCACAAAAGTTGTGCATTTTTGAAAGTGCTTCAACGTCTTCTTCTACCTCTTATTCCAATTCCTCCTTGTTTTCAAATTATTTACTGTTTTCTAAAGTTCAAATTTTTAGGGCTTTCACTGTTCATCTGCGCACCACCTTATGTTTTTCCTAGTTTTTCACCCTCTTCCACTCCTATTTTTAATGTGTTCTTCATCAACGTTCCTTGCTTTTCAAAGATCTACAACTTCTCTTTCTTCACCTTCTTCTAATTCTTCTTGTTTTGAAAGATATTTTCATATTTTTAAATAGATATCCTGGTTTTTTCCTGCACTGTTCATCTGCGACCAACCTCTGTTCTTTTATGTTTTTCTCCATCTTTCTTTTGTTTTCTATCTTTGATGTCTTCATCAACCTTCTTCGTCTTCTCAACCTCTACAACTTTCATATTTTCCACTTTTTCCAATTCTTTCTGATTTTAAAGATATCCTCTTCCCAATCACCCTTTGTTTTTGTTTTAATTTTTCATTATGTTCTCTCCACCAAACCTCCCTCTTTCTCTTTTTCTCTCTTTCTCTCTTTTCAAAATACACCACACACACATATGTTTCCACAGTGAATTTCTTCTTCCTTCTCTCTTCCCCTTTCTCTATTTTTCCTCTCATATCCCAAGGCGGATCTTCACCCATTGGTCCTCTCACGGCATCGGTATCCAAGGCGGGGCGAACTTCATCCAGGGCTTGGCACGGGGGCGGGGTGAACTTTATCCAAGACTTGGCACGGGGGCGGCACTATTCTTCATCCATTGGCTATATTTTCTTCTCTTTTCTCTTTGATATTCCCATATTGTAATTTTGATTTTCATAGTGTGACTTTCCACTTTCATCTTAATGAAGTTCATCATTTGAGTAAATTATGGTGTTTTCCTTTTTCTATCCCCTCCAATTTCTCTTCTTAAACCCTCTCATCTTCTTTAATTAGTTTTCATGCAGTTTATTTTTCTTAGTTTTAATCTAACTCAAAATTTAATTTTCAAAGCATAATGATATTTTCCAACTTACTCAAATAAGGATTTTTCCTCCTCGTGGGATCGACTCCACTTATCACTATATATTTGATTTTCTAATATTTAAAAGTGAGTGAGTGCGATTATTTTAAAATTGTGGCACGGGTTTCTTAACGATACTAATCGGTGCGCATCATTTTATGTCATAAGTTGTATCACATTTATCATCTTTGAGCATTTAATAAGTCTAGTTGTGCATATAATAAGTTTAAAATCTCATTTTCATCATTTTCTGAGTTTGCATTATTTTATCATCTTTTTTAGTGAAAATGGCCATATGAGAAATATTTAAGAATTTGCACAATTATTTGAAAGTCATTTTTAGATGAAATATGTTGATATTTTAAATTTTCTGAATTTTTAGGAAATGGCGACTGAGCTCAGGGCGCTATTTAATGAACACCCTTTTGAGAGGGTGCATATTCCAGATACGACGACACAAGGTAAGGCGTCAATTCATTTGAAGAAAATAAGAAAAAAGGGAAAAAAAGAAATAACGACCGCCCGAGCGGGCACTAATTCATTTATGAGGAAAATTATTTACCAGATATTTAGAAAATAAAAAATGATAAAAAGAATGAACGACCGTTTCTGCGGTCGTCATTTCAAATAACGCCCAGACGGTGGTCGCTATTTCAATTTGAAGCAGAAACAGAACAGAACGTCTTGATTGCCATATTTTGAGCTTATCCAAGATCAATCTGTGTAAAGGAGGACTCTAATACAGGAAGGAGTCTTGATTTAATCAACCCACACTGCTGGAAATTCGGATTTGGGAGGATTTAGGAAGTCCACGATCGTAGAAGGTCTCTCCACTATAAATAGGTGTTGTGTGCGACCATAGGGGGAGGATTCACCTTTCCTCTAGCCTCTTTTTCATGTACTTCTAATTCTCCTTTTAAATTTCTTTATTCTATAAAGTTGTTCATTTTTAAGCCTTCTAAAAATTATTCTTCTTTATCTTCTTATAAGTCTCCACCGCTTTTAAGCTATTCCCAATTTTTTAAGCATCTGTCTCTGCGTTTTTACTGTTCACGCGTTTTTTATAAACTCTATTCTTTCTTATTTTTCTCCCCCTTCTGATCCTCATCTCCCTCTGCGTTCTTCACAAAAGTTGTGCATTTTTAAAAGTTCTTCAACTTCTTATTCTACCTCTTCTTCCAATTCTTCATCATTTCCAAGTTATTTACTGTTTTCTAAAGTTCAACTTTTTAGGGCTTTCACTGTTCATCCGTGCATCACCTCCTATTCTTCCTAGTTTTTCACCCACTTCCACTCCTCTTTTTAATCTGTGTTCTTCATCAAAGTTTCTTGCTTTTTAATGATCTACAACTTCTCTTTCTTCACCTTCTTCTAATTTTTCTTGGTTTGAAAGATATTTTCAGATTTTCAACTAGCTATCCTGATTTTTTTCTGCACTATTCATTTGCGACCAACCTCTATTATTTTGTGTTTTTCTCCATCTTTCTTTTGTTTTATACCTTCGAGGTCTTCACCAACCTTCTTCGTCTTCTCAACCTCTATAACTTTCATGTTTTGCACTTTTCCCAATTCCTTCTGATTTTAAAGATATCCTCTTCCCAATCACCCTCTATTTCTATTTTAATTTTTCATTATGTTCTCTCCACCGAACCTCCCTCTTTCTCTCTTTCTCTCTTTTCAAAATACACCACACACACATATGTTTCCACAGTGAATTTCTTCTTCCTACTATCTTCCCCTTTCTCTATTTTTCCTCTCATATCCCAAGGCGGATCTTCACCCATTGGTCCTCTCACGACGTCGGCATCCAAGGCGGGGCAAACTTCATCCAGGGTCTAGCACGGGGGTGGGGCGAACTTCATCCATGGCTTGGCACGGGGGTGGCGCTATTCTTCATCCATTGGTTATATTTTCTCCTCTTTTCTCTTTGATATTCCCATGTTGTAATTTTGATTTTCATAGTGTGACTTTCCACTTTCATCTTAATGAAGTTCATCATTTGAGTAAATTATGGTATTTTTCTCTTTCTATCTCCTCCAATTTCTCTTCTTAAACCTTCTCATCTTCTTTAATTAATTTTCATGTAGTTTATTTTTCCTAGTTTTAATCTAACTCAAAATTCAATTTTCAAAACATAAGGATATTTTTCCAACTTACTCAAATAAGGATTTTTTCTCCTTGTAGGATCAACTCCACTTACCACTATATATTTAATTTTTCAATATTTAAAAGTGAGTGAGTGCGATTATTTTAAAATTGTGGCACGACTTTCTTAACGACACTAGGCGGTGCGCATCATTTTATGTCATAAGTTGTATCACATTTATCATATTTGAGCATTTAATAAGTCTAGTTGTGCATATAATAAGGTTAAAATCTCATTTTCATCATTTTCTGAGTTTGCATTATTTTATCATCTTTTTTAGTGAAAATGGCCATATGAGAAACATTCAAGAATTTACACAATTATTTGAAAGTCATTTTTGGATGAAATATGTTAATATTTTAAATTTTTTGAATTTTCAAGAAATGGCGACCGAGCTTAGGGCGTTATTTAATGAACGCCCTTCTGAGAGGGCTCATATTCAAGATATGACGACACAAGGCCAGGTGTCAATTCATTTGAAGAAAATAATGGGAAAAGGAAAAAAAGAAATAAGGACCGCGCGAGCGGACGCTAATTCATTTATGAGGAAAATTATTTACCAGATATTTAGAAAATAAAAAAATGAAAAAAAGAATGAACACCCGTTTGTGCGGTCGTCATTTCAAATAACGCCCGGACGGTGGTCGCTATTTTAGTTTGAAGCAGAAACGGAACATAACGTCCTGATTGCCATATTTTGAGCTTATCCATGATCAATCTGTGGAAAGGAGGACTCTAATACTGGAAGGAGTCTTGATTTAATCAATCCTCACTGCTGGAAATTCAGATTTGGGAGGATTTGGAAAGTCCACGATCGTAGAAGGTCTCTCCACTATAAATAGGTGTTGTGTGCGACCATAGGGGGAGGATTCACCTTTCTTCTAGCCTCATTTTCATGCACTTCTAGTTCTCATTTTAAATTTCTTTCTTCCATAAAGTTGTTCATTTTTAAGTCTTCTAAAAATTCTTCTTCTTCATCTTCTTCTAATTCTTCACCGTTTTAAGCTATTCCCAATTTTTCTAGCATATGTCTCTGTAGTTTTACTGTTCATGCGTTTTTTATAAACTCTGTTCTTTCTTATTTTTTTCCCCTTCTGATCCTCATCTCCCTCTGCGTTCTTCACAAAAGTTGTGCGTTTTTGAAAGTTCTTCAACTTTTCCTTCTACCTCTTCTTCCAATTCTTCTTCGTTTTCAAGTTATTTACTGTTTTCTAATGTTCAGATTTTTAGGGCTTTCACTGTTCATCTGCGCACCACCTCTTGTTCTTTCTAGTTTTTCACCCTCTTCCACTCCTCTTTTTAATCTGTGTTTTTCATCAAAGTTCCTCGTTTTTTTTAGATCTACGTTTTCTTCTTCTTTATCTGCTTCCAATTCCTTTTCGTTTGTAAGATATTTTTAGTTCTTCAATGTTATGTCCTGGGTTTTTGCACTATTCATCAACGCCGATAAGTTCTGTTCATCTTCAATTTTCACCCACTTCCTCTCGTTTTTAAACTCTGCACTCTTCAGCAATCTTCTTGGTCTTCCTCATATCTCCAACTTTCTCTTCTTCCATATTTTCTAAATATTCTCCGTTTTTAAGTTATCTCTCTTTCAATCACTCTCTGTTTTCAATATAATTTCACTTCGATTTTTCTTCTATTCTCACCACTGTGCTCTCTCCTTCTCACCCTCTTCAACTTATTTTCAAAACACACATACGAACATACATGAGTTCACAGTAAGTTCTTCTTCCCCTTCTATCCTCTTTCTCTCTTCTATTTCTTCCACACATCCAAGGCGGATTCTCTTCCATTGGTCCTCTCACGGCGTCGGATTCTAAGGCGGGGCGATCTTCATCCAAGGCTTGGCAAGGAGGCGGTGTTATTCTTCATCTTGCCTACAATTTTCTTCTCCCTTTCTCTTTATTTATGCAAGTTGTAATTTTTCTATTTTTTATAAAGTTGTACTTTCCACTATCATCTTAATGAAGTTCATCATTTGAGTAAATTGTGGTCTTTCCTCTCTCTATCTCTTCCAATTTCTCTTCTTAAACCCTCTCATCTTCTTTAATTAGTTTTCTGGCCCTTTATTTTTTTTAGTTTTAATCTCACTCAAAATTCAGTTTTCAAAGCATAAGGTACTTTTCTAACTTGTTAAAATAAGGATTTTTCCTCCTCGTGGGATCGACTCCGCTTACCACTATATATTTGATTTTTTAATCTTTAAAGTGAGTGAGTGCGCATATTTTTTAAAATTGTGGCACAGATTTCTTAACGACATTAGTCGGTGCGCATCAATTTTGGCGCCGTTGCCGGAGAGCTTTTATGAGTAAAAGTGAAGATGAAGCTTATGAATTGTTTGAAATGTTAAGTGAAAATTCTATTAGTCATGCTTCACTTTCTTCTTATGAAAGAATGATTGGACCATCTAAAAAGGGTGGGCTTTATGAAGTTAAAAGTCATGGAGATTTTGAGAATAAGCTGGATATTAATGCGCTTGCGCAAAAGTTGAATAAAGTGGACTTGTTGGCGCAAAAGATAGAGAAGGTAGATTTAGTGGCTCAAAAGCTAGATCAACTTTTGTCCATGAATAGATAGGAGTCCTCTCTTCCTTCTACTCAGCCTCTCTCAGATTCAAACTTTCAAGAACTTTGTGCTTTATGTTCTAGCCCAAATCATGCTGTCATTGATTGCCCTACAGCGGCCCAACTTCCCCCGTTGATTCAAGAACAAGTCTTTGCTGCTCAGGGAGTCTCCAAGCCTAATTATGATCCATATTCTAATACTTACAACCCGGGCTGGAGGAATCACCCGAATTTTTCTTGAAAATCTCAAGCAAGTTCATCCACTCAAGTCAATCCCTCAATTCCTAAACAATCTTTTCCAGTTCCAAACCAATCTCACCAAAATTTTTCATCTCCTTTTCAACATAATCAACAACAACAACTTCCATTTCAACAATCGTCATTCCATCATGCTCAGGCCCCATATCAACTAGCTCCATCATTCCAGGGCTAATATAATCAATTTCCATCACATCGTTATCAACATCAGGCCTCGTTTCAAGCTCCTTATCAACCGGCTCCTCAACTGCACCAACCAAATTTTGAAGATAAGTTTGACCAACTTCAGCAACTTATTCTTTCTCAGCAACAATCAATTGCTAAGTTAGAAGGTCAAATAGGTCAGCTGGCGACTAGTAATATGAGGAGAGATGTTGGGCAGTTACCTAGTCAACCCATAGCTAATCCCCGCAATCAACAACCTCTGGGTTTCCAGCAAAGAGCTCCCATTCTTCCTCCTCCCAATCAGCCCAATCAACCTCAGCCCCCCCTCCTGTCATTCCTCAATTTGAGAATGCCAAATCTATCTCTACCGTTAGGAGTGGGATGGTTCTTAATGATCCATATCAGGCTAAGGATGTGGGTGGTAGTTCGGGCCAAGATGCCCAAGAGGAAAGTGATAATGAGGACGAAGAGCCAATAATTGTTCAAGAGAAAAAGAAGCCGGATGGGGGGGCGAAGACAATGGATAAAGGAAAGGTCAAGGTTGATGAAGGTTTTCAAGGATATGTTCCTAAGGTCCCTTTTCCGGATGCATTAAAGCCAAAACTCAAAAGAAGCCGGTCCAACAAGAAGAGATGTTGGAATTATTTAAGCAAGTCAATATCAATAATCCACTCTTGGATGCTATTAAACATGTGCCGGCGTATGCCAAGTTTTTAAAAGAACTTTGTACACCAAGAAGGGAGCCGAAGGCGACAACACATAAGATCCATCTATCTGAAGACGTTAGTGCTATTTTAATGAATTCTTTACCAAAGAAGTTGAAGGACCCTGGTGCTCTATTAATTTCATGTGATATAGGTGGGGTGACATTTGATAAGGCTTTGCTAGATCTTGGAGCTAGTGTTAATTTGTTACCCACCTGCATTTATGAGCAATTTGATTTAGGGGAATTGAAGCCCACTTCTATTATCCTTCAACTGGCGGATCAGTCTGTTAAGACACCAAAGGGTTTGTTGGAGGATGTGATAGTGAAAATTCATGAATGCTATTTCCTAGTGGACTTTTTAATCTTGGATATGGCCTCATCCCAGAAGTTAAAGCATACACCAATCATTTTGGGTCGTCCATTTTTGGCTACGGCAAAGGCCAATATAAATTGTGTTGCATCCCTATGGTTTTGATGATGTCTCACACTATAAATCAATCTTCTATCTCTAGATTTATGCTGTTTCATCATGTGAGTGAGTACAGTTCATATGGTTGTCAGATAAGCATGCTATCTTGATTCTGTCTACACTCTGCTTAGTTAGTATGGACAGTAGTGGGTCGACCCACCCTTGCTGATGCGTCGACCCATCTGAACATTGTTTGTCTGGGTACCAAAGTCTATACATCAACTTGATCGAGTAAGTCTGTACAGCATGCATTATTGTTCATATCATTAAGTCTGTACATTGGCATATCATCTTCAAGTCTGTGCATCGGGCACCTTCTAACTGAAGTCTATACACTGGTCTTAATATATTAAGTCTGTACACTGCCCGACCGCTTAAGTCTTCACATTGCTAAAGTCTGATCAGCTCAACCCTATACATCCTTCCAAACATCAAGTCTATACTCTGGATTGGCTAGCATCAAGTCTATACACTGGATTGGCTAGCATCAACTCTATACACTGGATTGGCTAGCATCAACTCTATACACTGGACTTTGTTTTATCAAGTCTGTACACTCCACATCTTTTCCTACGCTTGGCCAAGTCTATACACTCATACCTTTCCCTACGCTTTCCTGGCCAAGTCTATACATCGCTAAGTGTGTACATTGCATTCTGCTCAAACGATCAAAGCTCAAAGTCTGTACAGTGTGAAGTCTATACATTATCTCAGGGGCTTCAAGTCTATACATTGAACTGCTCTTCAAAGTCTGTACAGTGGCTTCGAATCGGCAAGTCTGTACATCGGCTTCATTCGCTCAAGTCCATACATCCACAGTGGATCATCAAGTCTATACATCCACAGTGGTACTTCCTTGTCTGTACAACGCTGAAGCCTTCATAAGTCTGTACACTGCTTGAGCCTCACCAAGTCTGTACATCGCTTCAAGCGATTCAAGTCTATACAGCCTGCCTTCACATTCAGAGTCTGTACATCAGCCCTTCAGCGTCTCATGCATCGTCTCACTCTGGCAAAGTCTATACACTGGCTCAAGCTTGTCGAAGTCTATAGATCACCGTTGGGCATCAAGTCAATACACTGTTCACCGTCTTATTAAGAGTCTTACACTATCAAGTCTGTACATTGCGAACAGTGCATCTCTTCCTCAAAGTCGGAACACTGGCCTCTTGCTTCAAGTCTATACATTGGGTTGTCCGACCACAACTCTATACATTCGGTTGTTATAACTTGAGTCTCTACAGTGTTCACAGCACACTCGTTCCAAGTCTGTACACTGGTTAGGCTTCGTAAAGTCTATACAGTGGCTGAGCATTGTAAAGTCTACACATTGGTAAGGCTAGTTCATGCATTGTTCATCACATGTCTATACACTGCCATTCATGCGTTTATTCATTAAGTCTGTACACTGCCATTCCTGAGCTTATTCATTAAGTCTATACACTGCCTTCACATGCGCTTATTCATTAAGTCTATACACTCTCTCACGTTGTACACACTTACTCAGTTGCTGTTTCTGAAGTATATACACTCGTGTTAATAGCCTGAACTAACTAAGTATATACATTCCTTCTGTCTCTGTCTGCAGGCGATTCAGGCTGATGATTGGGCATGTGATCCGAGGTTGGCACCTGGCACGTGATCCAAGAAACCAGGAACATGACACGTGGATGGCAACCCAGTCAGGATGCTGCCATGTGGTCGAAATTCAAATGATCTGGCAAAAAGTTCTTGGGCGGGAACCTGGAAGCCACACGCCTAATATCTGCTATAAATATGAAGCTTCGTCCTTCAGTAGAAGCGTGATCGTGAAAAGAAAAAGCAGAAGCAATTTGTGTGAGACTGCACGATCCAGAAAGGAAAAAGAGCAGAGAGTTCCATATTATCTAGATCCGAGAGGAGTATGTTCGAGAGAGAGAGAGCAGTGTCTGTGGTTTGATGAATTGCTTCCTTTGAAGCTACATTTGTATTGGTTTCAGAACCGACTGCTTCTTCGTTGGTCCTTGTTTCTATTTTGTTTTCTTTTTATTTTTGTTCATTCTTCTGATTCGAATTGGTTCCCCTCCGGGGTGTGGAGGAAGGGAGTGTTACTCCGGTTTCCCTCTATGTTGCAGAGGAAGAGAGATCGGTGATCTCTGGTGTTGCTAGTGATAGGTTGTCATTAGCAAGTTCCCTCCAGTGTGTGGAGGAAGGGAGAGGTGTCTCCGGTTCTGTTCTAGCTGGTAGCTGGAACAGGTTTCAAGCTCTGTGGGTAGCAGAGCTTGGTTGAGGGATTTGTTTCCCTTAGTTGTTCAAGCTGTGTGGCAGCATGTTGTTCGCAGACTGAGTCTGCAGTGTTCTAGCATTGTCTAGTGGAATCCTCATTCTAGTTGGAGTGAGGGGTGGATGTAGATTGCGGACTGCAATCGAACCACCTAAAAATCGAGTGCCTCCTCTATGGTTTGCTGTTATTATCTGCGCTCTCCATCTGCTTGTCTCTTTGCTTCCATGTGATCACTTCTTCATTCTCATTTACTTATACTGTCTTGTTTGGTGATTGCGTTTGCATTTCTCTGTGTGCGGGTCCAGGAGGGGCGTAAGCAGTAGAATTAATTTTCCGCCTAAGTTTTTACAAATTGGGAGTGATCTATTCATCCCCCCCTTCTATATCACTCTTGCTGCGCTAACATTTGGTATCAGAGCAGGTTTACGCCATGTGGACGAACGGTCAAGGAAATGCCAATGGTCCTAGAACCTTCATGGCCGAAGGTCAATCCATTAGTCGCCCTCCATTTTTTGATGGTAGTAACTATCTGTTTTGGAAGAACATGATGGAAGTGTTTATCAGGGCTCAGAGCCATAAACTGTGGAGAGTAATTACTGTTGGGCCATATGATCTGCCACCAAACGAGGACGCTTGGACAGATGACCATGTCAAGCTCTCTTCACTCAACTGGACGGCGCTAAACATCATCCAGTGTGATGTTCATCCAGAGGAATATGCCCGTATATCTACCTGCAAGACTGCTAAGCGAATGTGGGATGAGCTGCAATTGATCTATGAAGGTACAGCTCAAGTGAAAGCCTCGAAGGTAAACCTCTACACTTCTAAGTATGAAATGTTTAGGATGAATACAGAGGAGAATATAACTGAAATGTATGCCAGGTTGTCCTTGATCACAAACACACTTAAAGGGCTAGGGAAGGATCTTGCTGAGGCAGATATAGTCAGGAAAATTCTTAGATCTTTATCCCCGGCATGGCACACTAAGGCCATTGTGATTGAGGAGTCAAAAGATCTGACTATCTTGACTGTGAATGAACTCATAGGATCCCTTATGACCTATGAGATGAATTTACAAGGAGGTGGAGAAGGAAGTGATAGGAAGGCTAAGAATGTGGCTCTAAGGGCATCCCGTAACAAGGGTAGCAACAGCGGGAGCAGCAGTAGTAGCCCCGAGTCCGAGTCCGAGCTTGAAGGTTTTTCAAATCTCGACCAGGAGGAGCAGGCAATGCTCGCTAGAAAGTTCAGAAAATTTTTGAAGAAAAAAGGGAAAGACCTTTAGGAAGAAGAAGCCACACTCTTTTAATAAGAATGCTGAATTTACCAGTTACAGGGATAGAAATCCTAAGAGACTGACTTGTTTTAATTGTAACAAACAGGGACACATGAGAGGCGAATGCCCAGACCTCCAGAAGAAGGGTCCCTATCTTCAGAAGAAAAACATAAAGGTGCAGAAGAAGAAGAAGCCACAGGCGATGGTCTGCACATGGAGCGAGGAAGAAGAAGACCCCGAAGACACTTCCTCAGAAGAATATGAAGATGGAATTTGCCTTATGGCAAACAGTGAAGAGGAGGTAATAAATGTTTTTGAAAATTTCTCAATTGATGACTGGGAGGATGCTTATGGTGAATTGTTAGATAAATTTAATTCTCTTAGTAAAGAGCACAGAGTTCTGAAAAGAAAATATAACACAAATGTTGAAGAACAAACTCTGGTCTGTGAGGAAAATGAGAAGCTAAAAGAACAAATAGAAGAAATGACCTCACTAAGGAAAGAAAATGATAAGCTCAAGGGAGAAATTCAAGAAAGTCAAAATTAGCTCAATGAATTCAAAACTAAAATTGAAGAAAGCATGAATGAAATTAGAGTGAACTCAGAGAAATATGAAGCTGTGAAGAAAGTAAATGCTGAACTCTCAAAAAATTCTGAGTCCCTTCAAAAGGAGCTGGAAGACAAACAGAAAGTCTTAGAAAAGTTTGTCCAAGGAAAAACTAGTTTAGATGCTATACTAGGGACTAGGGTGAATTTCAATAAGGAGGGTCTAGGCTATGACCCAACCAACAAGAGACCCTTGCAATTCAAGACCATCACCTTCTGCCCAGAGAAGGGAAAAGAGAAGCTGGACACACCATCCAGCTCAAACAGCAGTGAGGGAATTCAAAGTTCGAAAGAAAATACTAAAAACAGTGCTGGTCAACCATTTAAGATGGGAATGAATTTTATGAAGAATATCACTAAGCCCACTCACCAGAACACAAATGGTAGATGTACCAAGAAAGTGAATCAGAATAAGAGCTGGAATTACAACAATCAGATGGGTCCAAATAGGACCTACTGAAGAAATAATTTTCATGGTCAAAAATATGTTAATCAACAAGCTTACAGGAAATTTTCTAGGAATAGGAAGACTAATGAATGGAATAGAACTCACTTCTCCAGTCCAGCTGGATTCAACTTTAATAAACCAGAAAGGAAGGTGCCAGAGAGAACCATGCTGAAGCAAATCTGGATACCTAAACACTTGATCAGAGATTTGAACAATGTCTTTGGACCCAACTCATCTTGGGTTCCAAATCACTCTGCTTGATGTATTTGTGTAGGTCGGCCTGGCAGCTGAAGACAACAAGTGGTACCTCGACAGTGGCTGCTCCAGGCATATGACAGGAGACCGATCCAAGTTTAGCAAGATAGAGATGAAGCCAGGGGGTCTAGTCAAGTTTGGAGGAAAGAACAAAGGTAAAATAATTGGAGTTGGTACAGTAGGTAAGTCTTCCACAAACTCCATTGAAAAAGTCTTACTTGTGGAAGGGCTTCAACACAACCTGATTAGCATTAGTCAGTTATGTGACAGGGGTCATAGGGTTGTATGTGATGATAGTTCATGCAAAATCCTTGAAATAAATTCTGATGTGGTTAAATTTGTAGCCAACAGGATTAATAATGTCTACATTGTAGACTTGGATGAAGAATCTGAATCTACTATTTGCTTGTCTGCCAACTCTGAAAATGATGCTTTTGAATGGCATAGACGTCTAGGTCATGCTAGCTTTACTACTTTAAATAAATTGGTCAAGCATGATTTAGTTAAAGGCATGCCTAGAATTAAATTCAATTCTATTTCAAAATCATGTGATGCCTGTGCTCTAGGCAAACAGACCAGAAATTCTTTCAAATTAAGATCTGAGTCATTGTCCTCTAGACCAATGTAACTTCTCCATATGGACCTTTTCGGTCCCACTAGATCTCAGAGTCTTAATGGGAACAGATTTGGCTATGTCATCATAGATGACTTCTCTAGATATTCATGGATATGTTTCTTAGCAAATAAGAGTGATGCATTTCAAACGTTTAATCTATTTTTCAATAAGGTCAAACAAGAAGGGAAATACAAGGTCTGTTCTATTCAATCTGACCATGGAGGTGAGTTTGAAAACTCCACGTTTACTGATCTTTGTGAAAAAGAGGGACTAACTCACAGGTTTTCTTCTCCCAGGACACCTGAACAGAATGGGATTGTGGAGAGAAGAAATAGAACTATGGTGGAGATGGCCCGAACCATGTTGATTGAAAGTAAATTACCTAGAAGGTTTTGGGCAGAAGCGGCCAATACAGCAACTTGCATAATCAACAGGGCCATGGTAAGACCCATTCACAAGAAAACACCCTATGAGCTTCTAAAAGGTAACAAACCAAACTTGTTTCATTTCAGAATTTTTGGAGCAAAATGTTTTATTCATAACAATGATAAGAAAGATTTAGACAAGTTTGAAGCCAAAAGCTCACCTGAAATATTCTTGGGTTACTCTGAAGTGTCAAGGGCATATAGGGTATTTAACATATCAGATCAGAAAGTGGAAGAGTCTCCACACATCCTTTTTAGTGAAAAGAAAGATGTTTCTAATGTTGAAAATCTTGACAGGGATTCCAATCATGATGGGGATTTCCTAGAAGACCAACAAGAAGAAGGGAAGACTCAGCCGAGTGGAGAAACAAATTCCCCCAATCAGGAAGGGCCAAGAGAAACAGGTGAGTCTTCAACAAATGTTAGATTTCTTAAAGACCATCCATTAGATAAAGTCATAGGCAATCCTGAAGATCCTCTTCGGACTAGGTCTCATTTTAGAAATATGAATAATGATGACTTAATTGCTTTAGTCTCACAAATTGAACCCAAAATAGTAGAAGAGGCCTTGGCTGATCAAGCTTGGGTCAATGCAATGTGTGAGGAATTAGGTCAATTCAAAAGAAATAATGTCTGGGAGCTTGTCCCAAGACCAGATGGTCTCAATGTCATAGGAACCAAGTGGGTGTTCAAAAATAAGGTGAATGAAGATGGAATCATCTCGAGGAATAAGGCCAGATTAGTAGCCAAAGGCTACTGTCAGGAATTCGGTGTAGACTTTGATGAATCCTATGCACCTGTTGCTAGGATGGAAGCTATAAGATTGTTGCTTGCCTTTGCTTGTTCAAAGAATATAAAACTCCAACAAATGGTTGTTAAAAGTGCCTTTTTAAATGGAGTCATTAAAGAAGAAGTTTTTGTTGAACAACCTCCTGGATTCCAATACTCTCCTCAACCTAACCAAGTTTTCAGGTTAAACAAAGCCTTGTATGGTCTAAAGCAGGCTCCAAGAGCATGGTATGAAAGATTGACTGAATTTCTGATCAGCAAGGGCTACAAAAGAGGTAAAGTTGATCAAACTTTATTTACCAAGGGCATAAATAGAGATCTCATCATAGTTCAGGTATATGTAGATGACATTGTATTTGGATCAACTAAGCATGAACTATGTGATGAATTTTCTACCATGATGTCTGCTGAATTTGAAATGAGCTTGGTTGGTGAACTAAAATATTTTCTTGGATTGCAGGTACAGCAACTAGAGGATGGGTGCTTCATCAACCAAACCAAATACACAATGGAACTGTTCAAGAGGTTTGGTATGAAAAATTTAAAGCACATTACAACACCCATGGGTACCAATACCTCACTGGATGCAGATGAGACTGGTAAAGAAGTAAATTCCAAACTTTATCGAGGTATGATTGGATCACTTCTTTACTTGACAGCCTCTAGACCTGATATACAATTCAGTGTTGGAATGTGTGCAAGGTATCAGTCTAGACCCACTGAATTACACTTAACTGCAGTTAAAAGATATTTTAGATATTTGTCAGCTACTCATTCGCTTGGTTTATGGTTTCCTGCATCACACACATTTAACTTAGTTGCATACACAGATGCTGATTATGTAGGCTGTAAACTAGACAGGAAAATCACTAGTGGTCATTGTGAATTTTTGGGTGGGTGTTTAGTGTCTTGGGGCTCCAAGAAATAACATTCTGTGACCCTCTCCACTGCAGAAGCTGAATATGTGGCTGCAGGGAGTTGTGGAACACAAGTCATATGGATTAAACACCAGCTTCAGGACTACCAAGTAGACCTGGGGTGCACTCCAATCTACTGTGATAATACTAGTGCCATCAATATTGCTAAAAATCCTATTTTGCATTCACGAACCAAACACATAGAGATAAGACATCATTTTATAAGAGATGAGGTGTCTAAGAATAATTTTGAACTGATTCATGTAGGCACAGATAATCAGATTGTTGACATATTCACAAAACCTCTGGATAATGAAAAATTCACCACATTGAGAAGAGAATTAGGCTTATACAAATTATCTTAATTATGAAGCCTGTTTTTGTTGTGAGGGGGAGTTGTGTTTGTCTGATGTTTAGCCTTATGTCATGCTAGTTTAAGTGGGAGTTCAGAATGTCTGCTGGTTAGCTTTCAGGAATGCTTTGAGTGAGGGGAAGCTTTGAGATTATGCTGGATTGTTTCATTGAGGAATGCTTTGTCTTAGGGGGAGCTGAGTTGTTGTGTGAGAGGAGAAGTTCTTTGACAGATTCAAAAGGACTGTCCAGATGTGTAACTTTGCTGGTCTTGTATGACTGATCTAGTGTGGTTCTCTCAGACAGTAGAGTGTCACTTATCTCTTAAGTCTATAAGTCAGTGACTCTAAAATCCAGTTAGAATCTTTCCTTTGGTACTCCTTCAGAGATCTGGACTAATTGCATAAAGTATATCTTCCTACATTGTCATTGATTCTGGTTCAGGCCAAAACCTGTATGTCTTGATATCTGACCCAATCAGCTTGAAATCTAGACTTCAAGACTCAATTCAAGAAATAGTCCTTCTGGTATTATTTTCAATCATTCTATCTCTTTAACTCAAGGGCTTAACTGAACAAACATGTTCTGTTTTGATCACTGAGAAACTGGGAGCTTCATCAATGAAATGAATATTTCTCCCATGTCATGAGGTGTCAAATGCTTAAAATGAATGAAAAGACATGACAGAGCAATGGTGGCTTGCTGGTGAGTAACTGGGGACTCTGGCCTCTAATCAAGGTGTTTCCTCATGTCAAAAGCCACAGTTACTAACTCTGTTCCTTAATAAAAAAAAAGGGAAGGAAGTAATGAGGTACTCACTCTGAGTAACTTGGGATTCAGGCCTCTAATCAAGGTGTCTCCCTAATGTCAAAGGAGTGAACTACCAACTTACTCATTGATCTTCTTGAAAATCATCTCAAAAAAAAAAAAATTCTTTGTTATTATGCAACTAATGGATTGCTTGTCCTCAATACCTTGAGAACACCTCTCTGATTTCGTCTTTTGCTGTCTTGTGGGATAGTTGAATGATCAGCTATATCTGGCCATACTTGTTAACTCCTACTCTAAATCATACACCATGTATGCTGATAAACTTTTCTATCATTCTACTTCTCTATTGTGTACTGGAGTTTAAAGAATCTTCTCTTGAGATTAGAAACTCACTTATTCTCTTAAGACCTACTTGTGACTTTCTGCACTAAGAAGTTACTGCCCTTCTTCTTCATGTTTCCAGCACTGTCATACATTCTGTATTTCTTTTTGCTGATGTCAAAGGGGGAGAGAAGTTCTACAATATCAGTGAGTCTTGGATTTGTCTTAAGCTTTGGGGGAGTCATGTTGCTTCGGGGAAGATATGTTTATGAGTTGTAGGGGAGATGAGAGTGTGTGGTAGGGAATGTTTAATTCATTTGTATGAGCATGCCTTGAATTTACTCTGTTTGTTGCAGCTGATATCAATTTCTTGTTGAACTTTGATATTGCTTGATTCATAGTGTTGCCATCATCAAAAAGGGGGAGATTGTTGCATCCCTATGGTTTTGATGATGTCTCACACTATAAATCAATCTTCTATCTCTAGATTTATGCTGTTTCATCATGTGAGTGAGTACAGTTCATATGGTTGTCAGATAAGCATGCTATCTTGATTCTGTCTACACTCTGCTTAGTTAGTATGGACAGTAGTGGGTCGACCCACCCTTGCTGATGCGTCGACCCATCTGAACATTGTTTGTCTGGGTACCAAAGTCTATACATCAGCTTGATCGAGTAAGTCTGTACAGTATGCATTATTGTTCATATCATTAAGTCTGTACATTGGCATATCATCGTCAAGTCTACGCATCGGGCACCTTCTAACTGAAGTCTATACACTGGTCTTAATATATTAACTCTGTACACTGCCCGACTGCTTAAGTCTTCACATTGCTAAAGTCTGATCAGCTCAACCCTATACATCCTTCCAAACATCAAGTCTATACTCTGGATTGGCTAGCATCAAGTCTATACACTGGATTGGCTAGCATCAACTCTATACACTGGATTGGCTAGCATCAACTCTATACACTGGACTTTGTTTTATCAAGTCTGTACACTCCACATCTTTTCCTACGCTTGGCCAAGTCTATACACTCATACCTTTCCCTACGCTTTCCTGGCCAAGTCTATACATCGCTAAGTGTGTACATTGCATTCTGCTCAAATGATCGAAGCTCAAAGTCTGTACAGCGTGAAGTCTATACATTAACTCAGGGGCTTCAAGTCTATACATTGAACTGCTCTTCAAAGTCTGTACAGTGGCTTCGAATCGGCAAGTCTGTACATCAGCTTCATTCGCTCAAGTCCATACATCCACAGTGGATCATCAAGTCTATACATCCACAGTGGTACTTCCTTGTCTGTACAACACTGAAGCCTTCACAAGTCTGTACACTGCTTGAGCCTCACCAAGTCTGTACATCGCTTCAAGCGATTCAAGTCTATACAGCCTGCCTTTACATTCAGAGTATGTACATCGGTCCTTCAGCGTCTCATGCATCGTCTCACTCTGGCAAAGTCTATACACTGGCTCAAGCTTGTCGAAGTCTATACATCACCGTTGGGCATCAAGTCAATACACTGTTCACCGTCTTATTAAGAGTCTTACACTATCAAGTCTGTACATTACGAACAGTGCATCTCTTCCTCAAAGTCTGAACACTGGCCTCTTGCTTCAAGTCTATACATTGGGTTGTCCGACCACAACTCTATACATTCGGTTGTTATAACTTGAGTCTCTACAGTGCTCACAGCACACTCGTTCCAAGTCTGTACACTGGTTAGGCTTCGTGAAGTCTATACAGTGGCTGAGCATTGTAAAGTCTACACATTGGTAAGGCTAGTTCATGCATTGTTCATCACATGTCTATACACTGCCATTCATGCGCTTATTCATTAAGTCTGTACACTGCCATTCATGAGCTTATTCATTAAGTCTATACACTGCCTTCACATGCACTTATTCATTAAGTCTATACACTCTCTCACGTTGTACACACTTACTCAGTTGCTGTTTCTGAAGTATATACACTCGTGTTAATAGCCTGAACTAACTAAGTATATACATTCCTTCTGTCTCTGTCTACAGGCGATTCAGGCTGATGATTGGGCACGTGATCCGAGGTTGGCACCTGGCACGTGATCCAAGAAACTAGGAACATGACACGTGGATGGCAACCCAGTCAGGATGCTGCCATGTGGTCGAAATTCAAATGATCTGGCAAAAAGTTCTTGGGCGGGAACCTGGAAGCCACACGCCTAATATCTGCTATAAATATGAAACTTCGTCCTTCAGTAGAAGCGTGATCGTGAAAAGAAAAGGCAGAAGCAATTTGTGTGAGACTGCACGATCCAGAAAGGAAAAAGAGCAGAGAGTTCCATATTGTCCAGATCCGAGAGGAGTATGTTCGAGAGAGAGAGAGAGCAGTGTCTGTGGTTTGATGAATTGCTTCCTTTGAAGCTACATTTGTATTGGTTTCAGAACCGACTGCTTCTTCGTTGGTCCTTGTTTCTATTTTGTTTCTTTTTATTTTTGTTCATTCTTCTGATTTGAATTGGTTCCCCTCCGGGGTGTGGAGGAAGGGAGTGTTACTCCGGTTTCCCTCTGTGTTGCAGAGGAAGAGAGATCGGTGATCTCTGGTGTTGCTAGTGATAGGTTGTCATTAGCAGGTTCCCTCCGGTGTGTGGAGGAAGGGAGAGGTGTCTCCGGTTCCGTTCTAGCTGGTAGCTGGAACAGGTTTCAAGCTCTGTGGGTAGCAGAGCTTGGTTGAGGGATTTTTTTCCCTTAGTTGTTCAAGCTGTGTGGTAGCATGTTGTTCGCAGACTGAGTCTGCAGTGTTCTAGCATTCTCTAGTGGAATCCTCATTCTAGTTGGAGTGAGGGGTGGATGTAGATTGCGGACTACAATCGAACCACCTAAAAACTGAGTGCCTCCTCTGTGGTTTGCTGTTATTATCTGCGCTCTCCATCTGCTTGTCTCTTTGCTTCCATGTGATCAGTTCTTCATTCTCATTTACTTATACTGTCTTGTTTGGTGACTGCGTTTGCATTTCTCTGTGTGTGGGTCCAGGAGGGGCGTAAGCAGTAGAATTAATTTTTCACCTAAGTTTTTACAAATTGGGAGTGATCTATTCATCCCCCCCTTCTATATCACTCTTGCTGCGCTAACAAATTGTGCCACAGGGATGATGGATATTACCTTTGGAAGAGAGAATGTCTCATTGAATGTTTTTAAAGCATCACAATACTCGGATCATGAGGGATAATGCAATGTCATTGATATTTTTGAGAAAATAATTGAAGAAACTGCGGATATGAATGAGAATGTGATTGAAGAGGGTAGTTTGCTTCAGAATTCACCTCTTTCTTATTCTAGTGTGGAGCCTCTTCCTCCATTAAGATCTGAACCAGTTCTTCCATCTCTTGATCAGCCGCCCATTTTGGAACTTAAGCCTCTACCGAATTCATTGAAATATACTTATCTACGCCCAGATCATACTCTGCCTGTTATCAATGCTTCTGATCTTACCTCTGCTCAGGAATGTCAGCTCTTAGAAGTTCTTAAGAAGCATAGGGGGGCGATAGGATGGTTTGTGGCATATTTGAAGGGTATAAGTCCAGATGTTTGTATGCATTATATCTATTTGGAGGATAATGCCAAGTCGAGCAGAGAGATGCAACGTCGGCTAAATCCAAATATGAAAGAGGTGGTGAAGAAGGAAGTTGTTAAGTGGTTAGATGCTGGGATAATTTATCCTATTTATGATAGCAAACGAGTCAGCCCGACATAAGTGGTTCCTAAAAAGTCAGGGCTGACGGTGGTAACAAATGCGAAAGGAGAAGAGGTGCCCATGCGATTACAGACGGGATGGAGGGTTTGCATTGACTACAAAAAATTAAATGCAGTTACAAAGAAAGATCATTTCCCGCTCCCGTTTGTTGATCAAATTTTGGAAAGGCTGGTTGGACAAAAGTATTTTTGTTTTTTGGATGGCTATTCCGGATACAATCAAGTTGTTATCTATCCGGAAGATCAAGAAAAGACCACTTTCACGTGCCCCTTTGGCACATTTGCTTTCAGAAGGATGCCGTTTGGACTTTGCAATGCTCCTGCTACTTTTCAGAGGTGTATGATGTCTATATTTTCTGACATGGTGGGGGAAACTTTGGAGGTTTTTATGGATGATTTCTCTGTTTTTGGTTCTTCATTTGTGGTATGCTTGGAAAATTTAAAACAAGTTCTGAAAAGGTGTATTGATGCTAATCTTGTTTTAAGTTGGGAGAAGAGCCATTTTATGGTGAGAGAAGGTATAGTTTTAGGCCATGTGGTTTCCAAAAGAGGGATAGAGGTCGATAAAGCTAAGGTTGAATTGATTTCCAATCTTTCTCCTCCTACTTCTGTTAAGCAAATACGATCCTTTCTTGTCCATGCGGGGTTCTACTATAGATTTATTCAGAAATTCTCCACCATCGCTCGCCCTCTCACCAAATTGCTTGCTAAGGACACTCCTTTTAATTTAGATGATTCATGTTTAGAGGTATTTAATTCCTTGAAAGCGATCCTCACTCAAGCTCTGATTTTGCAACCTCCAGATTGGTTGCTTCCTTTTGAGATCATGTGTGATGCCTCTGACTATGCTGTAGGAGCTGTCTTAGGCCAAATAGTGAATAAAAAGCCCGTGGTGATTTATTATGCAAGTCGCACCATTGCTGATGCTCAGATGAACTACACTACCACGGAGAAGGAACTTTTAGCTGTTGTTTTCGCCCTAGAGAAATTCTGTTCATATCTACTAGGGGAAAAAGTTATCATTTATTCCGATCACACCGCTTTAAGATATTTGCTTTCCAAAAAGGATGCTAAACCCCATCTCATTCGTTGGATTTTGTTATTACAAGAATTTGATTTAGAAATAAGAGACAAGAAGGGGTTAGAAAATGTTGTTGCTGATCATCTCTCCAGGATAGTGATCCCTGAAAGTACTCCAATGTCCGATTCTTTTCCAGATGAGTAAATTCTTTCCATCTCTCATTCTTCCACTCCTTGGTATGCTAATATTGTTAACTACCTGGCGGTAGGTCAGCTCCCTGGAGGATGGACTAAACATGAGAAGGATCACTTCTTTTCTAAGGTAAAACACTATTTTTGGGAGGACCCAGAGTTGTTTCATATGGGTCCTGATCAGATTATACGAAGATGTGTCCCTGAAAAAGAACAACAATCAGTATTGAATTTTTGTCATAATCTTGCTTGTGGGGGACACTTCTCTGGAAAGAAGACAGCGGCTAAAGTATTGCGAAGTGGATTCTATTGGCCCACTTTATTTAAGGATGCTTATGAATTTTCTAAATCATGTCTGAGATGTCAGGCTGTGGGCAATAATTCGAAGAGAGATATGATGCCGATGAATCCCATTCTGGTGGTTAAAATTTTTGATGTTTGGGGAATAGATTTTATGGGACCGTTTTCATCTTCATCTGGTAATGAATATATCTTGGTGGCGGTCGATTATGTTTCCAAATGGATTGAAGCCATTACTACTAGGATAAATGATCATAAGGTTGTTATGAAGTTTGTGAAGAAGAATATCTTCTCCAGGTTTGGTTGTCCTAGAGCTATAATTAGTGATGGGGGTTCTCATTTCACTCATTTTCAATTCCGAGCTTTGCTTCGTAAGTATGGTATCACTCACAAGCTCGCTACCCCTTATCATCCCCAAACCAGTGGTCAGGTTGAAGTTTCTAATAGGAAGATTAATAATATTTTGCATAAAACAGTTAGGTCGGATAGGAAAGGCTGGTCTGAAAGGCTAGATGATTCATTATGGGCCTATAGAACTACATTCAAGACTCCTATTGATATGTCTCCATATCATCTTATCTTTGGTAAAGCCTGTCACTTGCCAGCCGAATTAGAGCATAGAGCATATTGGGCCATAAAACATGTTAATTTTGATTTAACTCAAGCTGGGTCCCAAAGAGCTTTTCAATTGAATGAACTGGAGGAACTAAGGAACGAAGCCTATGAAAATGCCAAGATTTACAAAGCTAAAACTAAAGCATTTCATGATAAGTATATTCATAGAAAAACATTTTTTGTTAATCAGAAGGTTTGACTTTTTAATTCAAGGCTGTGTTTGTTCCCTAGTAAATTGAAATCCAGATGGGATGGGCCATTTATTGTTGTTAAAGTATTCGACCATGGAGCTGTTAAACTTTTAAATCCTAAAAATGGTCACATTTTTACTATCAATGGCCAAAGGTTAAAACCTTACTCGGAGAATGAGCAGTTAACACAAAAAGAATCCATTGCATTGTGTGATTTGGAATGAATATGTTATGAGCTTTTTTGCGTCTGGCTGAAGATGGAAAACTTAGCGCTTCTGGGAGGTAACCCAAGGTTTTTGTTATTTGATGCTTTTGTTTCAGTGTGTTTTAGTTGTTAGATTCAAGCCAAGGAGAGGAAGTTGTCGCCAAAGGAGGTTCTGCCCCGCACACCAGGTTGTCACTTTCCTACTCATCAAACTTTACTGTTATATTGTTCTTACATTTCAACTTTACATGCCATTGAGGACAATGTCATTCAAGTTGGGGGGAAAGACATAAAATTTTCATTGCATGTAGTACAACTTGGTAGGATGTTTTGCATAATTTTCAACATATCATTATGCAAATTTGCATGAAAGTTAAAAGATGAAATCTCCGACGGAGTTTTATTAATTCATGCTTGAATTGAAAGTAATTCTAGATTAGAAAAGACTAGGAAAAGGTTGAAGGAAAATTAAGTTTGATCTAGCCATGGAAAATTGATATAAGAATCCTTTTAAAGTTCATGCGCACTATAAGAAAAAATATTCACTATGCACTCTGATGAAGCAAAATAAGACAAGCCCTCTGTTATTTTGGGAACTGTATCTAATACTCTGCATTTCTTGAGGAGGAGATCTATTTCAAGAAAAAGTTTTCTGCCAAGTTTTTTAAAAAAGAAAAGAAAATGCAAAGGTATATTGTTGAAAAAAAGAGAAATGATGAAATAGAAAGATCACGCCATGAAAAATGCCCCTGATCTGAGTAATCGGACCTGCTTCACCTAAGACGTGTAGAGGTTCGCGCAAAAAGGTGAAGGGTAGTGTAGCATCATGGTTGTGCAAATCAAAAAAAAAGTTCCAAAGGGACAAAAGAAAAAGGCAGATAAAAGTTAGTATGCTTAAATGCTTTGATCTGAGAGGTGCAGGGTTGAAAGGTACTTACTTAGAATAATAAATGGGGGATGCAATTGTCTTAACTGCAGATTTGGAATTACACATGCACAAGTGCTATTGAATTTTGATTTATATTCTTAAGTCATGTGCTTTAATTTCTAATCTAAGGCTAGTATGAGCATTAATGATTCTGGATTCCTAATCTTTAGTTGATTCTATGAAGGGAGAGCTGGATATAAGAGTATGATCTTTGTGAACTCTTGTTGGTCCTAAATTTTAATTTAATTGCATTGCTAAGGGACTAGCAATGAGTAAGTTGGGGGGTGTGATGAGTGCTTCATTTTATGTCATAATTTACATCACATTCATCATCTTTGATCAATAAGTCTAGTTGTGCATATAATAAGGTTAAAATCTCATTCTCATAATTTTTTGAGTTTGCATTATTTTATCATCTTTTTGAGTGAAAATGGCCATATGAGAAACATTCAAGAATTTGCATAATATTGAAAGTCATTTTTGGATGAAATATGTTGATATTTTAAATTTTCTGAATTTTCAGGAAATGGCGACCGAGCTCAGGGCGCTATTTAATGAACGCCCTTCTGAGAGGGCGCATATTGAAGATACGGTGACACAAGGCCAGGCGTCAATTCATTTGAAGAAAATAATAAAAATAAGGAAAAAAAGAAATAAAGACCGCGCGAGCGGGCGCTAATTCATTTATGAGGAAAATTATTTACCAGATATTTAGAAAATAAAAAAATAAAAAAAAGAATGAACGACCGTTTGTGCGGTCGTCATTTCAAATAACCCCCGGATGGTGGTCGCTATTTCAGTTTGAAGCAGAAACGGAACAGAACGTCCTGATTGCCTTATTTTGAGCTTATCCATGATCAATCTGTGGAAAGGAGGACTCTAATACTGGAAGGTGTCTTGATTTAATCAACCCTCATTGCTGGAAATTCGAATTTGAGAGGATTTGGGAAGTCCATGATCGTAGAAGGTCTCTCCACTATAAATAGGTGTTGTCTGCGACCATAGGGGGAGGATTCGCCTTTCTTCTAGCCTCTTTTTCATGCACTTCTAGTTCTCGTTTTAAATTTCTTTCTTATTTTTCTCCCCCTTCTTATCCCCATCTCTCTCTCTATGTTCTTCACAAAAGTTGTGCATTTTTGAAAGTTCTTCAACTTCTTCTTCTACCTCTTCTTCCACTTCTTCCTCATTTTCAAGTTATTTATTGTTTTCTAAAGTTCAAATTTTTAGGGCTTTCACTGTTCCTCCGAGCACAACCACCTATTCTTCCTAGTTTTTCACCCTCTTCCACTCCTCTTTTTAATATGTATTCTTCATAAAAGTTCCGTGTTCTTCAAAGATCTACAACTTCTATTTCTTCGCCTTCTTCTAATTCTTCTTGGTTTGAAAGATATTTTCAGATTTTTAACTAGCTATCCTCGTTTTTTTCTGCACTATTCATCTACGACCAACCTGTATTCTTTTATGTTTTTCTCCATATTTCTTATATTTTCTATCTTTGCGATCTTCACCAACCTTCTTCGTCTTCTCAACCTATACAACTTTCATGTTTTCCACTTTTCCCAATTCCTTCTGATTTTAAATATATCCTCTTCCCAATCACCCTCTATTTCTATTTTAATTTTCCATTATGTTCTCTCCACTGAACCTCCCTCTTTCTCTCTCTCTCTCTTTTCAAAATACACCACACACACATATGTTTCCACGGTGAATTTCTTCTTCCTTCTATCTTCCCCTTTCTCTATTTTTCCTCTCATATCCCAAGGCGGATCTTCACCCATTGGTCCTCTCACGGCGTCGGCATCCAAGGCGGGGCGAACTTCATCCAAGGCTTGGCACGGGGGCGGCGCTATTCTTCATCCATTGGCTATATTTTCTTCTCTTTTCTCTTTGATATTCCCATGTTGTAATTTTGATTTTCATAGTGTGACTTTCCACTTTCATCTTAATGAAGTTCATCATTTGAGTAAATTATGGTGTTTTCCTCTTTCTATCTCCTCCAATTTCTCTTCTTAAACCCTCTCATCTTCTTTAATTAGTTTTCATGCAGTTTATTTTTCTTAGTTTTAATCTCACTCAAAATTCGATTTTCAAAGTATAAGGATATTTTTCCAACTTACTCAAATAAGGATTTTTCCTCCTCGTGGGATCGACTCCACTTACAACTATATATTTGATTTTCCAATATTTAAAAGTGAGTGAGTGTGATTATTTTGAAATTGTGGCACGACTTTCTTAACAACACTAGTCGGTGCGCATCACTAGTCGTTGGCATGCGTGGATCGAGGAGTTGACACTTGTGACCCCGAGGCTCCGCCTTCATGAATTCCTCCACGCGGGTATGCCGATCGACCTTGCACGGGACTGGGACTGGGATGAATCCTCACTGGGACTGACCAGGCTGGGTGGAGGGCCGCCCCGGGGGAGTTCCCCCCCACCAGGGCGCGACCGCGCCTGGGTCGAACTCCCCCCCGGGTGGGTTGTGGCCACGGGGGGTGATCTCGGGGGACTTTAGCTATTCGTTTGGGATGTCCTTTGACGGACCGGGTGCTCCAGGGTGCTAGGATTGGCCCGTGTGGACCTATTGTTGTTGTGTTGTAGTTGCCGCTCGCGAGGTGTTCGGAGAAATTCCAGACACACCTCAGGTTGTCAAACGGCTCGGGTAGTTGACTAGCGGGCCTTGAATTTGGCCGCGAGCTGAGGGTGAGAGCTTGCGGGAGCCGAGAGAGGGCGTCTTGGGCTTGTGGGCCCGGCCTCGTGACGTATGTGGTGTTGTAAGGCGGGTTGAAAGGGTAGCCCCGGGTTGGCCCAGGGGCTGAAAGTAAGCGGCTCGTTGCCGCATGTCTGAGGCCATGGGGGTGGCACCGACTTGTTGGAGAGTCGCCGTGGAACACGGATAGGGTGCTGGAGCCGCGGGTTGGTCCCTGACTTGTTGTAGAGTGGCTGGAACATGCGCGCCCGTGAGGTGTTCAGGGAAATTCCTGACACACGTGCATGGGCCGCATGAGCGTGCTGCGGGTCCCTAAAGCCTATGATTGACTTAGATAGGTCTCCCTTTGACTTTAGAGGGATGGAGGAAGGCATCTTGGGGGTAAATACCGGCCTCGTTGCTGGGTGCCACGTGTCGTGGCTTGCGGTTGGGGCGCCCCCGGGTTGGCCCGGGTGGCTTGGTTGAAGGCGGGTAAACCCATAAACTGGGTGATCGGGGGTGGCCCCAATCAATTGTTGAAGGTGCCGTTGGTTATGGCGAGCTGGTTAGTGGCCGAGGGCCCCGTTGGCGAGGGGGCGAGTGGAGCAGGACCTGTGGAGCTGGGCAGGCTTTCTGAGACTGGCGGGATTTACCCCTACGACCGTTCGGGAGGCTACCCGAGGGAGTTTCCCTTGGATCGACACTTGTTTAAATTCATGAGGAGCTTCGTCCCGATTGGTATGGAAGACAGAGATCCTACTATTGTTGGGGAGCACCGCCGACTAGAGCGGGCTATTTTACTGGGCAAGAATAGCCTGCAAGGGGTCGCCTACTACAGCTTCTCGAGCTATTCTATAGATTTTTGGAGGCAACGATAGTTTCCTAGTGCAGGTTGCCTGGGCTTCTTCAGTAGGGCGGACCAATTCGGGATCCGTGTCGGTGCACTAGGTCCCGCTTCTTGGGATCTGCACGGCCACCACCGGGTCGAGACCGAGGGGGCCATGGGGCTGGTGTTGGAGCCGTCAAGGCTACAATTTGCTGGTGAAAGATATGATGATCATAGTCTATTGGACGAGATCCTTCGATAGACGGTCGTGAGCTGGTATGGCCGCTGGGCAGTGATTTCTTCACATAGATATCATCAGGGAGCGACTGAGTGGCTGATGGGGATCGTGCACCACTATAGAGTGCTTCTTGATCAGGTAGGGATCAGATACGTTGTGACAATGGCACTATATGGGTACCTCTACTACACGGGGCTGATTCAGGCACTGGCAGAGCGCTTCAACCGCCGGTGGAACACTGTGGCAACGACTGAGGGGGAGACCTCACTAGACTTGTGGTCCATATTCTGGATTTTTGGCTTACCGATCAGCGGCGAGGGCTATAAGGAGGTGGTTCTAGAAGACCTTCATCGCAGCCATACTGACGGGCTAGGCCGCTACCGGATGTCTCGCAACTATCGCTACTTGCTGAAGACCAGGAGGGACTTAGCTCTGGCAGGGAGAGAGAAGGCGGCACACACTCTGCGAGTGACTCTGAAGGCATGGGTCCGTTATTTCTACAACGGGCCATTTTATTTCTATCAAGAGTTTACGCGAGATCATATCCCGTGGGAGGAGTATACAGAGGTGGAGCTGCGGTTCAAGACCTACTCCAGATATATCTATGCACCACGACAGGGGTGGAACCCCCATGGGCTGCCAGACGTGACTCACTTGGCCGTGTATCTGGCATACTGGCTGGCAATGTTCGTGGTCCCCCATGGGGAGGATAGCCTTTTGCGGGTCGAGCTGTTGTGGCTCGTGTATTTGCTAGCAGAGGGTCAGAAGCTGGCGTTGGCTCCTATAGCGTTGGCCAACATCTAACATGGGCTGGGGGCGCTGTTAGTACACCCGGCGCCACATGAGCAGAGTCTACTTCTGTCCACCCACTACCTTAGTGTGTGGGCCGATTTGCTATTCCTGGGGCTAGTGACGAGGACGACGGTGGTGAACCCGACGACCCCTTTACTGTTTAGCTTCACTGGTCAGCCAGACGGAGACGTTGCAATGCAGTTGGAGGGGGCCAGGAGGGCCCTATCTAACTTTCCGGGCAGAGGGGAGGACGGGCTCCCATTTGACTATGCGATAAGAGGCTTCTGCCTGGTTTTGGTGCCATCGAGTGACGGGGCGGCCTATGCCCTACCACATTAGTAGGATCCGGACACAGCAGTGTACACAGAGTGGGTGTTCAGCACCCGACCGGTAGTACTGGCGCTACACCAGTCTACCACAAGTGTTTTGGAGCCCTACTACCCACACCGACTTGCCCGGAACTTCGGGTATGACCAGGCGATCTCGCCAAACCAGGAGTTCCCTTTGGCGGGTTGATTGTATAGGAGCCGAGACAGCCATCTGGTAGCAGCGGCTTGGTGGGACTTCTACTACTGGGCGGAGCCAGAGTAGTTGCCAACTCCAGCGTTGGATCATCGCGGGAGATTCGACGTTCATTATGCCAGATGGTGGTCCGAGCACAGCCATCTGTATCACCAGAAGGCTCCGGCGATTCGGAAGGCTGACGAGAGTTGACTTCTGCGGGAGGACCAACCTCCCATTCCACTGGACAGTGAGTACCTAGGGACCCGCTTCTCCCGGATTCGCCGGGATGTGGAGCGGCTTGCGCAGCAGCGGCCCCGAGACCGTTGTGCCTCTTTATCATCAGTGCGGGGTTATAGTGGGGCTATCAAGCCCCTGAGGCTGGTGTAGGAGGGGCCTATGGCTGCTGGTGCTGGGACGTCGCGGTTGAGGATGTCGAGGAGTTGGTGGACTCAGTTCCGAGCCGACTGCGGCTTCGGGAAGAGTACCTCCCTGGACGGAGTGCTCCCGGAGGGGAGCTTTGCTGACACTGCCGTCAGCGACTGGAGGCGCCACATCGCTCACGCGATCGGGTCAGCCAGACCGGTAGAGTTCGTCTCTCATATTGAGCGTGCCTACACGCTGAGAGACATCAGGGAGGCAGTTGCAAAGGCTGCCCGAGTGCTGGGGTTGAAGCTGGAGCAACTGGTTCCTTTGCCGTTGACTCCTTTCGTGGCTTTAGGTAAGACAATTTCTTTATTGTGTTGTCTTGGCCTTACTTTCTTATGCATATGACTGAGATATTGTCTACTGGTATGGTTTTTCGACAGGCTCCCCGGTAGGGGAAGATCATCCCTCCGCAGAGGTGTCCTCTGGGAGTGGGGACGGGGGTCTTCAGCCCAGGCAGTAGCCCCCCTGGGTGGATACTGGTGCAGCGGAGGTCGGGGAGTCCTCTCGAGGTGTCACGCCCCGAGCCTTTATTTACAGCGGAAGACTCGCTCGGGGAGCGCGAACAGCCGGCATGGTAAGCCTCTTGCAAGCAAGAATAATTCAGAGCGCGAGACAATCACATAAATAGATGCAATTGCACAAGATGTAATCAAACCTCAACTTTATTCCATAATCAATTAATATTCAAAAATACATAATTTGACTTAATATGAGACTTCCTTGAGCCAGAATTCACACTTATTGAGTTTGGCATATAGCTTGTGTTCTCTAAGTGTTTGCAAAGCTATCCTTAAATGTTCTTCGTGTTCTTCTTTCATCTTGGAATATATCAAGATGTCATCGATGAAGATGACGATGAATTGGTCTAAATACGGCTGGAAAACATTGTTCATAAGTTGCATGAATGCTGCTGGGGCATTAGTTAACCCAAACGGCATTACCACGAATTCATAGTGGCCATAATGACTTCGAAAAGCCGATTTGTAGATGTCCTCTTCTTTGATTCTAAGCTGATGATAACCAGACCTAAGGTCAATCTTAGAGAAATATTCTGCTCCTGAAAGCTGATCGAAGAGCTCATCAATACGCGGCAATGGATATTTATTCTTGATCGTAAGTTGATTCAATCGCCGGTAGTCAATGCATAACCTGAGAGAACCATCCTTCTTCTTGACAAATAAAACAGGCGCACCCCAAGGGGATGTGCTAGGTCTGATAAAACCCTTGTCTAGAAGTTCCTGTAGTTGCTTCTTCAATTCCTTAAGTTCTGTGGGGGACATCCTGTAAGGGGCTATAGAAACAGGTGCCGCTCCTGGAATGAGTTTAATGGTAAAGTTTACTTCCCTCTCGGGCGATAAACTAGGTAGTTCAGGTGGGAACACATCAGAGAATTCATTGACAATAGGAATGTCTGCTAAGACAATTTCCTTAGATTCTGTGACAATGACTGAGGCAAGAAAAGCTTCGCATCCTTGCGAGATGAGTTTGCAAGCATGAAGAGAGGATATTATGGTAGGATGCTTCTTGTATTTGATGCCAAGAAAAGAAAATTGTGGAAGTCCAGGCTTGTGAAAGGATATAATCCTAGTTCGGCAATTGATATAAGCATCATGATCAAAAAGCCAATCAACCCCTAGAATGGCATCATAACCCTTCATATCGAGGCATATCAAATTTGCGGGGAGATTATGTCCTTCTACCACTACTTCACAATCAGGATAATGCTTAGTAAGCTTAGTTCCCGGTCCTAATGGTGTAGTTATAGCAAGATCTGAAGGTAGGGGGACTGAAGTAATTGGCAAGGTTTTTGCAAAGGTAGTAGAGATGAAAGAGTGAGAAGCACCAGTATCAAATAGCACGAATGCAGGATGAGAACAGACTTGAAGTGTACCTTCCATAAGCCCGTCATTTTGATCCCTGGGCGCTTCTTCTTCATCTATAACTGCATTGAGGTGAGCCTGCCTCCCACGTCCTCCATCATTTGATTGTTCTTTAAAGAGGGGGCAATTCGGTACACGATACTCCCTACTTTCGCAACGTAAACAAGCTCCTAGGCGCTTCCAGCATTCTTCAGCCGAATGGCCGAATTTCTCACAATATGTGCATGTCGAGGCAACTTGTTCTTCCTTGATCTTCTTATTACTCTTTTAGGAACTGCCACCATTTCCATTCCTCGATCTTTTCTTGCTATCACGGCTTTTGTAAGGTTCCGCGATACTAAATTTCTCCTTCTTCTAATGCCGATCAGATTGTCGGCCCGATCCTTCACCCTTTCCCTTCAATTTTTCGACCTTTTCTAAGGTCCTTTCACATAAATAGGCCCGCTGGACCATCTCCGCATAAGTGCGGATATTTTGAGTTCCCAGTTGTTGTATGAAGCCGGGACGTAACCCGTCCATAAATCGATTTGCCTTTAATAATTCAGTGCTAATAAGATGTGTTGCATATGGTGCTAGCCTTGAGAATTGTAATTCGTATTCTGCTATGGACATCATCCCCTGACGAAGGGAGGCGAATTCCAAGGCCTTCCTTTCCTTTACGTGTTCAGAGAAATACTTAGCACGGAACAGTGTGAGAAAACCATTCCAAGTGTGTGGTGCATCGGCGGGTGGTGCCGGAATTGTCTTCGACCACGTACGGGCATCTTTATTTAATTGGAATATTGCCAGACGAACCTTCTCCTGATCCGTACATTGAATAACATCAAAGATTCTGTTCATCTCATCTATCCAATTTTTTGCTTCATCCGGACTTGAGGATCTATAGAAACGCGGAGGGTTTAGACTCCGAAAATTCCGATGCAGGTCTCCAGCCCTTGCCCCCGCACCGCCCTGTGCTATGGTCTGCAGTGCCTGGGTGAGGCCGGCAACAGTTTGTTGCATACCGTCCCAATCTACACGATGAGCCATGTGTGAAATATGGTACCTGAGAGAAAATAACAACTTGTTATTTCTCATGAAATTTTAAAATAAGTATAATAAACATTAAAGCTAGTTAGTTTATCTTAAACCAGGCTCTACCCAATCCTCACATGGGTATGAATTTTCTCTCTCAGTTCATCGGTATGGGCCCTTAAACCTTAGACTTATCCTATGACATGATTCTTTTCCTTAAGTCCAGAGACTTATGCTCTGATACCAACTTAACTGTCACGCCCCGAGCCTTTATTTATAGCGGAAGACTAGCTCGGGGAGCGCGAACAGCCGGCATGGTAAACCTCTTGCAAGCAAGAATAATTCAGAGCGCGAGACAATCACATAAATAGATGCAATTGCACAAGATGTAATCAAACCTCAACTTTATTCCATAATCAATTAATATTCAAAAATACATAATTTGACTTTTTCACTAATTGACTCAAGAAATAAGAAAATTACATTGACTCCATCTAAACACTTGAAACTGCCTAAGTCTTCTCTCTTATCAGGATAACTCTTAGTCACTCTCGGACCCGCTACTCGAATCACCCGAATCCGAATGCGAACTATACCCATCTCCTGAAAATCAATAAATAATAGGTCATGAGCACACTTGCCCAGTAGGT